>WEIV01010891.1:664-32953 GCA_013390005.1 Calyptomena viridis | reverse complement strand
AATTGTCCAGTTAGCCCCAAGACATACCGCTTCTGAGCAGTATGATAAGTGGTTTGGTGATCAGAAAACAAACAAACAAACAACAACCAAACAAAAAATAAATAAGCAAATCAAACATAATGAAAGGATTAGCAAATAAGGTAGAGAATGTAATTGCTTTGCTACATAAATTCATGTTCCATATGAACCACGAGTATTATCTGCAGTTCTGGTCTCTTTACCTCAGAAAGGATATGGGAGGACTGGAAAGTACTCAAACTTCCTTGTTGCTTTATATAAAAGCATAAAACAGCTTCCTTCCAAGCAGCAGCTGAGCAGGTTCAGACTTTTTAGAAAAGTAGAGGACCTTGAGGGAATATGACAGAAGTCTACAGAATCTTGAGTGTTAAGGGAAGATGGATAGACACTGACAATCACCCGGTATAAGATATCTGAGTTTTAACATGAGAAGAGAAAGGTTGCTGCTTTTCTCCTGTTTATGGTGCTTCATTCTCAAAGCAGTCAGGAGCTAAAAGCTGAAAACTCTCTGTTTCCAACAGGTGATGGGTGCTTTTCAAAAGTAGCGCAGTGCATAGCAAAACACAGTAGTGCAGTGAGGTCTCTAGGGATATTCCAAAGGTTTTGGTATTTGTTTGTGCAAATAAGAGCCTCTTGCATTCAAAATACTCACTTTGTCACCTTGCTAAGGCCTAATCAAGCTATTTTGGTGGGATGCTCTAGAGGAGCCAGAGTTCTTGTACAGAAATAAAGGTAGAAGTAACTGCTTGTCCAGCATATTGAAGGTAACACAGCATCAAGTACCAAGAATTACAACAAGCCAATCAATGATCAGAGAAAGTGTGCAAAGGAGACTATTAGGAGAATACATTAGTATTAGGCAGACGAAGAAAATGAAAAATTAAATGTGTTATTGATTACTTTCCCAGGTAACAATGCCTCTGTTTCCACAAAAGAGCTTGCATGGTTTGGCTCCATGGAAAACTAAAACATACCACTAAATGACAGCATTAAAACAAAAAAAGGTGTTATACTAAGTAAGAATGTCATAAACTGATAAAGGAAGCATATGAAGACTAAATAAAAACTATAGAACTTACTATGGCTGTCTGAGCACATGATAAAATACAGTGTTTTAGGTGTTTTTTTCAAAGTGAGAAACACAGACCCTTACCTATGTATAACAGTGACTGAGCTTTGCATTCTACAGCACAATACAGAAAAGGGTTGCTCACGTGCTGACATAAAAGGTACATTTAAGGAGTATATGATGTGATATCTCCATTAGTAAGGAAGAAATTAGTGTTAAATACAGTTACATCCTGTTTCAATAAAAAAGGCTTGTAAAACCACAGAGGTGGTTTAATGCCAGTCTGCCACTCCACTGTCAGACAAAATAAAACAAGTCAAGCATTATGTGATCACAATTCCACAAACAAGAACAAACATGCTATTCCATTCTGGACAAGATGTAAGAGGTGTAGACATTGTGATTCTAGGAAGAAATTACAAAAATGAGCCTCACGGTCAAGCAATTAGATGTTGCTTCACAACTTTTTCTTGAGAACATTAGGCTGACTGCTTGTACATATAAAACCAGTGGGAAACTGGTAAAACGTGATAAAAATATGATAAAAAGCAAGTGTGAAGGAATACTCAAGTTCTGAAAGAACCTCACTAATACTGAAACTACTATTCTGAGAGAAGAAGAAAACTTTTCTCTCTCGCAAATATTTCTTCTCAACCAATAGCATCCTTGGACTCATTGATGAAGGATACACACAGCCAATCAAAAAGAGCTGAACCACAAAAAGAAGTAAATTAAATCGGTAAATTAAATGTTAACCTAATAGGATAAGCACTGTCTTGGAATGAGTGAGTAGCTTTTCTTAGTCATTTGTGTACTATACCACAGAACACAACTTTAGAAGTCCACAAAATAAAGAAGCTACAACATGCTTCTCAATAAAAGCACTGTTAGTTGTTCTGAGATGCTCAAAAAAAACGACACGGTTTTTCTTTTTCTAAAGAATGGATGCCAATGATGCTTTTTGTAGGACACAAGTAGGTATCTAAACATGTGGGAGCTAGAGGTTTAGACTTTTTTTGCTATAATGTTCTGTCACCTCTGTGGACAGTTCTTGTATCTGGATTTATTGGATGACTCTATTTGCACTTAATTTGGACAGAAAATATACATCTATGTAAGAGAAAAGAAAGAAAGAATAAAAGACCCACTTAGACCAATGAAACCCCTGGAGAATGGGCATTATCTGCAATGAAAAAAAAAAAAAACAAAAACAAAAACAAAACCAAGCAAGAAAAATCCCTAGTGAAAATGTATGAGAAATTCAGCCCTGGAATCCCTAAAGGTAAGATGTTTCCTGTGGTATATGCTTTGGCTTTTATATTATATAGATACATACTAAACACCAGACATTCTCCTGCTACTGCTGTACATGCATATTTATTTTAAAGTATCTCTGCACATTGAGTAGCTATTCCATCTTCAACTTTCTTTCCTACAGCAGGAACATCATCAATTATTTCCTAATTGACAAAGACACATGAGAAGCCACAAGTAACATGGAGATATATAGACAATCTGACAACATGCTTAATTAAGGCTTAAAAAGTTTCAGATCCTTCTGAGAAGCTGTTTGTCTGCCAGTTTGGACAATGCTGGTAACATGGGGGTTAAACAATGGATTTAAAAGTGACAAGTACTCAAACACTACTAAATTATAAGAAAAAGATTCTGGGCAGCATTGACATGACACAAACACAAGTACTGTCAAAGATGACAATGCATCATTTGTCACAGGAAAAAAGCAAGAAATGTTTAATGCAAGCAGATGCTTCTGTGATTGATATGCAGCACTGATCTTCTTCAAGAAATACAGTGAATAGAAAACAACATGAAGTTTGCTGTCACCAAGAAGGAGAATGCACATCCTGCAATTATGAATGAAACAATTAGACTATCTGTTGCACACACGTTTACGGATAGCAGCTCTCTACAAATACTGGCAGGATTAATGCTGTCTTTAGAATGGCGGATGTTTTTCTATTTTTTTCTCCATAGCCTATGCAAGAAGGATTTCATTTCAAATGTGAACATTGATTTTTGCCTCTTTCCCCTTCATTTTTAAAATGGCACATTAAAACCACAGACAATAAATAAGATAATTTAAAATTACATGTACATCAGGGAACAAAAGAAAATTCTTTTAAATGGTTCATTATCCCCTTTGACACACATACAGCTTCTTTAGCTGTGGAAATATTCCAGCTGTTTCTCTTCTCCTATCCTGCCACTTTATCTCATACTCACTTATAAAGTTGCTGGATATTAGCTTAAGAAATTACTCAAAGCAGAAAACAAGCCTCCAATTTTCAGGCTAAATTAAAAAACAATTTGTCTACATTACAAAAAAAAAAAAAAATTATTAAGTACTGAGATGCCAAGTAAGATTCACTTACTTCAACTCTTTGTGGCTTTGACCCTAAACGATTAGTACTTTTTGTCTATCTGAAGTACAAACAGGCTGAGGAAGCCAGTCTAAAGAAGAATAACCTGAGATCAATTTTATCAGCTACCTAATAGGGTGTTACAGAGACAGAATCTGATGAGAGGCAAAAGCTGCAGTAATGCAAATACAAACCAAGGGAAAAATCTTCCACTGAAACAGCAAGTGCAGAGAGACATTGCTCAAAGAGGTTGGGGGACCTCCATTCTTGGATGCTTTTCAAAATTTCATTTTATAAAATCAGGAATAACATTCTCTAACTTGAAAGTTATCCCTGCTTTGCATTGGCTAGATGGGACCCACAGATATACCTTCTGAACTAAATCATTTTATGATCATAAAAAAGTCTTGAAAACAAAATAGACTACTAAATCATGTAAAAACTTTTGGGGTTTTTCCAAATGTTTGTACACTGTATGAATGTGAAGGCCTCTGGATCCTGACTTTGAATGTAAATAAAGAAACATTACTAAAAAATTTTAAAAGTTTACTTGTCATTCTACTTTTTTAAAAATTCTGGATTATCCACATGTCCCAACTTTAATAAATAGAAAATTAATGAGTCATGACACTGCATGCTCTGCATTATCATTTAATTCTTCAAATTTATCTTTATTCAGTGGTAACTCATGGATTCTTATAATGAGAAGGCTTCTTACTAGCCTGAACATAAATAAATTAGCAATGCAGTTGGCATTTTCATTCTACATAAATATACTTTCCTTGATAGTATATGCATTCACTCCTAAATCTCAATAAGCATGAAATATTGTTACTTAGAGATTGTAATTTCAGACCTTTGTTTCATTGCCCAAGGAAGCCAGACAAAAGTTTAAAACTTTCCTGCATTTTGTTGTGTGTTTTCGTTGGACAGAGCACACTTAAATCCCTGGGGGATATGGATTTATTCACAAGCATTAAATGCATATTTTAAAAGATTGTATAAGAGCTTTTTCATACTGATATCTATGCAGAGTTGTGAAAATGAAAAAGAAATTAAATTTGAAGAGTAAAGTCTGTCTTGATACATGCATGGTGAACTATCAACACAGGTAGCCCCATTTACTCAGTAGGAGGAAAGGGATTCTATAATGAGGGAAAACAATCTGTAATAGCAAAGATGTGGAAGACAAGAAAGCAATTAATTTTTACTAATGGTAATGACTGAAGAAATGTGGGGTTTTATAGAAGTCTAAAACATAGACTAAAATGACTAAACATCAAACTATCATATTCTCTTAAAAAAGTAGATAAAAACTGTCTTCTTAGTTATACAAATATAAATTCTCAATAGTCCTACTCAGTAATTTGCTCCACTGTGCCAGATGATTTAACTTAGTTTAATCTCGTTGTAAGATCAAAGTCTGCCCCTCTTATCATAATCAGGTATTCAAAAAACCAAATTTGATAATCCATCAGAAATTTAAGTAACTCCCACAAATTCTGTAATTAAGGTCAAGGCATATAATTGTATTTCAAAGAATACATATCATATGAATTGTGCAAACTAAGAGCTGTAAGTAACAATAATGAGGTGTTTAACTTCAGGGTGAATTTATAAACTTATAGATAAAGCACCTTCATGAAGACATCCCAGTTGTCAACATTTCTTGATTGCATGAAAAAAAAATGAATCCAAAATAAAACATCCCTTGACAAATTCTTTGGATTTCCTGTGACTATAGTTGAGAACAGGAAACTATGGTGTACAACAGTCTCAAGTGGAGGTTTATTTGTCTTCCTTTTACTAGCAAAGATGTTCAAGATGAAAAATGATCAGTGTGGTATGACATTCAAAAATGTGACTGAATTTGAAGTGTTGTCAGTCTGGAAATCAACCTTATTTAGTATATAATGTGGATATTCTAGCTACAGCAACAACAGACAGAATAAAACTCCAAATAGTAGAAATTTGCAGTATTGTATTACTGCTAGTGTTGAAAGAATAGAATTCCATAATACACTTCAAGTTTAAATTATTGTCTGGGTTTGGCCAGCACCAAACACCAAGCAGCTCTACGAAACAATTCTAAGGTAAATCTCCTATCAGAATATGAATGAATACATTTATCAGAGCAAAGGTTTTGTGCAGAGGCCACTATGAAAGTTCATTCCACCTTTGGAAAAGTAATCGGTTCCAGTGATATTCACCTTTTGCTAAAAAAAGGTGCTATATGGGTTCTCTCTCAACCCTGGGGAAGCAACCAAAAAAGAACTAACTTTTAGCTTCAACCACCATAGCTCAAATCAGTCACCTTACAGTAAATTACAAGGAATATACCAGCTATTGAAACAAAATTATCACCTCGAAAATCATACCAGAATCAAGTCAATGTGAGATACACTTTATACCTGAGTAGTTACTTATCTGGACAAATTAAAATGTTTATATCCTGCAGCTGCTAATATCTACAAAAGCAGTTATACTCAAAACTGTCATGGTATAACTTGCTAGGAAAAATCCCAATATGGTAGTTTTTTAGCTAGTGATTGTACTTTTTTTTAAAAAAAGAAGCACTGGAGACAGGAAGCACTGGATTTTTCATGTGTCCAGTGTAATAATAATTCTAGCATGGCTATCATGTTACAGGGCAAACTCCTAAGTAACAAATACTGCTCTTACACCTGGATAATCCTTTTTGTTTTATGAGGTTTAACATAAAATAGAGACTGACAGAAATGCATTTGCTGATTTTTAAAATATAGATTTGATATTAGAAATACTAATTTAATACGATATAATGAAGTTGCTCAACCAGACACAAGTAATCTTGTACAATCAGATGGCCTATAACAGTCTTTGTAACATCTTTATAACATTTCATTACATTTTCATAATATTTTTCAGATGGACAATTTGAAATATATAATTTGATTTAGAATTGTACAATTCATAATATAAATAGATTTAAGTTTCAGATTATATGATTTTTAGTTAATTGAAAGAATTTGAAAAGGTCAAAATATTTCCAAATTGAGAATGTTGTATTGAGAGTGTTATTCCTCTTTGCTTTGAAATATTGTATTTATTAAATTTTTACTTTTCATTGTGACTTACCACATAAAATTTAACTGGCTCGCTCTATTTTACAAAAAACTTGTTTCAAAATGAAATTGTGTGTTTGTTTGTTTTTTCCCAATTTGGAACAAAAACTAATGTTAAAATATATGATGTAGTAACTTGTTAGCTTAGCTATCTCAACACTTGTTAATTGGAGAAAAGGGATAAGCCTGTTTTGACCTTGGAAGAAGTCCATGCTCTTAGCAAGTGCCTGAAAGTTTTGATAAATGTTCTAAATCAAAACCAAAGACGGCCTTGAGATCTTGTGAGAAAGGAAATAAATAAAAGCTAAAATCATGAGAACCAAAAATTTTTTGAGAGGCTAATTGGCTTGAGGAAAATGAATATGACTATTTATGCAGCTAACTTTCTTGTGAGATTTACAATAAACAGGGACCTTGTGAACAGAGATGGACAGTAACAACATGGAAGAACAAGACGAGCCATTTCCCAAACTGAATTCAGTGTGCTGAGCTCTTTTCTTTCATTGTTGGTACCTTGTCAACTCTCCCGTAGTACAGTATTTTGAGAAAAAAAACCACTGACCAACCAGCTTCTTCCTATATAACTATTCAAGAGAAATCACTTTAAAGTAGTACTGTAAGTACAGTGCTTTTAGATTAAATAGCATCTGCTTGTTTATATTTTGCTTACCAAAAATGCTTTTTCTGTAATACCTCAGCCAAGTGTTAAAAGATGTTGTCCTCAGAAGCTATAGTTACTATGTTGTTCCATTCCCAAAAAGTGGAAAAAACAAAAGAGTAGGAATCAATTATTTCATGCAGCATTATTAAAATATTGTACTTTCAAAGTAAAGGAAGTGAACATTCCAGAATGAGAATTCAAATGACAGAGAACTAAAATGATAAAAAAAATCCCACAGGAGATAGGTTTTGATTGGGTTTTGGTGGTGGTTTTTTGGTTGGTGGTGGTTGGTTTATTCATTTGGAAGTTTTGTTGAATTTTTTAAGAGTTGTTGTTTGTTTGTTTTATATGGGGAATTTTCATCTGTAAGGCTAAATGGAAAAACACAGCAGTAAATGTTGATGTATGTCTTTTGGATGGAGACATGGAGGGAAGGAAAAATTTCAGTTATAACACAGCATTAATTTAAATTTTATTTACAATAAACTGAATTCTGAAGTTCCTGGGAACTCTTTAGTGAATTTTGTCTCCCCTTAAATGGGGACAGTGACAGTGAGAAAAGAGGAAGACTTTATGTATATGACTTTGTTATCTCCCAGCTCCGTTGCCCTTCTGGACATGCTCGAGCAACTCAATATCCTTACTGAATTGAGATGTCCATAACTGGACACATGATTTGAAGTGTGGTTTCACCAGTGCCCCATACAGGGAGACATCACTACCATGGTCCGGCTCCCACAGTATTCCTGATCCAAGTCAGGATGTCATTGGCCCTTGTGGCCACCTGGGCACACACTGGCTCATGTTTAGCCACTGTTGACAAGCACCCCCAGATCCTTTTCCACAGGCAGCTTTGCAGCCACTGAATACATATATGATATAAAACTACGTAACAATACAATAATGTATAATATATTTTTATAGATGAAATTATAGATTAAATTCATATTAGGGATAGTAGAATATACTATTACTATATAGGATTATGATATAATTATATGCTATATAGTTATATATTACATACTTTATTAAAATATCTTAACACAAAAGAGTAGCAATTCTAATGAGTCCATAATGTAAGCCATGAAAACACATCATTCTATTAAATGTTCCATATGTCCAACATCAGAATGTAAATATTGCTCCTTAGAAACCACGGCTAAATAGTGATTCCACAACATCTAGATACATATTTTTCTTAGGAGGTGAAACATCCTTTGATTTTTTAAAATCTATATTGTGGAAATGTTAGGTCTGCAGTCTCTGAAATAGTACTCAACTGATACCTGAGGGAGCTCAGGGATTTTCAAAGATTTATTGAAGCCAACTGCATGTCCAAGAAAAATATACCATATGATTCATAATGAACAATTTATTTGACAAATTTTCATTTCTTTGCAAATTGGCCCCTAACAAATGACATTGTTCTCAGACATCCATTATCTGAAATTATTGAACACATTGAGCTAATAATTTTTGGTTAGCACATCATTTAAACCACCTAAATTGTATTGTTTTGCTCATGATTAATGCAGACAATATATAGTCTGTTTCCTAATGGAACAACTTATATCAATAATCATTACCTGTGTTAACTTTTAGTTATGAATCTAAATGTCATACTCAACATAAAAGCACTACTTTTGCAGACTGAAATTAGTTTGGTTGTAATATTCAGGTTCATTTTTTTAAGGTTTCCATGAATATCTGCGCTAGTGAAATTGTGATGCTTTTGAAAAATTCAGAAAACAAAATTAAAAAAAAAATTGTTCTTGCACATCCAGAATGACTTCACTAAAAATTAGTATTCATCAAATATTCATCATCAGCTTTGCAGTGTGTGCTACATTCCATACACAAAATTGGAAACAGAAAATCTATTCTTCTAAAATCCGAGAAAATGCAGCCTACATCTCAAATAACAAGTTTGTATACTCTTTTTTTTTCCTCCACAGAGGTAAGCAAACATTAGCATAAATTATTTCAGAGTTATACTCATATATTGAAAATTAAATTTTAATGAACATAGGAAATTTATGTCCATATTACTCTCAAGCACCTAAGGAAAATATGAAAATATTCTCATTTATAAAGAATGGAGAGGAGTGTTACAAAGAACTTTATTTACCACTGAGGTATTATTTGCTTTTTATTACATCATTTTAGTGGGAAAAAAGAAGTTTAACTTTTTGGAAGGTAATACATAACAAAACATTTTCTCAGTACACTACTAGTCATATTTTTCTAAAGTTTCTTACCTAATGACTACAATTCTTTAACCTAGATAAATGATTTTATTTACAAGTAGTTGGGTTGGGGTTTTTTTAAAGCACTGCATGAATGGCTTGTATCTTTTAATTTATTTCAAAATTAGATGCAGAAACAAATAGAACAGGTACAAAATTGTCTATTATATTCATCTTTTCCCTTGCAGCTCCTCAAGAACAATTTATATTTCAAATTTACTGAATTTAAGAAGACTAGTATAAAAACTTCCGATACTTCAAAAATCTAACCCCATTTCAAGATGGAAATAAATGTTGACCTATCAGAACTTCATGAACATCAAACATGCAAATTTTCAGTCAGCTTGTATTGAAAAGATCCACTGCACAAAGACAGACACCGTGTTAGAAATATATGAAAGCATGTGAATAGATACAGCAAGGCTGAAGTTAAAATGTTTTACATAATCTACATAAGTTGCCGCGGTCCATGCGGTAGGAGTGGGGTGCTATTGGGTGGAAAGCCCCCCTATTGCATGGGGCACACCTCCAGCACCTAAGGGCAGCAAGGGTAGCACTCGCCCCTATGGCTCCTTAGTAGAGGTAGTTGCGGTGACTACCCTCACTGACCCTTTGCAGGGCGTGTGGCTGGCAGCAAGCAAGGAGGCAGAAGTTCTTCAAGGGTTACAAGTATCCAGCTTTATTGTGACACCGCAGCGAAGTAACCAACAAAGACAGGGAAACCGGTTACGTTCAGGATTATAAAGGGAGGAGGGATCAAGGGGAGGAGCAGGGAAAGGGCCAATGGGGAAGGGGATGATGTAATGGGGTAACCAGGGGCCTGCTACTCAAGCCAACCGGCGACCGAGCAGCAGGGAACATTCCAGTAAGGGGCAAGGATTAGGGTATATATAAAGGAGGTTTCTGAAGAGTTCTCTACATATAAGGGATATCCAGGGGAGGAGTGAAAGGTGGGGAATAGAGAAGGGGAGGGTACAATTTTCAGGGAGGAACCAACTTGGGCTGGAAGTGAGGGTAACAGAACCAACCATTTTAGGGGAAATTATATAATAAGAGAATGAAGGAATAAAGACAAATCTCGCACCGCCACAATAAGTGATATACCAAGTAACTTGTTATGGTTCTGTATACTTTTTGGATAATTTAAAGAGTGTTTCTGTTCATAATTCAGAATCACTGACACCCTGAAATTAAATTAATTAAAACTGCCACTGAATTTTATTCTCTCATGCTAATACAATGACTGTATCCTATGTACCCAAGAACAGCATTTCAATTTTCATATTTTCATACAAATACTACTGGATTCTAGGGATATAGCCAATAAAACCCATATATAATTGCTTCAGTTTTGACAAGCTAACCAGAAAAATGAAAGATTCTAAACTGATTGTCTGCCTTCAGTTTAACTGTCTGAAAAATTTCTTGTTATACATTTCCTCAGAATGAGACGAGCAACTAAGTAGAGAGAACACAACAGGGAAAGACATGCCAGAAAAACATGATGGTGGAACTAACTAAGCAGAAAAATGGCAGCAGACAGGTCAGCCAGGAAGGAGAAGGCTGGTGAGAAATGTCAGGGGAGAGGGGAAAAAAAAGGCAGGGGGGAAAGTTAGAGGAAGATATGAGACTGGAAGAATTATTAGTTAAGTTCTGCCTTGTGAAGACCTATGTGGAGAAAGCATAAAGAAGGAGGACAACTTAATTGCATACACAGTTTGCAAAGACAACCTTTATTTTTAAAAGTAGACAGAATTTCTGAGTGTACCCACAACTAGAGGCATTCAGCATTTATTCTGCCATAAATAATGGCTTAAATATAAGATTGGAAGGGAGGATTTTCATTGAAAATTGACTTTTCTGATTGCATAACTCTCGGTATGTTCTTACATGTCATTCGGATGGCAGAATCTGGTGCTGTAATAATTTTATCATTCTGTGGAGCAGGAGACTCTTCATGAATTTTTTTTTCAGTAATAAATGGCTTGCCAAATCACATGAAAAAGTTTGCTGGCAAAAGATTTGTATGAGATGAAAACATATTCCTTTTCCTTCCTCAGCAGCCATGAAATCAGCATCACCACCTGAGCACTCAAATCTTTGATGCTTTTGACCTCCAAGCACAGCAGGATAAACACAGACTAAAATTACTGGCATTTGCTTCATTAAGGCATGTTTCTCTTAAAACTGGAAAATGGCTTGGCATTCAGATATTTACCTATAGTGTTCCTACAGGGTCCTCTAGTCTCCCTCCCCAAAGAGCAGGAAATATTTCCTTGACAAAGATTAAGATTGGCATTGAATTAATTTCTTAACTGCTCTGTATAAGGTAGTACAGCAAAAAAAAAAACCCAAACATACTGCCAATAGCAAATATGTTATCAGTCAAATGACAGTACTGTAGAGTCTAGCAATGTCAATGAGTTGCAACTACAAAAAAAAAGAATAAAAATACACATTGCTCTTTCATTCTCGTTTTAGTCTTCTAACATACTGATAGTGTATTTCTTAATGAGTTAACTAACTTAATCATGACCCAAGCAGGTAGAACTAGTTCATGTGAAAGCCAAGTGAACTTGAACTGAAAGCCAAGTGAGATACTTTGTGATCAGGATATCCTCTGACTTTGACATGTCAGCTCTCACGACTTCACTATGAACAGCCAAACCACAAGCTTGTACTTTTTCCAGACAAGCATCTCACCTTAGCTACCAGTTTAGTCACAATCAGATCTCAGTAGAGATAATCAGGCTTTCTGTTTTCCAAATATGAATACATAACATGCCATTTCAAGTCCAAGTCTTCCTAACATTGCTTGGCCTTAGCCTATACAGCATTGTTTTGCTCTGTCATTCCTGAAAACTCTGGGCATTCAGCCTCACAAACCCAGCTATTTGGTAACAGTTACACAAGGAAGAAAATTATGCTGTTAAGTTGAGTACAGGCTTTTGTTTGTTCAATTATTGACTGAATAGGCTGGTACAAATTTTAATAAAGATTGACATGATTAAAGTGTAAGAAAATTGGTATTTGCAATGACAAGATCAAATGGCTTAATATGGGTAGAAATAATAAATTACCAAAATTAGCAGCTAAGTTTATCAAAGAGCTGTTTCTCAACTAACTATAAGAATATTGGCATTTTTCCAGACTGACCTCAAATTAATGTTTAAAGGAGTGAATTTGCATAATATGTTACACAGCATATACACAGAGTTACTAACAGCTTGTTGAAACCATCATGTTTTCTCACTTAGGCAGAAGTAGAAGAGCAGCTGCTTGGAAACTGAGCTCCCTGCTCAGTACTCCATTACTGCAGCTGCTTGCATGTAGGGAACTCATCTGACGACTTCTAAAAGTCAGAGATAGGGGTGACCTGTTGATTAATTCAGTTCATTTCATGGTGTATTTGTTTCAGTAAATGAGTATAAGCAATGACATTTGTGCATTTGATCTATTAAATGATTATGGTATTGTAACATCCATCTCATTTTGTGCTATTACGGTGATGCAGTAGACTATTGTGCAGGTTTTGGCTGGAGCAGAGTTAATTTTCTTCACAGTAGCTAGCATGGGGCTGTGTTTTGGATTTGTGCTTGAAACAGTATAGATAACACAGGGATGTCTTAGTTATTGCTGAGCAGAGCTTGCACTGAGTCAAGGCCTTTTCTGCTTCTCACTCCCCACTCCACCAGGCTGGACATACACACAGTTGACCCCAGCTGACCCCACAGGGATATTCCATGCCATATAGCGTCATGCTTAGTATATAAAGCTGAGGATGAAGAAGGAAGGGGAAGACATACTGAGTGGTGGCATTTGTCTCTCAAGTCACTGTTATGCGTGATGAGGCCCTGCTCTCTTGGAGATAGCTGAACACCAACCTGCTCCTCAGAAGGTGTGAATGAATTTCTTGTTTTGCTCTGCTTACATGTGTGGGTTTTGCTTTATGTATTAAGCAGTCTGTATCTCAATTCATGAATTTTCCTTTTTTAAATCCTAATTTTCTCCCCTATGCCTTTGTGTGGAGGTGTGAGTGGGTTGCTGAGTGGTGCTTAGATGGTGGCTGGCGTTGAAAAGAAACAACAGTATTCTGCAGCATGAAATACTTCATTGGTTCAAAATGTGTAATACATTGTTTTTATACCTTCCTGCTTTGCCATTATGTTTTCTGCATTTTCCTTGGGTACTGTTCACAATTCTCTCTTTGCTCTTGAAGTTTATCCTTCACCTACATATTTGACAGTGTTCAATGCTGCGGACATGGTCACCCTGGAACCAGAGAGCAGCTGTAAGGACAGCATCTACAGCTCCTGAGTTGCCCATCACATGGGTATCTGGTACTTCAGAGCCATGCTAAGAATTAAAGAAATGCAAGAACAAGCAAACTAGATTACCAGTTTCTGCACAGAGCTAATGCAGTACTACAATGAACATAAAATTTAGACACAGTTTAAATGTATGATCACACACCATCTTCTTTGTGTGGATCCCTAATTTATTCACTGCACAAGATGGATGGTACTTACTTCAAAAGCAGCTGTTCAATATTTTTTTTTCCTCATTGTTTTCATGTAGTTATAACATTAAAAATTCTGTCTTCAGAGAAGGGATTGAATAATTTCCCTTCAGGATCCTTTAGAGCAATCAGCACTAAATACCTACATTTCTGAGTGAGTGAATTTATTAATTTTCATGAGACTCCTGTACAATGAAAGCTTGGCTAAGTCTGGTTAGCAGACAAACCAATATCTCAACTCCAAAGCTGTTTAACTAGCCCAACCTGGTGCTGCCATCCCCCAGTTCCCCAGCCACACACTCCCCAGGCCAAGGTCACCTATTCCTGACTTCTGGCTACTTCTTTTTCTGACTGAAGTGTCCACACAGGCATCCTTCTTTATCATATGGAGACGGTTGTGAAGAATGTGAGTGTAGAAGATCTACAGGGTTTCCCAGAAAAGAGCAGAAAACAGCCAACTGTTTTCTGTAGCCTTTCTGTTTTCAGTAGCCTGCTGAAAATACCCTTTCTTCTGGGATAAAACGGACACATATAGAACACAATACTAGAACCATTGCTCTTGGACAAGCTTCTCACAGGTATATGAAGCAAATTTCTCAGAGCTGCAACATTTAGTAAAGCTGCTTTGAGGCTACAAGCACTTAAAATTGGCTTTCTAATAACCTGAAAAGTATGAAGTAATCTATGAAGCAGCTTTTAAAGTATGTCAAAATAGCAAAAAAATGGCCATTTGCAGGCACACCTGACAGATCCTGGCACTTTGGCATCCTGCATAAGATTTAGACTTAGAGTTTTCTTAGTCAAGACAGAAAAAGAACTAAACAGGAAATCTGAGTACGTGTTAAGAATTTATCCCTCATTCATGAGAAAGAAACTGCCCACTCTTTCTTACCATTAGGCCACAATCAGATCCTCTTCAGTAATTGGCCAGAGGAAGTCAGTTTTCAGTTGTCTTTGGGGCCCTAGAGATGTCTTAAGCTACTACTGTTTTAATTTCTGTCTGGGGACTGCAGAGAACTGCAATATTCTTGTAGGTATAACCCAACCACCGTTTATCTCTTTGGCTTTTTCTACAAACATCTCAGATGGCTACAGGACAAATCCAACTTAAACTATGCTACAGTCCCATTAGCACCATGTATGTAACTAGAGGCTGAATCTCAGGAGCTTGTTAGTTACTGTTTCTTTTCCTAAAAGGAGAGATTTGCAAAACCCTGTATGCAAAATGCCTGTTGAATTCTCTTGTAAGTGTTAAAGCACAGTTCCTTAAAAGCCTCCATGGCTCGAACTTTACACATAGAAAGTTCTCATTAAATAACTAAAGGCAAGATAGACACTGTAACATAACTGTTTAATGCACTGGGCAGTTAAGGAGTGTTCACATACCATGGCTTTTGAGATTGAGGGGGAACGCGGCTCTGTTGGGATGAGATTATTTGGGGTTTTTCCAGGTTCTTGCTCTCCCTGCTGACTTGGCACTGCTCACAAGTACTATAGCTATACTTTCACTTCCATCATCTGTATCATAATGAAAATATTGACTAGTACATCACCCAGGGCATTCCTTGGCAGAATCCTGCTCAATACAGCCTTTCATTTAAACTATGAACCATCAATAATTTTAGAGACCTTCTGACCAGTCAGGAAATCCTGTCTTTCAAACAAAGAACTATCAACCACTTGACCATATGTTTACTAGAGTCATTGCTTACTTTGCAGCATTTTACTTCATACAACTCACAATACAAGTTCCATCATTCTAGCAGTTGTGAAGAAGTTGCTGGTGTTTGAGATCAGAAAAATTACATTCAACTGATGCACAGAGACAGCACTCCCAGAAGTTTTTATATTGTACTATCTTGAGCTAGGCTGTTTTCCAGGGTGGAATTCAATACTGTGGAGTAGAATTCCTCTGTTGCAGACCTGTGACTAATCTGCAGTCTGTCTGGAAAAGTGGGCAGCATGGATCTGCAGCAAAAGTGCTTAACAGCATGTGGCTTTTCCATATTCATCTATCTTAAATTCTTACCTTTCTAAAGGCACTGTTGCCAGAATGCTGAGTAACATAATACTGATTAATGTAATAAAGCACAGTAGTTCACAAAAGTAATTTTCAAGGTAGCAGCATCAGCCTCAGCAAACTAGAGCTGCAGTACTTGGGTGTGCTCAGGTCCATCCGGGAAGAAGAGATACATGTTCATCCATTCCTCCCTGTTATATGTCTTGTTTCCTCCCCAAATTCACACCATCACCTTTTCCCTAACCATCTCTTATGCTCATCACTAACAGGTATTAGTCCTATCTTCTTGCTATCCCAGCCTGCAATAGGTTGTTCTGAGCTCTCTGACTCATTTTCTCTTGCCAGCCCACCTCTGGCATGTCCTGAAGACCTGTGTGCAGGCTGGTTCGGGGCTCATGTAAGCACCTGAACTCAGGGAAGCAGGCAGGAGCTGGTGCAAGGGCTCCTCAATGCTTCTCTTGGGCTACTTGTCTGCGAGTCGTGATTAACTCAACAAGGAGTCTGTATCCTGTTTGTTGCTGAATACATGTAACTGACAACCCAAAGGATCTTTAAATATATTCCATTTTATATTACATACATATACATGAAAAGTGTTTGAAAAACCACCACTGAAATAGGTGGTTAAGAGCAATGTTTTGAGTTTGTTTAATGACGTGTTTTTTTCACTCAGTTTTCTCCTCCACGTGAATAAAATCAAGTTGTCTGGAAATCCTCATATTAAAATATATTAACCTGGAGCGATTATTCAATTAATCTTACATACTCTTTTTTTGGTTTTGTTTGTTTAATCTCTACACAAAGACCAACAATTCTCCCTTGTTAGTAGTAATAATGTTAATAAATCTGTATCAATAATCTTATTTCCGTAGGATTTACTACCATAGAGGAGAAAAATGCTACTTAGGTCCTGAGGTTTTTTTGTTTTAATTATATCATAAGATACCAAACAGTTGTTCAGCTAAAGGAAGGAGACTAAATGGATAGTCGAGATAAAAGTAATTAAAACAGAGATTTTCCCACACACCCCCAATCCCTGTTGTGGTTTTAAGTAGCCAGAGTTTTTTATTAGTTGGGGGGGCTAGGAGAGAGGCTTCTTTAAGAAGCTGCTAGAGTTTTTCTCTGCTCTAAGCTAGCCAAGGTCAGGCAACAACGCCTCTGTGATAACATATTTAACAAGGAGTAGAGTAAAAAAAAAAGCTGCGCAGAACATCATGGCCGCNCCGAGCTGTTGGGGGAAGGTGAAGGATCTTAAAAGGGAGGGGTGGGGGGAGAAAGGTGTCTGTAACAACTACCAAACTGCTCACCCTTAAACTCTTAAGCTCTGATTTTAGTAGTAGTTGTAATTGTAGTAGTAGTAAATTCTTAACATTCTAAGTTAGAGCCTGTTTTGCTTGTGTGAAGTAGTTAATAAACAGTTGCTTGTAATCCTTATCACAAAAGTCGGGGTTTTCTTTCCTTCTCTGAGAAATTTTAGATCTATGTGTGGGCTCTCGGCTTTTAGCCAGAGTCAAACCATGACAGTCCCACAATTAAAAAGAAGAAAAACAGAGAGAGAGAGATGAGAATGCACAGACAGGCATAAAGTTTATTAAGTTTGAAGATTTGCAGGGTCAGTGGCAGCCTGTATAGTGTGGCTGTGTGAAACTGATGCTAGAAACCTTGGAAGTCAGCCAACAAAAACAATATTCTTTCTGGGTTTGTTACTATTAGTAAAAAGACTAAAGTTCATTGTGCTTTCCATTCATAGGAAATTACAAGAAAAACATAAGTGTATAAAGAAGTATGGCTCCAACAATTTGTAATCTATCTGAATTTAAAACACATAATAACTTCAAATACATAAACAAAAGCACAAATTAATAATTTAACGTTTGTTTTGTTTTCCTACTAGGAAGCAGGATATTTTTTTACTTCAGAATTCTGAAAGATTTGGGAAATGAAACCACATATAAAATAGCGAGAATTTACATTGAATCTTTCATCCAGAGAAAGATACCATCATCTGGAAACCAAAACATGGTTCAATAGGTTCAGAAAAGGAGCATTATAAGTGAAAAGAGTTGAGAAAACAACTTATTTGAGCAAGAGTTCAGCCTCTGTAATAGTTAGATCTAAAATTATTCTTTAATTTAAAAAAATGTAAGCTGAAAATGGACTAACTATGCAACAGGGTTAAAATGGCAGATTATCTCATCAAGCCTTTTTCATAGATAAAAATAATTAGTATTCTGGGCAGGGAAAATGCTCCAGGTCTCTCATCTTTGGAATTCAGTGGACATTTGACATAATGCCATGTAGTAAGTTAGTATTTTAGGTGAAAAAGGTGGGAATTAGTAAAAGAATAAAGAGATGAGGGTTTGCCTATAGGGAAGCTAACAAAACCAAAAAGTATCCCATGAGGATTTGGTTACTAGACACCACAGAAATTTTAGAAGCCTATCTGGAGTGAATATTTTTTGCTTATGATCTCAGCGTAATATGCAGTTGTGGACTTCTGAAGTAAAGTTCAGAGACGCTGTCAGTTCAGAAGAGGAATTGAATATAGCTCAAAACAAAGTACAAATGTTTTCTGCTACTGTACAACTGCCCACAGAATTCTAGACTCTCTTAAAAAACTTGCATAGATCAAAAACTTGCATAGATCTAATCACTTCGAGTGGTGGGGGAAGGGTGACAAGATTGTCAGAAACACTAACGAAGTGTATTTCAGAACACTGTTGATAGATTTAAAGAAAAAAAGATATGGTAAAGTCCTAAACCAGATAAAGTCAGCAACTCTGTTCATTTTTAAAAACAAAGATCAGTCATGATTTTTCTGTAGATTTTAGTGCAAACTCAAAATTAGTCCTTGAGGGACAGGAAATGAACATGCCAGAAACATGAACCAATTTAAATTTTTTCACATCTACCACTGATATATTTGTATACCTCAGGCTAGAATGACAGAATGATCACCAACATGACTCTGCAACTCTGATCTAGGTAAGTATTTTGAGTCATGTAAAATTAGAAGCATTGCTGTTTCCTTTCTTCCCTGTCACTGCAAATGCACTTGTTAAGGTTTAAACTCTTGATTGTTTCTGTGTATGAAGAATCAAAGCAGAGAGGTTTTTTTGGTTCTAAAACCAGCGTAAAGAAAGGAGGTTATTATTTAACAATCCTGGCTTACACAATTTCCTTTACAAATGTTGTCTTCTGCATTTCAGGTAGAAATTACGTGTACATAAACAGACACACACACTCTCTCTCTCTCACATTTCCAGGGTGAAAAGATCCAGAGTGATGTGGTCATGCTTGAAAACACTAGATTGCATGCAGGAATCATCTGGCACCCCGTTGCAGAGGTATTATTATGTTCTATTTCTAAAGTTGAATTATAGAAATCATTCTGAAATCTGCAGTTAATAGTTTTGAGAAACAAATTTAAACATATTACAGATTAGACAACAGGAATATTCTAATAATGTGCAATCAAATTTAGAAAAAAAATAATGACTTAAGACTGTTAGCCCAGCACACCACATTACAAGGAATTCATTAATATAGGTGTTTATGAATTCTGCTGCTTCTTTCATGCTGAATATTCATTGTGAATTATTGTGGTTTAAAAATAAAATTACATAAGTTACTGAAGAATAAGAACACAAGGAAACACATATTGGTAACTCCAGAAGTTAATAATGCTCTAGGAAAACATCTTATTTGAAAAATGCATGTTGACCCTTAATTGTTTCACAAGAAGTATCATGATTTCCATTACCTTTCACCAAGTACAAGGAATCTCCTGAGAGAACCTACAAGAACCTCTTTTAAAATACTTGAAACTGTAGAAGCAGGGAGTTTTTAGGGTCCCTGGCAGAAAAGCAGTTTGTACAGAGAGGATGGCTGCAAAAACCAATGTTGACAATCCTCCTGGTTTGTCCCTTTTTTTTTTTTTTAATTTTACTGCTAGTAATCAGAGCAAAGTCCAAGGTGCTTGTAGTTCATTGAAAATTGAAGGAAAATATTTTATGCTTATTTTGCTGTATGGAAAAAAGCAGTAACCACCAAACAATCTGAAAGTCTTACTGCCATATTTGTTAAATTTGGTTCAATCTGTGACTGCTGCTCTTAGAGTTTCAAAGAGGTGAATTTGAATATATTACACTAAAATCACACAAAGATCAAGAGAAACTAAGGCTGTCACAAAAGTGTACATGAACAAGACATATTAGGGAATAATTAGGCACTTAATATATTAGATGAAGTTTTTAAGACATTTTTCAGTAAGTAGGCAATGATATCAGAATACATTCTGGTGGACAGGTGAGATGCCTCCAAGGTAAATTGTCATTTTTCAGCAGAGGGCAAGAAATCACTCTTGGATGGGGTCTTACTTTTTGAAAAACAGTCAGAAAATCAAAAGATTCCTTCATTGCTAATATTAAATGTACATAAGCAAGAGTTTTGTAGTGCTTTTCTGCTGTGATCTCTGTCACAGAAAACCTGCCTCATCTCTCTACTTTTTTCCTCTCCTGGCATTTCCTTTCTTATTTTCCTTATTTTGTTTCTTCATCATTTCTTTTCTCTGAAGCTTGTTCTCTCAGATATTTTTTAACTGAAATTTTGATTTTCTTCCAACTCATGCTTTCAGACTCATGATATGAGTTTTAGTCCTGTGGGCCCCTGTTCACAGAATTGTATTTCTTGATAAGTCATTTTGTTTTTCCTTTGATAAGCCCTTTTGACAACAGATATATCTATGTTTAGTATGTCAGTTGTATTTAAAACATGAATCCATAAGCACTACTACCAAACTACCAACCAGGCCATATTGTATAACCTGTGCTGTAACAATCCAGTCACCTCTGCCGTTACAGTTTGCACATATAACATGACGTTTCAATGAACTCTGAAAGCTGGAAGGGACAAACATGAAACAACTACACAGTCATGTCCTAAGAAGTAATAAAACACTGCCGTAAATGGGCAGTCAAAAACATGCTCAAACAATATAAGGAAAGTATCTACTACTTACCTTCCATACACAGTATTATAACATGCATTTAAACTAGTACAAAGTAAAAAATCTCCCAGAATTTCTGAGGATACCTGAAAGATTATTTGTGAGAGAACACTAGATAAAACCAAACATGAAGAAAGGAGATATTCTTCTCCTTCTCATTTTGTTCTCTGCCACAGCAAACATCCTGTATTTGATCTGCAATTTGTAAAGCTCCTTTGACATCTTGGTTGTGAATACTAGCTGTGAACATCACAGCTGCACTCAAGACACAAATTAACACCCTCAAGGTCAGGCAGCTGGGGGGACAATTCATACACTAACATCACTTACCTGCAGAGTAGTCTTCTTAAAAATCTTTATTCTGCAAATAACGTGTATAAGCAAGTAGTTTTAATTTCTTTTCCAATCTAACATTTCTAAAGCTACTCGCTATGTTACACTTCAGTATAAAACTGCCTCATTCAGTAAAAGATTTTTCAGTCACTCTGGTCATGCTTTGAACAAGGTCCCCAGGCTGAACAGCTGCAGAACTTAATCTAGCTTCTCAGTAATGAATTCACTCACCTCATTCATACGCAAGTCATGCATAAGTACTACAACTTTAAAGTAAAACCAAACCCAATCTTTTTAAATCAAGTGAATGTACAGTAGACTTGAGCTGAAGAAGCTGGCACAAAACTCACAAAGGATTTGCTGTGTTAGTGAATAAACTGCACACATTTCAGTTAGAAAAAATTCTTTTCAGTGTTGCTGTCTAGTTTTCTTTCTCACCCACAAAATTGTGTCCATCACTGCTGTCCCTTGGGCAGGGGAAAGAACAGCTGACATCCAACAGCATCCCTTAAGCTGGGGCCCTTTTAGGAGGCCTGTAGTGCAGCCATAGGTGTAAGGACATCTTCCTCCTTGCCTGTCCACTGCCCTCTAACTTGGATGTTAAAGTGGCAAATGAGCTTCTTTTGGGGATTCTCCCAAACAGTTGCCAATGCATTCTGGCCACATCTGTCAAGCACAACACGTTTCAGCTGAGTAAACTGCCTGTGGGATGACCTGGGTCTGGTGCAACACAGTCAGTATTTCAAGGACGTTCTACTTTAGGGGAGTTTCCTATTTTTTATTGATCAGGAAGAGAAATTTGAAAGAAAAATTGTTGGCAGTCGGTAGGAAAATGATGCTTCTGTGGGCAGTCCCATGCTTGCATTACACGTTTTATATTTGGCCTTTCTGTTGAGGGTTATTTTGCTTTATTCATGTGGCACAAGATGTTCCGCTATGGTCAGGTCAATCAAGAGCATGTTACCAAGGATGATGTGGAAAATCTAGTCTTCAAATGCCATTGTCCTCTGCACTAGAGATATAGCTGAATATATCTGTTTGAAATGCATCTTTCCTTTTTTATTGCTGTCAGTGGTTTAGATATGTTGAAAAATCAATTACATGAGTCCTAGAGCATTCCTTTGTACCTCTCACAAAGCCATATGTAGAATGCTGAATGGTATAGGGCACTTCACTATTTTGCTATTCGTTTACATTGGACAATCTATGACTATTCTTAAAAGAGTGTCTTTGTCACTGTAAACACTAATGTGAGAGTAGTGTTTTGCTTTAAATGTCATGTTTTGAAGAGTAGTAACTTCTTCACCTTCTAAGAATTTCATTCCGCAAATTTTATGTTTTATAGAAGACACACTTGTGCAGTTTTTATTTCACAGCCAAAGCTATCTACTTGAAAAAAAAAAACCTGAATTGAGGTCACCAGCAAGGCATTTGAAAATGATGCTTGTTTAGTCCATTTCACATGTGTGAGTGTTGCTCTGCTACATGTTCCAAAAGCCCTCTAATATATTTCTCAGCAACATTTTTTTTCTCAATTATAGCACCACATACTTAAACAACTCTTGAGCAAATACTGAAATGGAAAGTCATTGTCATTCTGATGGGATACAGCAGTGTCTTGTGGCTTTTGTTTGTCAGAAATACCATTGTTGCCAGGAAACACTGAGAAAAGATGTCAAAAGACAACAAACTAAAGGACAGAATATCTGGACTAACCTGAAACCTGCCCCTCGTGTACTAACAAATTTAGGCAATGTTCCTTTTCTCACTGACTTCGACAAGAACAAAATTGGGCTGCTAGTTTCACTTAGGGACAAGTTATAAAGGATCCCATGAGGCATTGTTAAATTTCTGACTCAAAAGAGTCAGCTAAGCTATCTCTGCTTCCAATAGCTTTTACACTTTCTTTGAATGTAGCTAAATCACCCTTGCAAGAAGCTTATAAAGGTTGTTTGCCTTCTGAATGGATTCTGTTGTATGGTGTTTTCCTAAAGCAAGATCTCTGGAAAGTGTAGATATAAGACCTTAAATTGTGCAGATACTGATCAGGTTTGGTTGTTAGCACAGGGTACAGTTTAGGTCTTGATGCTGTGCCTCGCTTTAATGGACAGGCACATCAGTCTCTCAAAGACACAATGGCTTAAAAAGGAAATTGCTCAGATTAGAAATATGACAGAAATTTAACTGACAGCAGTGTAACTCTTACTACGACTTTTGTAAAGGTATGTGTGGAAGCCCTTTGACTGAAAGAGGACCACTGGATTTCTCAATCGAAGTGATACTCAGAGCCCAGAGGCAGCCAGCTCTTTTTTTCATTGATGCTGGTGAATCACAGTGTAAATCAGTGCTTCAGATGGCCTTTCTTGCAGCTGGCACTCAGCAGGGACACAGAGAGGATGTGCCCAGCTGTGTTGTCATACTCACTGATTTATATTCAACTGTCTATACTGTGGATCCTCTTTCATTTTCTCTTTACCTATGACCCATTTCCTCCATGCTGCTAAATAGCTCTGCCTTCAAATGCTGCTGCTCTCACACACTCACACAAATAACCCTCTTGCGAGCCTCTCAACAGAATTTCCCCTGCCCTGGTCTTGAATGCTGACCTAACATCTAGACCTGCCCCAGTCCCACACGCAGTCCCACAGCCTGGTCCTTATGAGGCCTGCAGCCACTGAACTTCACTTCTGTGCTGGCACAGTCAGATTTCACACTTGTTAAGTTATGAAACATTCACATTACTCCTTCCCCTCCCAGAAAAGGAGGTCTTAATTGCAGGTGCTGTTGCATGTGCTCTCCCGGCTCTCCAGTGAAGGCAGCTGTTAGCAAAGGCAATCAAGAGCTGTGTGTGCAGCGGGTCATTTCTTGACAGGTTGGCTGCCTTTGCAGTCACCAGTGGTTACAGACCTGATTCACACCTCACGCCTGTGTGCCTGCATTATAGGGCAGCCATCAGGGATAACCTTGACATTTGTGTGCCTCTGTTACAGACCACAGGCTGAGATAATGCTTGGTGAGCATAATGTGTCAGCCTCAGTTTTCTCAGTAAGAATCCACAGATTCTCAGACTCTCAGTAAGAATCCACACATTTCTTCATCTTCTGTGCAGAAAATACAGTCTGAAGTACAAGAGCTTATCATAGACTGAGTAAAAATTTTTATCTTTTATATTTAAATATAACACTAGCATTCAAGAGGGTAATTCATTATTATGTATCTCTCATTCTTCATAAATAATAAACGATCGTGGGTTCAAAACATAATGCTGAAGGATCTAAACCTTACTGAAAACAGAAAAAAATTCATTCTGTTTAGTTAGCTTTATGTCAGACTCTGTAATAAAATAGTAACACTTTTCACCATGGGCTATTCAAGCCTCCTATACAGGTTATTCAATATAAAAAAAATTACATTCACAATGTGACAAAACATCACAATGTTTACACTAGGGCCATTCATTTCCATCTTTAATAATATATTTCATATATGAACAGTGTAAGATTTGGTGTTGCTCAATATGTGGGTTTGAGACATTCAGAATAGGTATGAAACCCTGTAAAGTACATTTAAAAGACCTCCTTTTTCCCTGGTCCTCACTAAAAATATACTACAGAGAAATACAGAAGTGTGTGTGTGTAAAACATAGACTGGAAGTTGTATAGCAGTATATTAGAAACCCAAATCGGAACATTGACTCATGATGATTTCTGTGATATCATTAAATTAAACAGCCATACTACCCACAGTCTTCAGTTAATGCTTGAAATGAATGTTCTCTATATCCTTGTTGTTTGTATGTAATGCCTGTACAAAATGAGGGACTTCACTTCTACTGCTGTGTCAATGAATTCAGTTTTTTCATACAGAACTCTAAGGCTCTGGGCTGCTTATAAGTTGCAATTCTTTTTGGTAAAAGACTTACATATGAGTGTATGACATGACCAAGATGGCATAAGGTACTTTGGAGGGCTGCCTCATTGACTGAAAATTATCTGAAGCCAAAATGCTGTGAAATTTAACTTTCAAAATGTCAGTGTAAATTCGTATAAAAGTCGGAGCAGAACTTTGTGTTAGGCATCTGAAGTTTAAAATCCTGTCTTTTACAGGCACAGCTACTATGGTTGCTAGGTGATTACTAACCACTTGTAAGCATGAACATTTTTAGAAACTGTGACTGCATGCAGCAAAATTTATTAATATCAGAGGCCAAATTATAACTGAGGAAAGAAGAGCTTTGAAACTCAGAGTCTCAGATTGCTCCAAAGCCATAAACATAAATAAATCATAGTCCAGCCACCACCTTAGAGAAGTGCTTGTCTCTCATTTCTTGCAGCCTCAGCTACATTCAGAAATTAAATATAGAAGTAAAATGTTTTGTCTGTATAGACCTAAGGGTATGTCTGTATCATGGAAAGCAGCATGTCACAGAAACTTCTGGGCAAATATGGCATGAACTAACTTCAGAAACAACTTGTGTAGTCCCTTCAGATCAAAACTATGCCAAAGCCCATGAACACTATGCTCTGCTGTGTTGACAGTCCATCAGGAACTGAGCTGGCAGATAGAACCCTGTGTTCTGTACTGCCATCCTTCATAGTCACACCCAAAAGGCATCCACTGCCTTAAAGCTTCTACAGCTGAAGATATAAAACCTTTTACACTAATGTCATTCTGTCAATGCTTTCAAAGCCAAAGACTGTTGTTACCATGCTTAACTTATTGTACTTTTATTGTACAGTCAGTTAATTAAAATGACTTTTTGCAAAAATGCTGTACAAAGAAAGATGGGCACAATTAACCGAAAACTTATTTTATGTGGCTTCATATCTTAATTATTTTATTTTACCTTAGCCATTTACAGCATGATGTCAGTATGATAATCTGAATGTTATGTACAGAATAGCCAATGCCAGTTTCTTATGTGATTAGGAATGATGAATTCTATACAACACGAGAAGAATAAAGAAAAAATAGAGGAAAACAATTCATAATACAGGAAAATGGGACATCTTAATTTAAACCCACATCTTGAAAGTAAATCTTGAAATCTTATGTTTATGCTGGGTTCTACAAAAATATAAGTACAATAAAAAATTTAATCGAATTTTCTGACTGAAGTACAAGTTAGTGTCAGATACACTACTCTGTTGATGATCTTTCTCTGAATCTCCAAGGATACACATAAGTTTTCTAAATTATCTATCAAAAATACCTCATAAAATCGGATTTCTGATTAATCAGAATTAAGCTGAAAACAAGAAAGTTTTTATTTTGTTTATGGTCTATCATTTTGCATCCTTAAAATCCAGATCAAGAAGAAATTTTACATTGTATAAATGCATGTCATCAGGCATCGCGCTACAGAATAAACCTGAGAAAGATTAAGAAGCAACTGCAAGAGTACATACTGTCACACTGGAAGGACAGAGATGACTTCTGCAGCATGGAACAAGGCATAAACTGCTTGGAAGAGGATAGGAAAAGAGTTTTAAGCTTCTGCAGTTGCTGAGTTTGTAGCATTTTTAAAATACTTGAGGAATATTTAAATACTCTCTGCAGCTCACCCGTGCTTCTCACTAGTCTCTCACCATTTGCTCCATTTTTTTTCTTTCATTTCTGATCCTTGCTGCTTTCAAAACTCACAGTTCCTTTTCTCCCCTCCATTCAGTTTCCCTTTTTAAACACTAACAGTTTCCAGCCATCACCTGCACACCTTCCTTTGGCTCTCACTCACCATCTGGGGTGGCACTGTCCCAAAACTGAATTTATTCCATCTGTACTTGCTGTCACCATATTCCTTCTCCATGAAGCTGACTTCTTTATGTTCTTCATCCCTTTACACCTTGTCTTGTATCTTTCTCTTGGAGTTTCTGGAGTGCATGCTCCATCTCTAACATGATTCCTAATTGCTGCTTCTGAAGAATTGGGACGTTCATAACCTTTGTTCGTATTTGCTACTGCCATTTCCAGATCACTGTGTCACATACCCTGATGTGGAATTTACCTAAATTTTTCTCATACAACTAATAATTTAGTCACTGGGTGTAGCCCTGTTCTACAGGCCACATATTCCTGAGCATGAGCAGAAGTGTTGCCCTCACTGGCTGTGACCTTTTTCCCCTTGGTTGGACAGGAGAACCTGGCCTCAGGTCATTGGACAACTAATATAAACAATATAGTCTGATATATAGTTCTGTAACTGCGCAAGAAGAAGAGCAGACATATTCTGACTTTCTTAGAAGGGAGACATGTTCTGACTTTCTTAGAGAGCAGACATGTTGAGAGCAGACCCTCTGCCTGGTCAGACACCTGGCCAGGGAGAGTCTCATGTCCAGAGCTTTCCAGGCAGTTTGCCTGGAAAGCTGTGGGCGCAGGGTCTGCTGGTAGGTATTAGAGCTCTTGCTGCTGCTTAGATGCCTTAGTTCTCTCTGCATAGATATTAGCATTCTTATAGATAAATAAAGCTTCTGAACATTTCTTGGAGTCTACCCTCTCGTCGTTATGCCTCCCGAGCCGACCGAACAACTATAACTGGGCATCTTCACCTCTTTCCTTGCCTTTGGCTTGGAAGCTCCTTTCATTTTTGGAGCAGCAGCGTCAAAGTCACTTTACTCCGTTTTTTCTCATATCAAATGTACCTCACCATCAACCTGTTTTCTGGAACTAAGTTTTTCAGTTTCCTGGATTTTTTACTTGACTAACAGTCTTTTGAATTCATCTACGATGATGGCAGCCTTCAAGTCAATGATCAATCTCCTGCTCTGCACATTACTTTATCATCTTATTTTAAAACAGTCATATATCTTGGATCTAAATCCATTAAAAAAACCCATTATTTAATTACGGTCTTCACAAAAACTACTTTAACTTACCTGTGTTTTGCTGTGGTTCTACTCTATAATAATCTTTCAGTCTTTAGCATTTCTTTGGCTTTCTGTCGTACACCAACCATTACTTTTTTGTTCTCAGCCCATCCTTCCTTTTTTTTTTAGTTTTTCTTTGTCCACCACTCCAGCTCATCTCACTCACTTGAAGATCTCCGGCACAAGTCACTACCTGATGGGCCCTTCTCATGACAAAGCATTCTTACAATCATTATCTGTCATTAATATTACTTGCTCTTAAAGACATGTGTGGAAATATTTTTAAACTTAATCTTTTTCAAAAAAACCCTGCTTTTGTTTTCCTGTGCAGGAGGATATAGAAAGAAAGACTACAAGGGTTAATAAGCTTATTGGATTTGGGCAAAGGCTCACTATATAGTTATTGGGTGATTTCTTACTATTTCCAATATTACATATATTTTTGAAATAAATATATCATGAGACTTAATTATCCCTAGAGACAGTATGGGTCATTTTCTTTCATTTACAGTGGAGCTAAAATAGCACTGGTTTTATTTATATGCACACTTCTGGGCTTAAAAGCTTGTCACTTTAAAATCACTAGTATTAGATTGTGATGAGCCTTTGATGAAGAAAGAATTATGGAACAATGGCAACCCAGCTAAAATTTGTGTGCAATGCATATTGAAAAGAGACCCAAAAGTCTAAGAAGGTTTTGCAAAGCTTGTCAGCTTTTCCTCTAGAAGTAAGATGAAATGAATTGCACAGTTCTTTTTAACTGTAGAGTCTAAGCCAACAAAGAGGAAGATTAGATTATGCTTTGCAGTATTTGGAGTCCCCATATATATTGTCATGTGCAGCTGACATCCCTAGAACATTGAACTTGCTTTTGCAATGCAATGCAAACCTCTGCTAGACCTGTGTTTTACGAGTCTTCATACCTGCTTTAATATTTAGTGCACACTACTTGACCAAGCATTTTCCACACAATTATTATGGTCTAAAACCCAAAAGCTGAGACTCTAAAACACCACGGTAGCAGACAGAGGTCACTAGAGATAGTTCCACAATTTGGTGAGATAACATTTTGTGAACTTAATTATAGGACTATAACTTGGAATTGTAACCATATTATTTTTATATCATTTAACAGGTAACATGGAACAAACAGCACAGAAAACATGGCTGATATGAAACCTTTATAGAACTCTCAACAATGAGTTGAGGATTTTACAACGAAATAATTGTCTTGGTATTTTTACTGGAGAGAACCTAAGAAAGCTTAGGTACAGGAGGACTTCTGCCTTCTAAATTCTGCATTACCACAGGCTGCTGAATCTTTCAAAAAGTTTTTTCAGAATGACCAATGGGTCATTCATTGATAGACAAGGGAAATTTTTTAGTTCTCTATGAAAAATCAAAGAAAACAAAAGCACTTTGTTTCGCCTGCTTCTGTTTCTCAATTAGTGGTGTAACAGAAATAGTACCTGAATCTCCTACCTAGTCCTCATACACAAGAAAGCAAGCACTGCAACAATTTTTAAGGAAGAATTTTTGTAATTTTCTGTAAGTAAGCTTAGTAAGTAATTCAGATGGAAAACACGAAAACTCTGAATGATCAGGCAAGCCTGCAGAGTGTCTGTGACCAGGTAAAAAATCAAGTTCAGCATTACAAACAGGGTCTGTTCTGCTGAAAATAGGTATAAAGGATGCTATTTCTGCCCTTTTCATAAGTGCAATTTTGTGAATCATCTCAATTTTTTAGATGAGATGGATATCCCTATACACCTAGAACAGAATCAGCTCAATTTTTTAGAGGAGATGGATGTCCCTATACACCTAAAGCAGTAGGTCTGTTTTAGACATAAGGGACTCATTGATTCCAGTCACTGTCTGGGCTTGAGTAATTGCTCATGAGAACGATGCTTCAAACACCAGTCAGGTGATTATCTTCAAGTGTCTTATTTTGACATTTTTAGCAGAGGCATACGAGTTCTCCATATGTGACTTGTGATATTTGTCCTTGTACCTTTAAATGAATGTGCTGTGTTTCCAAGATCTAATCAAGGATCAGCTTTGCTGACAAACTTACCCTGGGTTCCCATTCAAGAGCAACACTTGGGTGTGCAGCTCTGTAGTTGGTTTAGGTCCTGTCTCTCACTGAGTATTCTGTGACTGGAGCTAAGGCTTTGGCTTCATCAGTCTGTTGAACTTGTTTAAGCTGTTTGTTAAAGCTTTGTAAAGCTTGACAAGGCAAGTAGAGTTAAAGCTCAATTAAAAACTATACATGCATTAAGGATTTTGGCACCATGTAATGACTTTTGTCAGACAAAATCTTAGCAATTACTTTTCACGCAGGAAGAATGTTGAATCTTACTCAGTATCTTCTTTGGAAATTATAATTATAACAGTGTCACCTGCTGAGTAACTTGCAGCTGCTGAGTTTATTAATTTTCCTTATTTTTTCCTAGAAGCTGGATTCTTCTCAGAGAGGCACATAATTTTGTATTTCACTGCAAATTTAATATGCATCTTGAAATCACTTCTGAAGATCTTTTGTAACAATATGCATTCTTTTGCATACAAAATACTTTAAATTGGTGTGCCTCAAAACACCGATAAGCATTAATTAACTGAAACTTACAAATGTAATAAATATGAACCTCTTTTTTTATGATAGAAAGATAAGTTTAGTGACTTCTATTATATTTCACAACAATCCTAAATTCAATTTTCAGTTCCAGTTTTTACTCTTTAACCATTCCTGTCGTTTCTGATCACTGTAATTTCACAGACTACTCAACGATGTTTTAATTTTTATCCTTCTGAAATAGTTACTGAAAGCAAGATTCATGCGTATGTTGTTTAATATTGCTTGGTTCCTAGGAAGTCAAACATTTAAAAACTGATATGTCTGATAACAAAGAAGAACATAGAGAAAGAACAAGATATTACAAAGCCTCTTGAGACAACCCAAAGGTCATCATCATTGTCATTTTAGCCAGTCTTTTGCTTCTTCATACCTTTCTGCAAGAAGTAGCCTCTTTACAGAGAACAGTGTACTGTTCTCATAGTTCTTCATTAACTCCAAACAGGTCCCCAAAACATAATGCAACATTACAACAGAAAAGACTGCATGTACCTCAACTGATCTCTGTAAAAAGTGCCTAATTTTGTAATGCTATGCTGTCAAGGGTGCAAACGTTCAATATTTGGCAGAAGAGTGTTGTCTCACATTGGGAAAATCCCTTCTCAGTTCAGTATGGAAAGCACGAATTTCCGTTCATGAGAGACTTAAAGTTGATAAGGTATCAATTATATTGTGGTAACAGGTTTAACAGACCACTAAACTTGTTCTGTTTAGCAGCTTTCCTTTCCTCCCGAATTAGAACAAAAGACACAAATTCTACAGATAATAGTACTATTTCATTTATTCAACAATAGAATAGGCCATGTTTCCATGTAATTTACATGCAGTAAAGCTTTTTCATGTAAGAAAAGTCAGTTTCTGGTCCGATTAGTGATTAACACTATCTCTGAAAAAGAGAGGAAGAGCTTTATATGCACTTTCCAAATTTGCAGTGCCATCCATGAAATGCACGTCCCTTGTGGTAATTAGTTTACACCCAGAAGCAAGAAGCTTGATTACCCCTACATAATTGACTTAACTGTGGCTACAAATGTAATTAATGGCCTGAATATTTTCCAGCCTTTGGGGAAAAAAAAAAAGGAGGCAACATTGTAAGGCAGTGATCTTCCCAGGCTCATTACAGTGTATATAGCATAGAATCATAGGATAATACAATCATTTAGATTGGAAAACACCATTAGGATCAAGTCTCAACAATTAACATAGTACTGGCAAGTCCACCACTAAACTGTGTCCCAATGGGCCACATCTCTGGGTCTTTTGAATACCTCCATAATTGGTGGCTTCACCTCTTCCCTGGGCAGTCTGCTACAGTGTTTGGCCACCACTTCCATGAAGAAATTTTGTCTAATATCCAATCTAAACCACTCCTGGTGCAACTTGAGGCCATATGCTCTTGCTTTGTGTCTTGGGAAAAGAGACTGACCCCCACCTT
>WEIV01010887.1:0-29245 GCA_013390005.1 Calyptomena viridis | reverse complement strand
ATCTTCGGACCGTCCTTCACACACCTATCAGAGCTCTGGTTTTTACACTGTGGTCTGGTACCAGCAGAAGAGAGGACAAATTCCCCCCAGTTGTTGTTGTCGTATCAGACAGCAACTGGCTCCAAGGGGAGCAGCGCATTCACCATATTGCTAAACACCACAGTGAAATTCAGCCTCCTGTACTAGAGGAATTCAAGTGTGGTATCAACAGAGTTTTCAGCACAAATCCCCCATATCAATTACCCTGAAGAAACCTAACTCTATCTCTGCCAAAACCATTTATGTCAGGCTCAGGTCTCACACTATCCAATACATCCTCATTAGCCACCTCCTCCCTTTCTCATCCTTTGGTATATGTACAGATGTCATTTCCCAAGTCTATGGTCAAGCCTGTAAAATGTCCATAAGTGTCCACTGAGTACACTTAGTCCAAAACTTTGGGCTCTATCTGTTACTGTGGTCACTTAGGATGGGAGAGGTTGTGTGGAGTTATTTGGTACCAAAGCCAGCTTAAGTTGGGTCATGTCTGCTCTTGCACCACTTCCTGTGGGGTTTATCCTCCATTACTGCAAGTGGTTCCTGATATAGGACTTCCTGTAACTTAAATAATGGTTTACAACCATTTAAAGGTACATCTAATGCAATGTCCACCTCTGGTCCCTTTGGACCACGTGATAGAGTTTAACATGGGAATGAATTAATTCTTTTGCCCCTGCTTTGGCATGGGCTTATCCATAGTCCATGGGGAGAGACTGGACTGTTAGTGGTTAATGACTCAAAACATTTGCCCATTTGTGCAGACACCATCGTGATTTGCTGAAGCCAAGCTTTGAGGCCATAAGAAGCAAGATGGGATGGTGTTCTTTATTATGGTAATTGTGCTCTAATCAGTTGCAAACCTCATTCACTCCCAGGGGAAGGACATTACTGGATCAACTTCAATAACATGAGAGGCAACTGTCCCGTCTTAGAAGGTGTCGTCAACCAGCAAAGACCCCCAAAGTGCCCTCAGAAGAACTGAAAACTCCCCCCGCCCAGGGGAGGTACCTGGGCGTTCTCACCTGAACCTGAGTACATATTAACCCATCGGACTTTGTGTTCCACAGGCTTCTTCCCCCATCCCTGATGGATCAAGACCATCACTTCAACCAATGAAAAACTAAATTGCAACAATCAAGTCTCCTTGTAAGATCTACAGTGATTACTCTTATCCTTCCTTCCTTCCTTCCTTCCTTCCTTCCTTCCTTCCTTCCTTCCTTCCTTCCTTCCTTCCTTCCTTCCTCTCTTTTCCTTTATGCATTTTCTGAAGTAATATTTTTATGCTTTCATATTGCTATATTATTATAGATAATAATAACCCAAACAGCTTCATACCTGCTTTCCATTACAACCAAGTTGTTCTAAAAAACCCATACATATCTATGTTTACAAACACTGATCATTCAGTGTTGTTTCACTCTAATCTGCCCCAAGAGATCTATTAACAAGAACTTGGATTACCCTCACCTTCTGAGTGGGTTGTAACACCTGCTGGGGCACTGACATGACCACAGCCACAGATGCTTTAGGATGTTCTGGTCTCACATGGACACATCCACAGGTCACAGTCCTTTCAGCTCAAAGGCAAGAGGGTACCAAATAGCAGAGCAACTACCTCAAACTAGTTACCCTGGTGGGAGGGTAACCTCAGCTGGTCTGATGGGCCTTGGTGTGCCTGAAACCTTATTTCAAACACAATGGTGTCTTCAGGAGTTCCTTGTTTGTACCACGAGATTGTGGATGTTTCAGGAGTGTCAATGTTTTAATCGCCACACCAGAGATGAGGGGGGATGTCTAGAAAGAAGTTTTCAAGTGTCATAGGAAAGAATATCTAGATGTGAGCATCAGTAGTGAAAGCATAAGACCTGGCCACAAACTCAGTGGACACGGATAACTAAAATGAGCTAAATGCAGTGACATGAACATGAAAACCAGAAGTGAGCCAATGACTTGAATCTGTTGTGCAATCTGTGTGGAGACAGAGGGGCACAGGACCCCGGAAAACTCAGTGTCCTGTGATGTCCGCACTACCCCATACCCTGTTGCCATCAGCTCATCACTGACAATAATCTATGGGGTACTGTTGTAAAATTGGGAATTATAGTTTGGATTTCCAAAGACTATAGATCACAGCTTTCAAGGATTACTGGATGACTGTCTAATGCCTTAGAACATGGGGACTTCTAGGTTTGAATTTGTGAGGACATACCAAGTCCTTTTCCCTCTCTCCCTCTCAGCCCTTTCTGATTGCTGCTGGTCCTTCTCTTCCAGGAAGCTGGACTGCACTGCATTGTTCTCCTTCTAACACCAACCCTGGAAGGAATTTTCCAGAAACTGTTTGGCTTCCTCTACTCTTCAGGTTATGGCTGAGGATCCTCAACCAACCCATGTTTTGAGCCTTGAGGTGCCTTGGGGTGCTCTAGCCCTGACAAGGTTGTGGTAGTTGAAACCACAGGTGGTCATGTGTAGGCATTTTTGCTTGATGGGTGCACTTATGTGTATGATAGATTTCTTTGAATGCATAGCATGGAAACGTCTGCATACAATGCCCTGCAGATGAACAATTGTACATACTCTCATCACAACAGGATGTGGTGTCATCCCAATGGTTGGTGTTCTTCAGGACTGCCTGGTCCTCTGGGCAAGGTTGCCTCTTCCCTCCTCATTGTTAAGAGGGTCAAAAGAGCATTAGCTTTGTGTCAAGAGAGAAATGCCAAGAAATTCTGTCCATCTTGTGCAGGGAAACCTTGAGTGGATCTGCTTCCAATGCTGTGTGGTGGTTCCCGTCTTCTTGGAGCCAGGAGCTTCAGCTACACAGAGCAAGGAAGGGCAGATGGAGACCGTGGCCAACCAGGTAACATAGGGAGGTTGTCAGGGGAGGAAGCCTGGAAGTTGCTGAGTTTTGGCAATAAAGAAAAGGCTTCTGTCCCCCCCCGTAGACTTTAACTTCAGAACAAGTGCTGTCACCTGCAGACTGGTGAGGACAGAAAGACACACTGGGGGTTCATCAGAGGGAGCTGTGCTCAAATCATTTTTCTGCCATGAAGAAGAAAATACCTGCAACATCTTCAGGAGACTCCCTCTCTTAGGAATCTTAAGCATCAGTCTACTAACCTGTCCTGATGTCTCAAGAGGTTCCTTGTTTGCCAGAGGGCAAATGCAATGTGTTGCAGATGGGCTGCTGAGCTTGTCCTGCCTCTGGGATATTGTCATTTGCTGTTCTTTGGTGTGGGCACCAGTGATCCTGCCCAAAATATTTCTAGAGTGACTGTAGAGCTCTGGGGAGAACCGAGGGTGTGTGTTATGGTTTGACTCCGGCTAAAATGCCGAGAGCCCACACATAGATCCAAAATTTCTCAGAGAAGGAAAAGAAAGCTTTGGCTTTTGTGATAAGGATTACAAGCAACTGTTTCTTAACTATTTCACAAGCAAAACAGGCTCTAAGTTAGAATATTAACTACTACTACTACTACTAAAATCAGAACTTGAGAGTTTAAGGGTGAGCAGTTTGATAGTTGTTACAGACACCTTTCTCCCCCCACTCCTCCCTTTTAAGATCCTTCACCTTCCCCCAACAGCTCGGGAAGGCAGGTGTGTGTGTGTGGGGGTTACAGTCAGAGGTTTTTCTTTGCTGTTGTTCAGAAGAGTGAGAGAGTCCCACCCCAGCTTTCCTCATGCGGTCTTCTCCACGGAAACAGTCTTCTTGCTAAGAAGCAAACTGCTTCTTAGCGGATTTGTTACTAACAACTTTTTTCAGGTATTGTTGTCACATAAGTCACTTTCCCATAGGTGCAGTCATTCAGGTGCTGCTTGGCTGCTTCAGTGTGGGTTCTTACAGGCCACCAGTCCTCCCAAGAAATGCTGCCCTGCTACTCAGTGTGGGTCTCTTCTTCCCACGGCCCACAGGACTCTATCAGGCCCCTCTGCTCCACCAAATGTCCCACAGGATCACAGCCTCTCTCCTCCAGCACTTTCTGCTCCAGTGTGGAAATCTTCCAATCTTTCCACGGGTGTGCATACGAATCTTTGCTCGTATGGTCCCCCATAGCTTGCCGGGGCCCTATTCCAGTGTTTAAGGCATCTTCTCTTTCTCCTCTCTCCGACCTTGGTGTTAATCAAACTTCCCACCCTCCTTCCTCTTAAGCTGCCATGATGTTCTGCCCAGCTTTTTTTTCTACTCCTTCTTAAGTATGTTATCACAGAGGCTTTAGCAGTCCGCCTTGAGCTAGGTTAGAGCAGAGAAAAACTCCAGCAGCTTCTTAAAGAAGCCTCTCTCCTAGCCCCTCCCAGCTAATAAAAAACTCTGGCTACTTAAAACCACAACAGTGTGAAGGCCCAAACTGGAAAGGCTTGAGTAGAAAAGAAGTCCTCCAGTGGATGAACACCTGGCTGATACTTTGTGTTGTAGGAAGAGCTTTGATTCTCATTGTCTGAGAACTGTCTGTGATGAAAGAGGGCGACTGAGCAAGGATGGGAAATATTTGACAAAGTCATGCAACAGTCTTTGCAGTCAGGCATTAAAGAGAGATCTCTAAAGCAGGTATGGCAGGGGAGGTTTGCCACAAAGGAAAGAGCGGTGAGAGAACAAGGGTTAGAACAGATGGCTAAAAAGCTGTGCTTTTCCCCTAATTCTGGTCCTGCACTAGTCTTAGTTTTAAACCATACTGTTTTAAATGCAAATTGGACACCCAATCTGTCCCCTCCCAACACTGTAGCAGTTCAGCACATCACAATAAACTGTTGTCCAAGAAGTTCTTTCAGTTGAGAGATGCCCCACAACAACTCACAGCTTTGTTCTGCCAGCTCACTGTTACCTCTGAGTGGTAGTGAAGGAGATAGAGGGGATTTATGTGACTGCACTACTCAGCATGGGGGGCACAATGTGGGTCACCATGTGATGGCAAATGTTCTGTACTCTCTGCAGAGAAGTACCACTTGTTAACTGAGTACTTAATAATGAAGTCATATTTGGCACTGTGCTAGTCCTAGTTATGTGCCCTTTCACATAAAATAGGGCTCAGAATAGGGCTGATGGCTTCCTGCCAAGATATACATTGGTGCATAGAAATGCTTCTTATGTAGACACAACACCCAGAAAGGTTTGCCTTCTAAAACGTGGGTAGGATTCATGACTTACTCACTTGGGTTCACATCTTAGGCTTGTGTTCCCAGACAAGCTTCCTGAAGACATTTTCAGGTGAAACAAATGTCTGCTCTCCGTAGAGTGGGTGCCCTCACATCAAAGTGTGAGATACAGCCATGGCCTGGTGTTTCTGTGCTCCTTTCGTGCTCACTGGGCCTGGTTAATCTGGGCAGGAATTCTAGGTGAACTAGCACTCCTCAGCCCACAAAACCAGGAGGTACCTTGTGTCGCAGAGGTCTGAGCTCCTGCCTGCCCATGCAGAGCCTGAAACACCCTCACAGGAGCTTTTATGGAATGTAAGGAACAAGGCCACAGAGAGATGTGACTGTTTTCCCTGCCCAGAGCACAGCGTTAGCCAAATTGTCACCTTGGTGTTCATGAAACTGCAGCAGGTACCCTAAAAATCTGTGCTTCAGGGAGTTTTGGTTCTTCCAATCCTTGCCATGTCCCCAGAGGATCGAAGCCAATGAATTTTAAGTAGCAACTTCCATCCTCCTTCCTCAGGTGTAGTGTGGATTCCTCTCCATGCACGCTGGTACCTTTTCATGGGGATGGCTGGAACCTCACCAAAAGATTAATTTTGTGCTGCTGAGTCTGGTTCTGAACACATCAAAGAGGAAAAACTCACCCATGTTTGTCTGAGCATTGTTCCTCATTGTCCTGTTCTCAGCCATCTGCCTCTGGATCCTGGTTAGGAATCCCTTGACCAACCTGGGACAGGATGATGCAGCCACTTGCAGCAGGGCAGCAAAGTACACCCATGGGGTAGAGCTCTGGGTATGGAGAGAGAGATTCCCTTGTGCAGGTGTGGGTGGGAACCCCTGGGAGCTCTCACCAGGGCTGAACTTTTCCCCACAGCTCCCCTGCCCTGCCTGTGCCTGGCAAAGTGTGATTTCAAGCCCTGCCTGTCCTTGCTCAGGAGGTGCCTGGGGAGATGTGCTGTCTGGGCTGCCCAGACAAGCATGGCCTCTCCAGGGCCAGGTTGCAGGATAGGAAGGCTGGGGAGGCTATGTCTCATGCCTGGTCCATTCCAGGAAGGTGGGGAGCAGCAGGAGACCCACCATGGCTCTGTCCCGTGGGCAGTGCACAAGCTTGAGGTGCAGCAGGAAGGCAGCTCCAACTTCTCTGTCAACACCCAGTGGGTAGTTGTAGACTCAAACTGCACCTTCCCATCGCCTTCTTGAGGCTGCTCAATCCCAGTCCTCTCAGCCACTCCTCATGGAATGGTATGTGGAGTGGAGTCGTCTCTGCCTTGTTAATGATACCTGATCAAGGACATTCCAAGTGCAAGTGGGAGAAGAAATAAAGGAGGGGTGTGTCTTGGGGTGACTTTATGATTATCCCATATTCGTCTCTTCTACGCCAGGAGAATAAAAAAGTGAATCTTGTGCTTTTAAAAACTGAGCCCCAAGAGCGGAGAGAAAAAAACTAGCTAGAGAAATCTTTTCAAAACAATTCTACTGTCTCAAGGTCAATTTTTGCTATGTTACTTTGCAGTTTTGGTTTTGTTCTTTTTTTTTGTTTGTTTTTTTTTCAACGGCCTGGGCTATAAAGGGGGGAGGAAGACACTGGCCTGCTAGCTTTTCCAGGGAGAGTGCTGCCTGTTTTCTTCAAAAGGAAGAGACTTGGACTTTTGCATTTTTCTGGACTTTTTTTTTGATTTCTTCTTCTTCTCTCCTGGACTTGTTGGGACATCGGAGTGTCGAGACCTCACTGGGAGGCCTTTTCCACCGGTCTGGCCTGGGGGAGCCCCCCCCACAATCGGCCTGGGACTCTGGAGAGGACTCTAGAACTTCCAGTCTTCCAGTGAGAGACTTCATCATTTTTTGTTATATATATATATGTATATTTTATTTGGTGTTTGGTGTTATTGTTTTTTTTTTTCTTGCGTGTTGGTTAAATAAATAGTTTTCTTTTTTTTTCCCTTTCACTTTCCTTTGAGGAAATATTTCTTTCCTCGAACCTGGTGGGAGACGGTGACTGCGGCCTGTTTTTATCAGAGAATATTTATCGTTCTGAATATATTTGTTCCAAACCGGGACAGGGTGTTATAACAAAAATCACAAGGATACACAAATCTGACAGAGCGGGGGTAACAGAAACCAAGCCTGAAAGCTTCCAAGAGGTAATTAATTAACCTTAAGAAAATATAGGCACACCTTTGGAGAAGGGCCACAGGGACTTTGTAACTGATAAGAATGGATATATGAAATGAACACAAGGATTTGGGAAATTCAAGAACAGCTTGTGGGACTAGGGAAAAATTACTTAGGAATATTTAGGGAAAGGGAATGAATATATAAAAGGGTCTTGTTAGATGTAAGCAGTTGCCAATGAGTTCACTTGTCTAACTGAGCCCTGCCTCTGATCACTGCATTCTGTCCTTTTTTCTGATTCAGTCTTCCTTAACTGTCTTTCAATGTGATTTCACTCTGTGTATGAATGCTGTAAGGACTGTTTTCTGAATTTAAATGTGGATAGAACGTAATGAAGACTGTAGAAGCAACTGCAGTGGAACCCTGAGGGAGTACTAAATGCTTGGAAAGCTGGAAAAACGTAAGGAATCATAAGAGGCACCACCAGAGGAGCTGACCTATCTCACCTGACTCAAGGTTGTGGCTGTCTATGTAATTACTCTCTAAATGGGGTTGCTTTCTTTAGATTCATCTTTTTACTTGGGACAAAGGCAAATCTTGGCTAAAAGGAGCATGAGCAGAAGGTCATCATTAAAGCTCATAAGAAATCAATAGCATCTGTTTCCTCCTTTTCATTCATCCTTCCCTTGGGTGTAATATTGGTACTGCATCTGTGCAGCTCTCTGCACTCCTGAGGAATGTTAGACAGAAGTGGATCCCCTCGGCACACACTGGTCCATCTAGAGTCCCCAGAGGAGCAGTTTTCTACAGTAGTGTTAGAAGAAGACTCAAAGCTCCTGCTGACCAGGTTGCCTGCAATGATTTAAATCATGTGTGTGATGTCCCCAAGGAGGCCTAAAGGCATCACACAGCTCTGCCCCAGCTGAATTGTGGAATGCTTTTTGCCATTCATGAAGGATTGGAAGGCAAGTCATTCCCTTCTGGCTAATTAGGGAGCTTTTCCAGTTTTGTTGGTTTGTTTGTTTTTATTGGCTCAGGAGATTGTAAACAGGAGGATTTTAATCAGCTGTCGAGACAGTGACATTTCTTTCTGTCTTCTTTTGTCTGAGCCTTTGCCTTTTGTTTCTAGTAAAGTCAGGACATTCTGGTGTTGCAAGTTCAGTGGATCAAGGTTTGTTCATGGGAGATGCTGGCGGAGCTATCTAGTGGAGAGGACGGGGGAATATAAATCCGTCTTCCCATCCATGGGTGATGTAAGTTATTTTGTTTTGTAGGGTCCTCGAGTCCTTGTTTACCCTCTCATAAGGTGTTTAATTAGCAGTTGTACTAATTAACACCATTGTCTTATTGTCAGGTTTGTGTAATTCAGTGTCAATGTAGAGTGAGAGGAGAAAACTTTTGAGTGACACAACAGTGAAACATGCCCTGAAGTGGCTGTGCCTGGGTGACAGGATGTGTGAAATGGTTTGAGTAAGTGCCCAGAGCAGTTAACAGCTCCCATAGCCTGGGATTTTACGTTGGAACAGGATAACAATCCTGGTAGACTGACCTGACAGAAGAGTGCCTTGCCTGCCCCAGTGAAACCCAGCAGCTTTTGTCACTGTGTTGGGGCTTGACCTGTGCCTATTGAGCCATGTTTCATTTCTGTCAGAGGATTGTGTTTAAGGCAGGGACCCAAACCATTTCTGAGAATGCCACGATTGAGCCAGGGATCCAAACTGCAACTGAGAACATGATGGTTCAGACAGAGACTTAAACCACATTTGGGAACACATGGCTGAGACAGGGACCCAAAGAATAATTTCAGTAAACATTCCTTCCAACCCAAGACATTCTATGATTCCATAATTCCATGACTTTAGCATTGTGTGGAAAATTGTGTGCATTTCCTGTGGAAAGATGTCCATTTTCATTCCTAGCGACATTTGGTGTAGACCCAAGGAACAGAACAGACATTGGTTATGACTAGAACACTCTCCGATGATAGTCTCCCACCCACTCCAAACTTAAAATCTTCACTTAGTATGAAATACTCTGTATTGTAAAGATAGAAAAGCAGCAATTTTATTCAATAATATGTTTCTGAAACTAAGCTTATACTTACTGAGATGTAGGAATTGTTGGATCTAAGTCCTTTCTGAGACTGAAACTCCTCTGGGAAGTTGTGTCTCCAATTAGAATGTCCATGTGATCCAGGTTGAATTGCCATCCTATCAAGGTACAGTGGTCACATTTCATCAGCCCCTTCCCAGTGGCCTTACTGTTTCACTGCTTAATTTGTGGAACTGCAGGTGCCATTTGCACGAAGTCAAACCAGTCCAGCTGATGACAGATGAAGAGGAGATCCATTGGGAGAGGAAGAGGAAGGGCAGGCACTGATCTCTTCTCTGTGAGTGCCAGGGACAGGAGCCAGGGAATGGCTTGGAATTGTGTCAGAGCAGGGTGAGGTTGGATCTCAGGAAAAGGTTCTTCTTCCCCCAGAGGGTAGTTGGGTACTGAACAGGCTCCCCACAGCATTTGGCACAGCCCCAAGGCTGCCAGAGCTCCAGGAGGGTTTGGATGATCCTCTCAGGGACATGGGGTGATTGTTAGAGATGGGCCTGTGCAGGACCAGGACTTGGACTTGATGATCCTTCCAACTGAGCATATTCTATGATTCTGTGAAATCAATCAGTGCTAGGTCTCCCCACAATGACAGTTCATCCCACTTCTGTCTGTGCTGGGTGGTGCAGGGGGATCGTGGCTTGGCAGCCCTATGCTCCCTGTCCCATCCCACTTCTGTTCCACTCACCCTCTGCCTGGAGGAAGAGGCCTGCTTGGACCACTGCCCACCTCATCCCTCTCTTGCCTCCCCTCTGTGTCCTGCCAGGGCCCAGGATGGTGTGAGATCTCGTGTGGCACTAGCCCAGGGCACAGCCCCAGAGCAGAGCTGGCAGCAGCAGAGCGCTGTCATGGGCAGTGGGGTGTTGGAGCAGTGGGATGTGGGTGGTGGAGCAGGAGAATGTGGCTGTCCTGGGGTGCAGGGCTAAGGGGCTGCTGTGGTGCTCCTTGGGCATGCAGAGCCAAAGGCAGACACAAGTGATCAGACTGGGAGCTGATTTGGGCCAGGGCTGGAACTGGGCATGGGATGACCCAACACTTCCATCAAGTCTGCTGTGACCTTTGGCTTCTTCACTTTGCACTGGACTGTCCTCCCAGACTGAAACTGAGTGCTTATGATGAGTATGTCTAACTGGAGGAGATAGAATCTTAATAAATGGTGATGAGGATGGTGGATTTGGGAGTCCTGGTATCTTTTTAAATTCTGATTCCAAACCCCTAGATGACCTCTCACTCCATAACAAGTAAGATGGCATATTGAGCTGGAGGAGCAGGTGTGTTGGAGAGAGGAGAGCCTCTGTTAATGTCCATGAGGTCCTTGAATGAACTCTCCACAGCTGTTACAAAAGCTGCCTCTAGCCAGTCACATCCCTCTGAATGTTCCTATTTCAACTACTTTGAACTATAACATGCTAAAGTTGTTAATTAAGGAAGCCCCTGCCATACTCAAACCTTATCTCTTTGCAAAAAGATGAAATTTAAGAGAGACACAGATTTTAACCTATTGACCATAAGCAAAGTTGCTGAGGATCATAAAGAAGCCCTACTGTACAGAAATCTCCACACCTGGGCAACATTAATGTATGACAACATAAATCACAGGTTAGAGGTGAGATGGAGTGATCTATCAGGTGAAGCCAAAAATCCAGGTTGTATTGTTAGGCAAAATAATAGTTTCTGGGAACCAGAACCCATTGAATGCCCACACAGAACTCAGGTGTGGAGAGAGTTATATAATTGAGCATTAGCATTAGGCATTCCAAGAGCTGTAATTCCAATCCAGAGTCTGATCCATATGAATTACAGTCACAGCAATAGCAATCAGAGAGAAAATACTCCAAACATTCATCACCGGCTCTGAGAGGGGGTAATAACCCTTTCTATCTCCAAAATTCAAGATCAAAGACCTGGATGAGAACTGATTCTGTCAGTCAGTGGAGTGGAACCCTATCAATGGATAGACTATAATAGCTCATATATTTTTATTCCAGTTAGTCCTCATCAGCATTTAATGGCATTTCTAATAGATATAGGAGCACAGATGTCAATATTAACACAGCTGAGAGCTGGGTGTATGACCTGAACGATAAAGAGTTAAAATCATTGGAGAGAACAGAGCAAGAGTTAAGTGCCAAACCACCCAGGTTAATTTATGGCTTCAGGGTGAGAAGCTGCAGTTAAAGATCTCAATGAAAACATTTGAGGCTTCGAGGTTTTGAAGAGCTAAACCTGGTGCCAGCCTGAATACACTTTGTGGTCCTTTGGTTCAAACCCTAACCCTGAGGGCTACAGTTTGTTTTCTCCAGGAAGCATCTGCACTCCCTGACTCAAGGAACAATAACACAACTTATGCTGCAGTGTGAAAAGGAACTTCTGGAGTTAGAGCTAATATGGAAAAATGACAATTTATCTCCAGAACCTATATAATTTACCATTTTGGCCAGTTCAAAAAACTGGATGGGAGACGGTGGCCGAAAATTAATTATTAGCACTTAAATGCTCACACACCCCCACTAAAAGCTGCAGGGCCCAATTATTGCAATAGCAACAGAAATCCATGGCAATGACAACAGCAGCACATCCCAAACAGGGATTTAATCTTAAAGGTTTTTTCCAAATGTAATGATTCTAAAGTCTCAATTTTCCTCTTAATTTGGATGAATATAATTCCTTCAGTCCTTAGGACCACACCCTATTAAATTATGCTGGAAGTGTCAGGATTTCACCAAAAGATAAGACAAACCTAAACCTTGCTGATTTTGTTATACATGGAAATGAGGCATACCTAATGTGTGGTGGAGCTGGGAAATATTATCCAGTTGTGTGGATGTTCCCTGTGGAGTGTTTCCCTCTCCAGTACTGTTTGAATATAGGTCTGATCTCAGCTGGTCCAGCCTGTTGGGGTTATGGAGAGTTTGGGTCTCTGTGCCTCCCCAGCCTGTGCAGTGGAGACAAACATCATTAACAGCATCCTAATGTGACTTTTCTGTTGAGTCCAGATCCAGGGTCTTGGGAAAAGAGCAAAACCAGCCAATGAAACTGTCAGGTTCAGGGGCTGCTTGAACATGGGTGAGAACTACTGAGGGATCACACAAGGCTCCATCAACCCACCCTTAGCTGCAATTAACTGTAGCATGGGAATGCGTATTAAAAAGATGTATCTGATGGGCTTGTTCTGCTCTAATTCTTCCCTCAACATCCTCTGAAACACAGTTACAGAAGGGAGCTCTTATTTGAGACCTGACTGTTCTTGTGGCTTTATCTCCTAACCAAAATAGCCCAAGGAGGGATAACCCATTCCCAGCTGTGCACCTGGACATCAGCCAAACCCTCAGCATGTGAAAAAGACTCATCAGCCCAAGATGAGATTTTCTGTCCAACCAGGTTCCCACCCTTGCCCCAAGCTGTTCCATTGCTTTTCATGTTGTAGTGGTTTGACCCTTAGCTGAGTGCCAAGGGCCCACTACAGCCAGCTCTCTCACTCCCCTCCCTGCAAAGAGAGGAGAGAAAAAACAGAGGACAGAGGAGAGAAAAAAAAACAGAGAGTTTCACAACTTTGAGATAAGGACCACGAGAAACTCCTTACTGATCATTTAATGGGCAAAACAGACTCCAATTTGGGATATTAAGAATTTATTATCGTCAAGATCAGAGCTTAAGAGTGAGAAGTTTGATAGATCTTACAGACCCATTTCTCCCCATTCCTCCCTCTTTCTAAGATCTCCCTCCTTCCCCCAGCGGCCCAGGGAGATGGGAGTGGGGGTTATGGTCAGATGTTTTTTCTGCCTCTGCCCATGTGTGCTGGCCTTGGACCCAAGATGGGAAATGGAGAGAGGAAGCAAGAGGTGAGACCATGGGCTGTTCCCACATATTATTGTCTCCCCAACCTGCCACCCTTTGGAGTCATCCTCTATTTGAACCTTCTACCTTAGAAAAAGCTCATGAGAGATCTGTTGCCCAAGAGCCAAAGGAGCTGTTGACCTCATCCATTGATGTTCAGCAAGCATGGGCTCCTCACTCAAAGGTAGCAGTGGTTGGGTGGTCTTATGGGTTAGACTCCTTTTTAGGGCGGCGGCCCCAGCCCGACGGCAGCCAGTGCAGGGTGGTGCGGGGCACACAGGGGGCAGAGCCAGGCCGGTCCCTGTGCGCATGGCCTGTGGGCACTGCAGGTGTGATGGGCCGTGCTGTCAGTGCCTCAGCTGGTGGTATTGGGTGCCTGTGAGACCGGGAACCTGTGGTGACTGGTGCAGGGTTGGCACTGGGGGCTGGTGGTGCTGGTGTGGGAGGCAGTGCTGGGACAGGCACTTGTGGTGAGGTGTGACTGAGGCGGTGGGCAGCGGCTGTGTGAGAGTGTGGCAGCAGTGCCACAGAGACAAGGGAGCAGCCTTGGAACCTGGCAGTTTCTGCCATGCAACTGTTCATGGGAGTCAGAACCAGAACTCACTGCTAGCTCTCTCTCTCTCAGCTCTGGACAGGAAGGCAGCGAGTCTCACCCCTTGTGTCTCTTCAGCAGCCTCACTCCCACACTGGAGTCCAGCCGAAACTCCTCGGAGGAAGATGTTCGTCCTCAGAAATTTTCTTCTCTCTTTTCAACTAGAAAGTTGGTGAGAATGCACCTGCCTGTGACTCTGCCTGGACTGCATCCTACAATGGGTTGTGTCTACCATTTTGTTGCAGTGACCATTTTCTTGTGACCATGAAATGGATCAAAGACTTAAAAATTTTTCCCTAATGGGAAAAGGTGTTCCTTTTTGTTTTTTCACTGCAAGTTTTCAGTTGTTCCTGAGTTATTATTTTGTATTCTGTGTTTTGTTACGAGTACTTGCATATATATATTTTTAATAAAAAGCAGTTGTTCCTTTTTTCTGTATTTTGTGGGCTTGTGTTTTCAAATTTAAGTTGCACGGTTGTCTTTAAACCAAGACATGTGGCTCCCCATGGCACAGTGCTCACCTTGAACGGATGCAGTCAGGCTGCAAGGACTGGTGGCCATTGGTCACAGAGTAGCCAAGAATATTTCCTTCACTTGCAAGAGACAGGACACAAAAGAAACTTAAGGAAGTGAGTCCTACTGTCTCCTTCTTCTGGGAATGTGAGAGAGTCCCCTTTAACCCTTCTTAATCATCTCCAAAAACCAGCTTTTTTTATGGAGCAGCCTTCATTCAGAATGAAGGAGGACTCAGAGGCCCAGGCTTGGATGTACAACAAATTTAATGAGCCTGAAGAAGGAAAGGAGGTGGCTGACAGAAACCACCAGGAGCAACCACTAAGATCAGTAGGGGTCCTGCAGCAGGAGGGAGGGCGACTTGTCCCCCTGGGCTGGCCTGGGGAGACACAAAGAGCAGAGGAAAGAGAGAGTGGAGGAGGAATATGGAAAAGTAGACAATGGGCATGGCAGGCCGGATGCTTCCTGCCATCCTTTACAGAAGGAACCAGAGAAAGAGAGATATTCTAAGTACAAAGATCAAAAACTCTATCTCTTGTCCAGCATCATGTTCTAAGGTCTTGCAGGTTCTTGCCCAAGGACTTTGCCAGCAGCTTTAGCAGGGCCGACATCTGTTGCCACCGTAGCAGCTGGTGATGCAGGAGAGGTCAAAGCCCCCGGAGTTGATGGGCACTCCGTCACAGCTGAGGATGCTGCCAACGGCAGCGGAGGTGGAGGATCCCACCACGGTGTTCTGAGGGAAGGAGCTGAGGATGGGGCCGGGCAGGGTCACCACCACAGCAGAGGGCTGGATGGCAACGGTGGAGCTCTGGCACTGCCTGACACAGCACTCATTGCAGCTGTTGGCCAGCGGGGTCGGGCCGCAGGGCTGGCAGCAAGGGTTGCAGGGCTGGCAGCAGGACATGGCTGTGGCTCAGAGGGGCACCTGGGAGAGAACGAAGGGAGAAACAGAGAGAACAGACACATAAGAAGCAGCACTGCACCGAACCACCCTGGAACCAAGGCACCTCCTGGACCACATTAAACTGCACAGTTCAAAGCTCAAGAGCTACAAAACCCAAGTCCCAGCCTCTCTCTGCACAAGACCTTCTTTCCTATTCCCTCTCTCAGGAGAAGCAGCTCCCAGTCCTGGGCTATCACAGCCCATATCAACTAAGATAGACAGTGAGGAAAGATCTGGTCTTGAAGCAGGAGGAGAAGAGGCTTCATACTTACCTGATTCCTGAGGAGAAGGAGTTGAGAGAAGTGAATGAGACAGTAGAGACTTGAGCTGCTTTTTATAGCAGAGTCCTGCACTGCCTCAGGCCCACAGGCACCTTTCTGGAACTTGTAATTTTCTGACATCTCATGTCAAATGTGAACCTTCCCAGCTAATGACAGGGACTATGTCCTGGTTTCCTGCATTGCTGCCTTTTCATTTCCTTGCTTCTGCTGTGTGCTTTCCTATATGAAAGCCTTTGTAAGTTCTAGGATGAGAGGCATAAGGATTTCCAGGACAGAAAGAATGCTCAGTGCTGTTAGAATGCTCAGATCATGGGCTGGTGTCATCCTGTGCAGACAGGTGATGTTCACCTGTGTCATTTCTGTGGTCTTGTTTGTGGCAAAGGTTTCAGGAAACGGACATTGCTCTCATACTTGGACTGCCATGTTAGGGGATATTACACATCATTTTCTCTTGCTTTTCTCATCTCTCTATGATATTTACTCATTATTGCACTCAGGTGGGCATCTGCTGGCAGGGTTTGACACTACTGCTACACTCAGTAAAATTGTGCTGGGCTCATTCAGCTCATCCTCTCTCTGTGCACTCTCTGTTGGTCCCCGGGGAACACCAGGAGTATGTCTGGGGCCTGATCCTTCTCCAGGGTACTTGAGTGGTTTTCTACCACACTTCTTCTCAGCAGAGTCCCCAGCACTGCACACCTTTTCTGTCTGTGGTTGGCTCTTTGCTGACTCTGTGTGAGCATTTTTTTTTTTTGTATTATTCCATGCAGGATTGCATGAGCACACGTATATCATTCTGTGCTTGGGTGGACCCTCACGAGGGCATGTGCAGGCCATAGCAGTGAGACTCTTCCCTGGTGTGTTTGTGGTCTCCACAGAGAAGCATGTTCTCTTTGACATGAGGAATGGGATGGAATCTACACCTGAATGGTCATGGCTTCAACCTGGTAGGGAGGTGTCCAGCAAACCAGGACTGAAACACAGCCTCTGCCTCCTGCACCCTCCATTCCTTGTTTTACGTTAAGGGAGAAAGACCAAGGAAGCCTGTCCTGCCTCTGCAGGTTGTTATCAGTGAGTGGATCCCTTTATGCTGGAGAGTTGCTAGTGACTGGGATGGGACACAGGCTCCTCATGTCCAGGCCAATGACAGATGCAGTTCTACAGCCTGGTGCTGAGTGAGGCAGGGCTGAGACCTCCCAGAAAATGGATATTGGACTGAAGGCACTGGGTTCACGTATTGCTCTGCTGTGAGATGTAGGATGGATGGACACACCCAGTAGAGGTAGCACAGCTGAGTGTTGTCCCCCTCCCTTTGGTGGCTTTCCTCAGAACTTTGACAGATGATGCTGCCAGGAAGCTTTAGTCAAAACTAACTTTTGTTCTCACCAGAACAGCTCTCAAGCTTAAATTCTAGTACTTGGTCCCAAACTGAGTTATGTCTCCATCTGTGACACATCTATGCCTGTATCTGTCCAGGACCCCACCAATCTCAGTTCAGACTCTGACATATGTGTGACTTCCCAGCTTGACTTTGGACCTTCCTTACCTCTGTGAACACATCTGATGATTGCTGGATATTGTTGAATCCTGGGTACTGTCATGAGACTCATCCTGACTGTGGGTCTCTGACTCACTGAATTTCCTACATAACTCCAGAAATGTGTTAAGGCAAAAGCCCAAGACAGAACATGAGCAGGACAACATTAAAGTCTTTGCAGACTTGCAGACCTGTGATCTTATTGAGATTTTGGAGAAAAGCTGACGTTGATCTCCTGTTTGCCCTGTGTAGTGATTGTGCAGAGCAGAGGGCAAAATTGCAGCCCTGAACCCCATATGAGCAGACTTTTATCCCCTCAGGGACCTGCCAGGAAAAATCCTTTTGGAAGGTTCTGTGAGGTTTCACAGAGACCCAGGGGGAGTGTGAAATTCAGTAGGTGAGATCTCCTAATAATAACATTATGGAAATGGCCATAACCAGCTCTCCCTGTTCAACTTGCCAAAGTCATGAATTGGATCTACCAAGGACATTAGATGGCTGTATTTTTTGAGTATTTATTTCCAAATCTTACAACGTGACTAATGTATTTTTTAAAGATTATTTGAAGTTACATCTGTCTCTTACTGAAGCTTGAAATGTTTATTTTCTGTTGATTTTTAAATTAGCTAAATTCGATTTGCTTTATACTCTATTAAACCAATCTGAACTGCTTCTTTCCTGTTGAATTTTGTATTCGCCTTGTCATGGTTTGACTCTGGCTAAAAGCCGAGAGCCCACACATAGATCTAAAATTTCTCAGAGAAGGGAAAAAAAAACCCGACTTTTGTGATAAGGATTACAAGCAACTGTTTATTAACTACTTCACACAAGCAAAACAGGCTCTAACTTAGAATGTTAAGAATTTACTACTACTACAACTACAACTACTACTAAAATCAGAGCTTAAGAGTTTAAGGGTGAGCAGTTTGATAGTTGTTACAGACACCTTTCTCCCCCCCACCCCTCCCTTTTAAGATCCTTCACCTTCCCCCAACAGCTCGGGAAGGCAGGTGTGTGTGTGGGGGGGGGTTACAATCAGAGATTTTCTTTGCTGCTGTTCAGAAGAGTGAGAGAGTCCCACCCCAGCTTTCCTCGTGGGGTCTTCTCCACGGAAACAGTCTGTTGCAAACTGCTTCTTAGTGGATTTGTTACTAACAACAGTTTTTCAGGTACTGTCGTCACGTAAATCACTTTACCATAGGTGCAGTCATTTCAGGTGCCGGCTGCTCAGCTGCTTCAGTGCTTCAGTGCTTCTCACGGGCCACCAGTCGTCCCAAGAAATGCTGCTCTGCTGCTCCAGCGTCTCTTCTTCTCACGGCCCACAGGGCTCCACCAGGCCCCTCTGCTCCAAACACAGGATCACAGCCTCTCTTTTCCGGCATGTCTCTGTTCCAGCGTGGAAAAATCTCCCAGTCTTTCCACGGGTTCACAGGCTGAAGAATCTTCGCCCCTATGATTCCTCACAGATTGCTGGGGCCCTATTCCAGTGTTTAAGGCATCTTCTCTTTCTCCTTTCTCTGACCTTGGTGTTAATCAAATTGCTCACCCTCCTGTCTCTTAAGTGGCCATGATGTTCTGCGCAGCTTTTTTTTTTCCCTCTACTCCTTCTTAAATATGTTATCACAGAGGCGTTGTTGCCTGACCTTGGCTAGCTTAGAGCAGAGAAAAACTCTAGCAGCTTCTTAAAGAAGCCTCTCTCCTAGCCCCCCCAACTAATAAAAAACTCTGGTTACTTAAAACCACAACAGCCTAAATTTGCTTTATACTCACTTGTACTCACTGTTTGTTGGCAAGGTTTTTGTAAGAGAGAGGAGGTTGGTTGAAGATCCCAGGCACTGTCCCCATGTTTTACAAAGCCAGTTCCAGCCAGGTAGGAAATGGACTCAGTGCTGGCCAAATCTGAGGCTATCAGAGGCACTGGTCAAGCCTTCACGAAAACATATTTAAGAACAGGCAAAAAACTGGACAGGAAGTGTGGAATGAGTTAAAACAAACAGTGTATTGCATTAAAAATCCTGCAAACCCAAGGATCAGAGAAGAAAAAGGTGGAGGAGAAAATTCCAGTGATGTTATAGAGATTCCTCTGCAGCCCATGGGACAGATCATGGGGAACAGATATCTGCACTGCAGGCCTTGGAAGGCCCCACTCCAGAGCAGATGGATATCAGGAGCTGTGATCCCTGCAGCAACTTTATCCTGAAGGACTGCAGCCTGTGGACAAGACTCTCATGGGAGCAGATCTTGAAAGACTTCAGGCGGTGGGATGGGCTCACATTGGAATGAGGTCGTTGAGTTTTGTTAGCAAATGACTAGATTAGCCATGGCTCTGCAATAGCTGTAATCATGCCAAGAGCCATGGCCTTTACAAGTGGTAACAAAGTGACTCAAGATCCATGTTGGACAAAACTTATCCAACCAACCAAAAGTTAACTATTTTGTTGCTTATTTATGGTTTTCCATATATGGAAGTGTTCTTAGAAAGATCCAGAGAGAGAACTGAAAAGACAGAGAGAGAACCGTGAGAGAAGCATGCAAGAGACATGAAAAAGAACCCTGGATGTTAATTATATATGTATGTGTATGTGGCATGCAAGATATATAAATGTAAAAATTAATATTAATAAAAGTCTTTGGTTAAGTCTTTGAGACTATGAGTAGCTGAAGATACAAAAATCTAAACATTATATATTGGGGCAGGGGAAAAATGTGAGGAGGAAGGATAGACAGAAAGAAAATGCTGTGTTCTGCCCTCTTTGTTGGGATAATTTTTATTCTTGAAGTTTTCCTCTTGTCTTCCCCAGGCACTGGCCAGGCACTGTCCCTTGTACTTCTCCTGATATTTTTTGGACTTGAGTTCCTTTGGTGGCATTTAACCTCCCATTTCTGTTTCTCCAAATTTCTTTTGCGGTGACCCTGATGCGAGTCCACCCCAAAGCTTTCCATCCTCTCCCTGTTAGGAGGGATAAGTGTAGCTGAAACATCATGTTTACAGCCCCAGTGATATGAATAGTCAAATATCCTCCTTGAGAGGCATTTGACATTTCCTTCATGTGTTTAAATAGCTGGGCAATAATTACATGAAACCTTAAAGCTCTCTAGTGACCTTGTCCTCTTCCTAGGGGTTCTGGGACCACCCAGAGCTCCTCTGTATCAAACAGTACCTCTCTATTATACTCCCATGGCTGAAGAGGGTTGAGCTTTTGGGACTCTGCACTTCCTTCAATTCCTGAAACTGGGCCATCAGAAATGATGCTGTGCATTCATGCCATGCCCCCTCCTTGAGATTGGTGGGAAGGTAAGGAGGAGGCTTTGAGCTCAAGTCAAGGTGATTTCTCCTACTATCTACTCTCATCCTTCTGTCTAAACCTTTCCCCCAGCACAACTCAGCCCAGACAACAGGAACTGCCTTGTGAAATTCAAGATCTTCTGACCTCTCATGGCCTCCTGCAGCACTGGGGTCATCCCATGAACCCAGCACAGATTGGCTTCACCATGTGCAGGGCGTGTTCCTAGGCGAAGGTAAACATTTTTGGGCAGAGATGTAGCAAGGGAAGGGCAGATGGTAGAGTAGCCAGGGCTGTTATCCTCACTGCCAAGTGTCAGGGACTAAAGGAAGCCAACAGAGAGTGTGTCCTGCCTTCTCATCCCCTAGGAAGGGGATCCCCTTGCTCACAAATCCCTCCCGGCAAATCTCCTTTCTCCTACAACAGCTTTACAGAGGATCCAGAGAGGAAAGGACAACACAAGGAAAAAAGCTGAGATGCAGCAGAGATTGAAGAGTCTAAGGAGAGAAACCAGATGTGTCTGAGAAGAGGCAACAGGGAAAGGATCACCATGGGCAAATGAATCAGTGCCCCACAGAGGGAGAATGGGGCAGGTCTGCCCTAAGATGCTTTTGGTGAGCATCAAGGCTGAGGGAAGCAGAAAATAACAAAGGAAAAGATGGGAAAGGAGAAAGCAGAGGAAGGAAATAAGAGGCAGAGACTATGTTTTCAGACAGTCTAGGCAGGCCCCTTCCAAAGCATAGACACACTTTGTAAGAGGAGAGAGATGTGCAAAGACCCTGTGAAAACAATGGCCGTGATCTCCATCATTCAGCCTGGAATGATATTCTGGGCTACTTTTCTGGTCTGTCAGCAGAGCCTTAGCAAGGGGTGCACCTTCGGCNGAGGCTGTGCAGGGGGAAACAAGGGATGCTTTCCCATAGCCCGGCAGAAAACCTTCAGGGATCAGCCAGGCCTAGCGATGCTTCTGCCTAAGCTGTAGGAAAATAACCACCTGAGCACAGCCTCAGCCTCTGTCCAGAACAGATGGTCTCCCCTCTGCCCACATAACCACCATCCCACACCACTCTCAATGTCCAGGGACTGGCTGAAAAAGCTCAACCCTGTCCTGGAGAGGGTGGAGAAGAACGAGGATTCCAACTCACCTGGTTGCCAAGGAGAAGGAGGTGACAGAAGTGGTTGAGAGAGCCACCAGTTAGACTGGCTTTTATACTGGCCCCACACTGCCTCAGGGCCCAAAGGCTGAGCTGCATAAGTGACAATTTTCCTGCATGATCCCAATGAACAGAAACATCTCAGGCAATGACATGGCAGGAGCTGCTGTTTCCCTCTACCCTGACTTTGCATTTCCTGCCTTCCATCGTGCCCATTCCCTCACAGACACTTCTGAGTGCTGGTATGAGAGGTTCCAGGATTCCTGAGGGCAAGCATGTGTCGGTGTGGGCAGAAGATATGAACTAAGTGCCCAAGGGATCCAGAGGAGGCAGGTGATGGCACTCTGGGGCTCTGCTGGATTTTTTTCACGTTGTTGGATTTTTACTGACAGGAAGGGCCCATCTGCTCCCAGCCCTCCAGTCTTTGGGTCATTACCCAAGGGTTCTCCTGACTATGTTCTCATCTTCAGCTCACTTCTGAACTTCAAGTTTTCATGTCTCTTTCACTCCAGTCTGCCCTCAGAAGGTAATTACCAGATACTTTGACCTCCTCCTATGACTGGATAGTCTCTGATCCTCTTCTGGCAGTGCTGCATGAGGATCTGTGCTGCTCAAAGTTCTCTGTCCTTGCTCTTGCAGGGAGCTCTCCAGCAGCTCCTCAATCCTGCCCCTTCTTATCCTGTCTAATGTAAAAGCTTTGAGGTTGTAGGGATCTGTGGCTCTGTGGGGATGGGGGAAGTCTCTGCCCCCACCAGCCCTTGTCTTGATCCAACATCTGTGGGAAGAGGAATGAGAGCACAGGTAGGCTGGGAAGAGGAAAGTCGTGAACATGAAGGCTCGGGTCAATGGCTCCAGAAAAGAAAAACAACATTGCAAGGGTCAAGAATCCCCCCTGCTAGCAGCGATATAGGAATCTAGTAGTGGCATAACCTCCCTCATTAGTGAGGAATGTCATCCTCACTGTCACTGTAGAGCAATCAGTACTTGCAGACCTTCCTACATTTGTTTTTCCACATCAAGTGTCCTTTGTGCAGATCTGGTACATCCCCACTGCTGCATCAAACGTGATGAAGACTTTCCTTGTCAACAGGGAAAACATTTGTGTTCCCTGCTGGCTCTCACAGTCATTTTTGCCTTTTTTTCTGGCTACCACTGAGTTCATCATCCTCTCAGAGATGCCCTTTAATTGACATGTCACCATCTGCAAACTGCAAACATCACTACTATAAGAAAAAGACAATCTACTTCCTCCCTGGAGGCTTGGAGAGGAGAACTTCATCGCAGTATTTTAGTAATTAAACAGGGTCTTCCAAGAGGACCAAGACTTTCTCAGCACAATCATAGGAGCATAGAATATGCTGAGTTGGAAGGGATACATCACGATCATCAATTACAACACCTGGCTCTGCACAGGACAACCCAAGAGTCAGACCATGTGTGTGAGAGCGTTGTCCAAATGCTTCTTGAGCTCTGTCAGCCTTGGGGCCATGATCACCACCTTGGGGAGCCTGTTCCAGTGCCTGACCATCTTCTGGGTGAAAAACCTTTTCCTGATATTCAACCTAAACCTCCCCTGATTCAGCTCCAACCATTCCTTTGGGTCCTGTCACTAATCATGAGAGTGAAGAGATCAGTACCTGCCCCTCCCCTGCCTCTTGTGAGGATATTGAAGATCTCAGTGATGTCTCCCCTCAGTCTCCTCTTCTCCAGGCTGAAAAAAACAAGGGACCTGAGCTGCTTTTCTTAAGACTTCCCCTCCAGATCCTTTACCATCTTTGTGGCCTCCTTTGGACACTCTCTAATGGCTTAATATCTTTTTTATATTGTGGTGCTAAAATGGAGCCATCTGGAAGGGTTGCCCATTGCAGGTCACAGGCACAGTGAAGAGGAACTGGAGGCGATTTGGTGCTGGCAACTGAGAGCAGGAGCTTGGACAGCAGGTTTCATCAGGTGAAGCCTTGGTGTCTGGAGACAGCAGGGTGTGCCCAGTAGCTAGTCAGATGGAAAAAGTAGTGTCTCTGCTCAAAGATACAGATAGGAGGAGCATGTATAGAAGATCATGTGCTTCCCTAAGTTCTGTGAGCCTGACCTGTTATTTAAAGCACAGCAGGAGTGCCTTCAGGAGTTCACTGTCTGTACCCAGAACAATGATACCTGAGAGAAGACAGGATTTGGAGCTGAAGGCCAAGGACTAAAAGAAAATTTTCAAGCACAACTGAAAAGCATCTGTAAATGTTGTTGTTAATGGTGAAGCAACAACTCCTTTGCACAGGAAAGATGGACACCCGACCCAAGCCATGAGAGTCTTTTGGAGGTGTTGGGTTCACAGGAATGGGGACTCTATGGCATAGTTTGAGTGTGGCTGTTACCGATATAAACCTGAATGACCTCAGCCCTGCATGTCTGGAGAGCAGCTGGACCCTGCCAGCACTGAAGGATTGTATGAGGTACAGATCTCATCTGTTTGTTCCCAGATGTGCTGGTCACAGACTATGCCAGGTAATGAAAAAAGGGATGAGGTTGTGGCCTCTTCCCAGGCATTGCTGTTTCCCATCTCCACTCCAGGTACACTTTGGAGCCAGGATCTTCCTGATTGCAATTGGCTGTGGAATAGCCAGGGTTGTTTTCATCAGCATCAAGGTAAAGGGCACAAAGCAAAATCCATTGCAGGGAGTCACAGACGTTGCTTTTTTCCACCTTTTTCCTCTGAGCAGACTGAAAGAGTTGCCATGGAACAAGAGATGACTCAGAGGCTGAGACTTGAATGCAGAACAATTTTATTATGTCTAAAGAAGAAAAGGAGATAGGTCACAGAGAGCAGAAGGAGGAACCACTAAGATGGAGCTTCCATATTTTGTTCTTTAGCCTGCTCTGCAGTGTAAGGAAGGGCAAGAGTTCCCCACTAGACTGGCCTTGGAAGACAGGGACAGAAAAGGAGAAAGAAGACAGTAGAAGAGGGAAGCTATGATCCAAAGCTCCAAATACAATGCCCCAAAAATCTATCTCCTGCCTAGCACCATGTTCTGAGGTCTTGGAGGTTCTTGCCCAAGGACATTGCCAGCAGCTTTAGCAGGGCCGACATCTGTTGCCACCGTAGCAGCTGGTGATGCAGGAGAGGTCAAAGCCCCCGGAGTTGATGGGCACTCCGTCACAGCTGAGGATGCTGCCAACGGCAGCGGAGGTGGAGGATCCCACCACGGTGTTCTGAGGGAAGGAGCTGAGGATGGGGCCGGGCAGGGTCACCACCACGGGGGAGGGCTGGATGGCAATGGTGGAGCTCTGGCACTGCCTGACACAGCACTCATTGCAGCTGTTGGCCAGCGGGGTCGGGCCGCAGGGCTGGCAGCAAGGGTTGCAGGGCTGGCAGCAGGACATGGCTGTGGCTCAGAGGGGCACCTGGGAGAGAATGAAGGAAGAAACAGAGAGAACAGACACATGAGAAGCAGCACTGCACTCAACTACTCTGCAGCCCAAAATACATTGCTAAACTCAAAGCCCAGGAGCCACCTCAACTAAGTCCCAGTTTCTCTCTGCACAAAATCTTCTTCTCCCTCTCCCCTCCCAGGAGAAATAGCTCCCAGTCCTGAGCTAGCATAGCCCAAGTCAGCTGAGACAGACAGTGAGGAAAGATCTGGCTTGAACCAGGAGGAGAAGAAGAGGCTTCACACTCACCTGATTCCCGAGGAGAAGGAGGTGAGAGAAGTGGATGAGAGAGCAGAGACTTGGGCTGCCTTTTATAGCAGTCCTGCACTGCCTCAGGCTCTGAGGTGCCTTTGTGGAAGTTATAATTTCCTGACAGCTCATGTCTAATGCAAACCATCCCAGGTAATAGTAGGGACTATGTCCTGGTTTCCTTCACTGCTGCCTTTTCATTTCCTGGATAATTTCACATGTCTTCCTATGTGAGGAACCACTTCCGTAAGTGCCAGGATGAGAGTCTCAAGCATTTCCACATCAGAAAGGTGTCAGCATATGCAGAAAGCTGAGATCATGTGCTGGTGGCATACTGTGCAGGTAGGTGATGTTCATTTGGGTCATTCCTTTGGTTTTGTTTGTGGCAAAGTTCTCAGGAAATGGGCAGTGTTCTTGTGCTTCTCACCCACATGCCCAAGGACATCCCAGCATTTCCTCAGCAGAGTCCCCAGTTGATGATGTTTCTTGGCCTTATTAGAATGCACAGATTTTTGCTTGGCTCCATGGCCAAACTTCCCAGAGCTCTGGCCACACCAGGGGCTACAAGTCCATGAGCCCCAGACTGGGCCCAGTTGGTTCCTCCCTCCCTCCTTTTTCTCTTTTCTCTTTTCTCTTTTCTCTTTTCTCTTTTCTCTTTTCTCTTTTCTCTTTTCTCTTTCTCTTTCTTTCCTTCTTTTCTTTCTTTCTTTTTTTCCTTTCTTTTCTTCCTTTCTTTCTTTTCTTTCTTTGTTAAATTTCTAACTGATTTTTTTTTTTAATTATTTAGGTCTTTTAAAAGAAAAGCTGGGAAAAAAGAAAGTACACAACTCCAAGCCAACTAAACAGACAGGACAATGCCATGTTTTGTTCTGGTACTTCAGAGAAAGCTCGTGTACGCTGCCAGCTTCTGAAGGATTTGGGGTGAAGGCAGCTGGAGGCCATCAGAGAATAAGAGACATTCCTGCAGTTAAAGAATCACTCTGCCAACCTCCCAGGTTATTAGGGGATACCCATCAGATAAAAGTAAACGAACATGAAATATACATACATATGCATACAAATTTTGCCTGTTTTTCCTCCATACCAACAGTGTCCTGTTGGTTGCCCCGAGGGGCTGGGCCAGCGCAGAAGGGGCTGTGGAAGTTGAGGTGTCCTCCCCGGGCCATGGCCGTGCTGCCCACAGGACTCGACCTGTGGTGCTTCCTGGGGGGGCCACCCGAGCTGGGCTTTCATTCGCCGGGGCCAATGGCATGTCACAGTCTGGGTTTATTGGACCCTCATCATGAGAGCATGTGAAGATCAGGGCAGAGGGACTTTCCCCTGCTGGGTCCATGAGTTCTGCAGAGTAGCTGGTTGCCCTTGCCAGAAGTTACCCATCTACATCTGAATGGTGCTGCCTTCAACTCTGCAAAGAAATTTCCAGAGAACTGAAATGCAGCCTCTGCCTCCTGCACTCCTCTTTTCCTGCTTTATGTGCAGGGAGAAAGGCCGAGAAAGGCCAAGAAAGACTAAGAAAGTCTGCCCACGTTTTCCAGCCATCATCTCTGAATTGATTCCGTTTTGCTGAAGTGTTGCTGGTGACTGGGATGGAACACAGGCTCCTCATATCAGGCCAATGTCAGATGCAGTTCTACAGCTCATCAGCCTGGTGCTGAGTGAGGCAAAGGCTCAGATCTTCTTCCAAGTGTATATTGGACTGAAGGCACTGGGTTCACGTATTGCTCTGCTGTGAGATGTAGGATGGATTCTCAGCGGGAGTCAAACAGCTTTAAGTCAAACTCCTTTGGTTTTCAAGCACAAGTTTCACATATGCCCCCAGAAAACTGAGTCTCAGGGCCTGGCAATTTTGTCTCAGCAGCAGGAACATGTGACCTAGGGCAAACTGTCAAAATCCAGCTGCATTTTCTTGTGCAGGTCCAGTGAAGACCCTCTTTACACAGAAAGATATTATTGTGTACTGACTATAACTCCCCAGTCTGCATCCCATTGTGCTGCCTAATGATGAAGGAAATAGGAGAACCAGGAATGAAAGAGAGGAGTTGAGTCTCTGAAAAAGAGGTGGGGATGGAGTGAAGACATGCTATCTTATTTTTCTTCCTCCCTTGTTTCACACAATCCTGTTCTATGTTTTACTTTTAATAAGTAGAATGAATGTTCTGCAAGTCAAGCCTGGTTTTGCCTTTGATGGTAATGGTGAGTAATCCCACGTCTTTACCTCAGCCCACAACCTTTTTCATGTTACTTTCTACTGTCTCATCGAGATGGGAGAGTGAGAAAGCAGCTGAGTGGGTCCAGAAGCCAGTCAAGGTCTCTGTTCTTTTGCAACAACTATGGTAATTTGAAGCGCCTTTAGTGTTTTTAATTTACAGTGTTTTTTCAGCATTCTATGTGTGCCAGCAGGAGCAAATATCTTTCTCCAGCTCTTGTTCCCCTTAGAGGACAGTGGGAAATGATGTCCTTTGGCCTTTGTGCCTGTGGCAGAGCTCAGCACACCAACCTGCTGCCATAGGCTCAACTGAACAAGCAGACCCTGAAGGCCAATGTCAGAGAAAAACTGTACAAGGGAACTGCTGTGCTCGTTATCTGCTTTCTTCAGCTCCTTCTGACTGTTAGCAAACATTTCACATGAGAACACATGACAGAGAAGAAGCACCTGCTCCCTCAGTTGTCTCAACCCCCTTCCACATGCTTTTCTTTTCCCAAACATCCACCCCTCATTGCCCCTATTTTCCAGCTGTCCACTCTGCTTGTTTCCCAGACACGTCAGTTAGAATATCTCAACCGTCTTTGTAGTCCCAATTTTCTTATGTTCAAGCACCAGAGGCTGTTTCCCATGAGCTCCAGGCTTCAGGAGCAGTGGAAGCTGGGAGAAGGGGCATGGTACAGTTCTCCTGTCTTGGCATCCAGGCAGGAGACTCTTCTGTGCAAGGCTGAGCTCTGGGGGAAGAGGCCTCAGTCCTTCCCTGACATCCCTAATTTTTCACTACGCACCCAGAGATCCATGAATGAAGATTGTCTTCTGTGGGGGGCTGAGGTTCTTGCCTCAGGGAAAAGGAAATTTTGTTGAGAGTTTCTGCCATTGAACTGTTTGTCCTCCTCTGTGTCCCATGATGTGATTGCATATGCCATGAGCTGCAAAGAGAGAGCCTGTCTGGCTGATCTGATTGATGTTCTGTCTATGGCACCATGGCAGGAACTGGAATTCACTTGCCTGTGTCATGCTGCTGGCTCATGTGGGTAAACTTTCCTGTCCTGAAGGCATTCTGTGTGATGGGAGTTGGGGATGTGCTGCCTGCAAATGTGTGCAATGAATGTCTGGGGCTGCCTGGGGTGCCCATGGTTGTGATAGAAGAGCAGGGGACTTGCCAGAGGTATCCTTGTCCGTGGATGAAAACTGTGGCCCCTGCTCATGGAGACAGGTCGGAAGATGTGGAGGAGGTACGAGGCTCAAGCCAAGGTGATTTCTGCCTCTTGGCCATCCTCAATATGAGCATTTTTCTCAAGCACAGGTCCGTCCACAGCAAGAGGAACTGCCTCGAGTGCCTGGGGAGCTGCTGAACTCCCAAGGATACCTGGGGAACATAATGTCTTAGGAACAAGAAAGAATCTACTTCCTCACACAGCATTTCCTTTCTCCCAGGACAGCTTTAAAAGAGTCTGGAAAAGTAATGACCACACAGAGCCAGAGGCTGAGATGCAGCAGAGTTTAATGAGCCTAAGGAGAAAAACAAGATGTCTCCGAGAGGAGACAATGGTGAAAGGATCACAATGACCAATTGATATTAACTGACCCACAGAGAAAGAGCAAGGCAAGTCCGTTCTAGGCTGGTTGTGGTGAGCATCAAGGCTGATAAACAGAGAAAATAACAAAAGAAAAAGTAGGAAAGGAGAAAGCAAGGGAAAGAGAGGGTTAGACGATGCTTCCAGTAAGCCAGGGCAGGACTTTCCCAAAGAGTCGACATCATTGAGAGGAGGAGAGGCTCACACAAAGACCTGCAAAAAGCAATGGACTGAATCTCAATCAATGGGACTGAGGAGCTGCAGGAGAGCT
>WEIV01010884.1:7633-25860 GCA_013390005.1 Calyptomena viridis | reverse complement strand
GGCCCGGCTGAACTGGCCCCGCGGGCGCGGGCTGTGCCCGGGGCCGTGCCGGTGCCGGTGCCCGGCGTTGCGCCCGGGAGCGTTGCCATGTGTTCGGTGTCCGGGCGGCGTTCCTGTCCCCTCGGCGCACGTCGGGAGGACAGAACGTGTGCCTTAGCGGGAGGCTCACAGAATCAGGCTGGGACAGACCTCTGGGATCACGGAGCCCAACCTGTTGTACCCCCGCAGAAGGCTGTGCCTGTCCCCGCCGCCGTCCGGCTGTTCGTGCACCCGCGTGGGCACAGCAGTGTTCCCTCGGGTGAGCTCTGCCCTGCACATGGGTACAAACGTTCTCTTGTCTCACCAGCAGACAGTGGACACTGAGCAGGATTTCTATTCTTGCATCTCCGGGACGTCTTGGGGTTTTCAGTCGATAATTTGCAGCGGAACAGCCTCGTTCCTTTCTGTGCTCTGGCAGCCAGTGCTGCCTGAGCCTATATTTATCCGTGGCTGCTCCCATGGTGAGGCTGGGAGCCTGTAACCATGGCTGTCGCTGCCGTGGGCTGGGACAGGGCTGTGTGTGCCGGGAGCAGCCCTGGCAGAGGGCTGGTGTCGGGCCCTGAGCTGTGTGCACACCCCAGGCAGAGGCCTGGAGCAAGGGCCTTGCTGACCCTGCTGTCTCTCACACGGACCCGGGCGCTTTGTGTGGTGGATGTTGGCAGCGGGGGAGGCACAGATTTAGTTCAGCCCTGGGTCGCTCCGTGTCCTGGGGGTGTTTTGCTGACTTCCCAGACAATGATCTCTCTGCAAGTCTCCTGTGTAGCTCTTCTTGCAGGGAACCCTCCCTCTGCTGTCTCTGTCCACAGAGTTCATCCCGCACAACTCGGGGAGGAAGGTGGAGAGAGGAGGGACTGCCCGGCCCGTGTGCTCGGCTGTTAATTTAGCGCTGCACATTTCCTGTACTCACAGCCTGTCTCTGCCACCAGCGCCTGTGCCTGGGAGCAGAAACTGAACTGCTACTTAAGTGTCCCCCCACGGGGCTGGCACTGAGCACAGCCTTTCATCAGGGACTGTTTGCTGCCAGGCTGCTGGGTTTGTTGGTTGTTTGTTTTCCAGGCCTCTTGGTTGTCGGTAGGTTGTGTTTTGGCTCCTTTCATCCAGTTAATTTTGCTCTTAACAGTGATTTTCACTGTAAAAGGAGTGCGGGAGGGGGGCACTGATCAGTTCTAGCAGCTACGATTAATTTGGGGTGAAAAGTCTTTCTGCAGTGCTGTTTCAGACCCGACTGCAGCTGAAACGCTGCGCTGATTTCTCCCACCCCCCCTCGGTTCAGGGGCTGGATTGTCTTTTTATGTAAAGAACAAAGCCTGTGCTTTACTTCTTGATCACAAGTTCCTCAGGCATTCGAGATGGAGTCCGATGGCCTGTTAATTACCTCGGGTTTGGTAAAGCAGCGTTTGGGAGCTTCTTCTGTTCACCAGCGCAGTGCGTTGAAGTGAAGTGTGTGTTGAAGCTCGTCGAAGTGAAAATGTAGATCCCTAAAAGCAACTCTCCCTGCAAACAAAAGCACATGATGGAAACACATGGAAATGCTTCTCTCAGTTTCAGTAAAGAGGCTGAAGGTGGCAGGTGTAGCTTTCTTGCCAAAAAGATGACACTCGTGTTTTTCTGGGCTGTGGTTTGCAGCAGTCAGGGGAGTGCGTCCTCTGGCAATGCAGAGCTCACCTGCGGGCACCGGCAGGAGGAAAGCCCAGGAAGTGTTAGAAATCGAAAGGCAAAGTAAATAAAGCCCCTCGGTTTAGGGGCAGTCCTGTGCCACAAGAGGGGGAAAAAAGCAGATGCTTTCCCGAGATGAGCAAAATGAAACTTTTTTTGTGGGATTTTTAAAATCTTTGTTTCACTGTGCAGGGGGGGAAAAAGGCAAAAAACCCCCAGTGACTTTAAAATCATGTTTGTGTGAATTCTGTGAACTGAAAGGGAAAAATAAAATGCTGAGAAGGAACTCTCGAAACTTAGCCCTCTCCTTGCAGTTCTTTGCTGTGAGTTGCTGCTCCCTGGGTTCCTCAGTGTGGGCTGGGGCCTGCCCAGCTCTGCTGCTCTGAGCTCCTGGGGTCCCTCCCTGGGGCAGGGACCTGGCAGAGGGGTGGGCACTGAAGTGAAAAGCACAGGAGTGGCATTTCTGTAGCGGCTCGTGCTTTTTCAGAGTCCCGGAGAGGCCGTTGTGGGAGCTGCTGTCACAGAACCCCGTGGGGCTGGGATGCTCTGGAGGGCTGGAGTGACTTGTCTGTTTTCCATTCTTATTCCAGGAGAGTTGCTATTGCTGAGGATTCTAAATGCCAGACACCCCCCCTGCTGCCACAGAACCATGAGAGAGCTGAGGTAGCTGCCCCGGGAAAGCGCATTTCAATGGATACAAAATACAAAGACGATTTGTTTAGGAAGTATGTGCAGTTCCACGAGTGCAAACTGAGCTCCTCTGACCACAAGCAGCGTCCCATCAACGATGAGTACTTGCGAGTGGCAGCAGCAGCCTTCCTGTGCCTCCCCAAAATTGATCCCTTTTATAGATTCCGGCTGATTAAATTTTACGAGATGGCTGAAAACTCACTGAGGTCTGTGAAATCCTCCAGTTTGCATTGTCTCCACAGTGCATTCAACATGCTCGAGACAGTTGGAATTAATCTCTTTCTGTACCCCTGGAAAAAGGAGTTCAAAAATATTAAGGTAAGACATGATCTGTTTTTCTTTCAGTTAATGCATTTCATGTGTTTCCTTTAGAGGCTTCTTTTTTTTTTTTCCCATTTATTAGTGTGATATATATATATTTGTTTATGTACAATTGGTAAACAGAAGCCATAGAAAAGTTTCTATGTAAAATAAATGAAGTTTTTGCTGGTAAGGGTATCCTGAGAGCAGAAGTACAAGCACTACCTGCAATTATAATGTGTATAAAATAGAGAAAGAGCTGGTTTAATGTTGTGTTCAGCCTACCCCTCTACACTGTTTTATTCTACTTGGGGATGCTTTCATGAGGGTGAGCAGTTGAGTTGGATTTCAGCTCACTCAGAGTTTAATTTCTGTCTTGCCACAGCTGTTACTGGGCACAGGTACTAAAACCGGTGTGTGTGTTCAAGTGGATGCTTTGCTGAGGTTCCCACAAGTTGTATGATAATAGTGAAGGAACTTCTCCAAAACAAGTATTTTCAGAATATCTTTTATCTGCTTATTAGTTCTCAGTTCATGAAGTTTTGATTTTGCTGTACTTTCAAATGTGTCTCCCTATGCCAGAATCTCAGAGGGAGAAGTGGGAACTCACACACTGCTGGGCTTGAGTGCTGGAAGTCACACAGGGAGTTCTGTGCTGTTGGCTGTTCTGTTTGAGCTTTTGCCTGCTCTTACAACCTCATTCAAAGCTGCTGCAGCATTTCAGTAGTGAGTGCTGCACCTGAATTACAAGAACAGTTGGGAGACTGAAAGCTGGGCAGACACACTGCTGGGAGTGGTGTCTGCAGTCCTTGGCAGTTGTGTGCACCAGCAATAGGTATTTTGGTTTGTTTTCCTTAAAAGGACACTTTTCCACTGTTCAGCAGAGAATTAAGACATTTGCAGAACACTTGAGAGTTCTGTTTCCCCAAGGGGAAACTGCCTTTCCTCAAGGTCTCTGCATGAATCTTTATTACAGTTAAGTTCTGGCCTTTGCCATGTTGATGGAGACGATCTCCTGATCAATCCTGATCAATCCTGGCCCTGGCTGTGCCCAGTGACCCAGTCCCTGTCCTGTGCAAAGGTGTGATGGGCAGGCTGAACTGGGTTAAGCCTGTCCCCCAGGTATGCGAGATGCTGAGGGTATTTCAGCTTGCAGAAACTTGTATCTTTGCTTTTGGGACTCTTTTAGTGGAAGTTTTTGAATGAAATGAATTCAAATTTGTGTTTGAAACTGTATAGTAACAAGACAGAAGAAAGTGTATTTAAAGCTGAATTGAGGAGGAGTTTGGCCCTCCTGCAGTAACTGTGAGTGCCTGTTCCCCCCAGCTCACCCCTGGCTGGGACAGTTCCCAAATCTCAGCCTTTTTGCCTTTCATGGGAGACTTCCTGTGATGCAGACATGTCCGGTATGCATGGAAGTTAATGTCAGTGCATAGCAGAGTGATTTAAATCGCTAGGGAGGACATTATGCTAATCAGGATTTTAATTTGAATGAAAACTCTCCTACTTTGAATTTGCCTCATGTGGAATTTCCATCTGCTGAGCAGGAGGGTGCAGAAATTGGATGCAGAAATCGGGCTCATCTTGCCAAGGCAGTTGCATGTGTTCAGTCGTTATTATTCTGTTTAATTATAATGCTCTCTGTCACCGAATTATTCGAACATCTAGTCCACCACTGAATTTGTAACCTAGTTTTCCCTTTATTCTCCCCCACCCCCTCAGACCTACACTGGAGCCTTTGTTTATTATGTGAGGTCTGCTCTGAGCGAAGACGATGTGAGGCAGATTCTGAACTACATGGGCTACATCCAGGAACTGGGCACCACGTACAGGCTCAAGGAGCAGGTCGATGCCATCCAGGTGAAAATGATCTCGTTTGAACTCTTTCTGGCCAAAGTGGAGTGCGAGCAGCTTCTTGAAATTCACTTGCAAGTGAAGGACAAAGGTTACTCGGAGCTGGACGTGCTGGCGGAGCGCAGGAGCAGCAGTGAGGACGTGAGGGGCTGCTCGGAGGCCCTGAAACGGCGCCTGGAGTGCAAGGAGACCCTGAGCACGTCCATGGCCCGCATGGTGCTCCAGAAATCGGCCAGCGAACGGGCCTCCAAAGACTACTTCAAGCCAAAGGTGAGCAAGCCCTCCAAGTCGGTGGATACGTATGATAACTACTGGGAGAATAAGAAACCGCCTCTGATGAGCTCCCTGAGCCTCAGGAAGGAGCCCCTTTTGGTGGATGCAGAAGATGACATCAAAGATGAAATTATCCGCCCCTCGCCCTCTCTGCTGACCATGTCCAGCTCCCCACACGGCTGTTCAGATGAGTACTTGCCACCTTCGTCTCATCACAATGGCATGCTAAGAACAAATGTCCCTTACAGTTCCTATTTTTCTGCTCAAGAGGACTTAGATTTATACACTGACCCCGATTCTAGAAGCGTGTTAAATTTTAAAAGACAAGAAGCTATTAAGCCTGATGTATGGGTGTTAAAAAGTGATGCCAACCCCAGTTACCACAAACGCAGCCACCTAGCCAAAGAGACAGCTTCCCCCAAGTGCCAGAACTGTGGTGTACCTTGTGGCACTTCTGTTTGCCAAAAGTGTGACAGTCTGTTCGGCTCGAGGCAGGAGTACCCGGCGGTGAAGCAGAGCACCTACTCCATCAAAGCACTCCCCAGCGATGGCCTGTCCCCTGCCTCTGCTCTGAGGGAGAAGTCTCAGTACTCGGCACAGACTGGGAGCCAAGACAGAGCTGCCCAGTTCAAGGCCAAGGCGTCGGGCTCGTCGCGCTGCGGGTTCTGTAACCGCTCCGGAGCCGCCAACACCTGCACCTTCTGCTCCAAAGTCTCCTGTGACTCTTGCCTCAGTGCTTACTACTATGATCCGTGTGGTAGGAAGGGTGACCTCCACAGGTTCCTGCCCAACAACCAGTTAAACTATAAATCATCCCAGCTGTCCCATGTGGTTTATAGATAGACCTGATTAGTGTGGTGGGGAAGGGGAAAGGGCTATCCTAACTAATGTTCTGACTCCACACTGACCTCTTACCAAAATCACTTGTCCAAGTATTTGGAACCGTGGTTCAGTGATCAGATGCCAGTTCTTGATTTTTGTGGCTTCACAGATGCTGCAGATCCATTAGATTTCATGCTGCTATAATTTAGGTAACTCTTAAATTATCGTTGCTTTTCAATTTAAATGGGGGAGAAGAGCACATTTTTCTTTAAAACCTGGCAGCTGTTGTATTTTTAAAAAGTGACATCACACCTTTCTATTACATCACAGTCATCTCCTTGCCCAAATAAAACCAGGCAGGGCTTGAAGATGGAGAATTAAGATTCTCATTTTCTATGAGCAGAAAAACCACTGCCGGTTTTTGGTAAAGAATGACTTCAGATTGTGCAGGAAGTGTGTGAATGGCTTGTTTTGCCAACAAGGACTATCTTTTGACATGTGTCTGCATTGATCTCCAAAATGCAAACACCACAGCATCTCTTCCTTTTGTCTTGGTTTCTTCCTTCTCCCCTTCTCTCCAGTTGTTTCTCTCAAGCTTATATAACCTGAATCTGGACAAGACGTGCTTTATTTTCTGGTGTTGCCAATATCATCCTTCTGGGTTTTGCTGTATGGTATTTTAAAGAGGTGAACCTGTGTCTGTGTCACTCAGATGATGCCTGGAGTGTTGTCCTCTCAGATGAGTATCCATTTTCTTTACTTTCTGTTGCACATGTGTTAAGTACTGTTCTTTGTACTGTAAATAGGTGATTTGGAAACAGTTTATTTTTAATAAATATTTAATATGTTGAGTTCTGAAAGTGGTAGAATCATTATAACTATGAAGTCTCTGGGTTATTTGTTCAGGTGACCTTTTGTTTTTCCTTGTACTGTATTTCATAGCTTATTATAGCCACTCTGGCAGACTGGTGTTCTTGGCTCTGATCAGTTCTTGGGTTTAACCTGCCTCTTTTGTTTCCCTCTGATAAGGCTAGCACTAGTCTGAGTGGAGTCTTGTCTAAGAATTGCAGGATTTTGCTTCTCAGTGCACGCTTTTTCTTTGTGGTTATGGAAATTGTAAGTGTCAATGTTATGCTTGCTTCCAAATTCACTGCCAAGTCTCTAGTGTAGTCCAGCAAGTAAAGCACTGGCCTGGTTAAAACTCAGAGCTCATTTGTGACTCCTGTTCAAGTGAACCCCTCAGTTATGGATGTGAATCAGATAATAACCCTTTGTCTGTTGCTGTAGCACTTGGGAACCCTGGCTGAGAATCAGGGCTCCCTTATGCTGGACTCTGTACAGTTTGACCCCCCAAAAACACCTGGTTATGAATAAACTTTAGTTTTTTGTTAAAAGGAAACCCATAAGAATCCTGACTCCCTTATTCCAACTAGCTAGTTAGCACAAAGTATCAGGCAACCTAATCTGATGTGCAGAATTAAATGTGTTTAAAATATCTGTAAAGAACTCTAGCTGAGATGTAAACTATGTAGTCCACTTTGCACTGAAATGATTCACTTAGGGGTTTTCAACCACTGTTAGAGCCTAGGCTGCTCAACTTCAGTGTCCATTGGTCCCTGTGTGACAGAAACATGCATGAATGATCATTTGTCTTACATTTTTTTGGGTGGGGGGGGGCTTCAGGTAGGTAGAGGGGGCAGTTACATAGGCTAACATTGTAAAATAGCTAAAATAATTTAGCCATAAATGGGTGTCAGAGGCATAATGGAAATTAGATGGAACCTGGGTCTTACAGAGGGCTGAGAACAATAAGTTACTGTCCAGTTTGCACTAAGAAACAAAGTGTGTGTTTAACAATCAGGGAAATTCTGAATCAAGGGACTGCAACTGAACATAATGTCAAGGGCAAGTACTGCCTTGCTGACCCTGAAGGTTGGGGCGAATATTGTTTAGGTGAATGATTTTAAGGTTTTCAAAATCTTGTATGTTTTTTATAAATATATATATATATATAAATATGACACAAATGTAGATACGTTATGTATATAGTGAAGAATTTAAAAACAATTTTACTATTAAAATGCAGTCCAAGGGTGGCTTTCATCTTGGTGGTTATTTTGGTTTTGTTCACCTTCTGCAGTCTCATGCCTGTTTGGCTGCTCTACAGTGTATCTTGTAGTTCACAAGTTCAATCTCCACCTGGCTTCTCACACTACAGTGAATAACTAAAACTGTGATGCCACGTAATTTTTACGGTGACCAGAGCAGGGACTAGACTTGCTCTGAAAAAGAAAAGTCCTCTGTATATATGTCATGGAATCCTGTAGTACAAAGCTGTGTTGAAGTGATACCATGCTCTATTTTTGTGTATCTTACTGTATGAGGTTGCTGTGATTGATACAGTAAAATATATGCTAATTTAAAATGCGGGTGGTTCGCATCTGATTTGTTGAAATTCTGTTTTGAAGGAATTTAAAAATAAAAGAGGCCTTTAAGAAAAGGCTGAACTCTTTTCTTAGAGTGGCCGTGTGTGCCCAGTGCCTTTGCATGCAGCAGGGAGTGTGTGCCAGGGCAGCTCCTGGGGCAGTGCCCGGGCTGGGGGTGCTGCTGCAGCCAGAGCTGTGCCACAGCCAGTTTGGCAGCCCCAGGGTGAGTCAGAGCTCGGGGAGAGCCAGGCTGGCAGCAGGAGCTCTGTGCCATGTGCAGCCTCCCCAGCCTGGGCTCCCCGTGCACCTCAGGGAAGCTGCATCTCCCCGAGGGTGTGTGCTACACTGAGGGACATTTGGGCACTCAAATCAGGCCTGCTGGCTCCTTTGGCCTCCTTCTGGAGCAGGAGAATTTCTCAAGTTCCAAACTAGATGATTCTTTTTGCTTGTTCCCCGTGTTAGAGCATGTCAGGTGAATGCTGAAATGCCTCAAGTGCTTTATAAACAAGTCCTCTACTCTCATGACCTACTGAGGTTACTGGAAGTACCTGAGAGGATTATAAAAATGGGGCTCAAGGTAAATAAAATATTCCTGCAGGAAATCTTCCCTCACACTGGGATGCTTCTCATGCTGACGTGTTTGTGGTGCATATAAACCAAGCCTTTGTGCTGTCTTGCTGTCTGACATTTCTGATTACAGACCTATAGACTTGCTTGCTGCATCTTTTGCTCTCAACAGAAGCTTAAAGGTTCCACACACTGTTAAATAGTTTAGATTTGATGGTTTGAACTGACAGCTCCTTAAAGTTGTTATTTTCTGGAAGATGACTGTGGAATACAAGCGTTCAGTACATGTTGCTAATTATGCTGTAGAATCTTTTTGGGGGAAAAGAGTCACCTTTCCAGTATTTGTTTAGGAACAGGAGCTAATCTGAGCATGGTGATGAACACTGCCAGAGTGACTGAGAGAAAAGCAGGAGGTGACTGCAAGTTAAGGTACATGATGCACCTGGTTGGGCCCCATTTAGTTGCTTCTCTGCAGTCAGTGAGAGGCATCTAAGCAGCAACTGAGTTGGGCTGCAAATGTCCCCATCTGTTATTTGTGATGGGTGTTCCATGATTCCTTTTGAAAATCATGGAATGTGGTTGGTTGTGCTTGTCTCATTGTAAGTATGTAAATGTCTCGGAGCTCTTGTGTAACACCAAGTAAAATTGAACATTGCAGTTACTTTTAAGTACTTCTGTACAGTTGAGTATATGGCCCTAGGAAGGGTTTTCTGTAACTTGTCTCACTGGTCTGAAAATGAAGGGGCATGGAGTCAGTAATGAAGTAGATGTGTGGTTTTGTACTCCTGAAGGCCAGACTGAGGGCAGCCTTGTGCATTGAGCCCCCACAAGGAAATGAGCACAGAGCAGCACATCTCCTTACACAGTGCCTGGAGGAAGGCAAAGGGTTAAAGCCTGTGATGTGGCAGCAGCTCTCCTGCCTCCCCAATCCTGCAGACATGCCACAGAATTGGAGCTCCTCCATGTAGGGAGAGGTGTGGGAGAGCCAGGGAGCAGCTGCTCTGTTTGCCAGGATTACTGTGCAGATTCCAGCGTGCTGAAGTGGGCAAAGCAGGGCTGGTCCTGCAGCACCAGGGCTGAGCCCTGGGGAGATCCTGGTGGTGGGTCCTGGGATCAGCCTGGGATGTGGATCCCTGTGCCAAGGCACACGAGGTGCTGGTGGGCAGCTGCCTGCAGCCAGCTCTGTGCCAGAGCCAGGAAAAGGCACTTCCAACCCGGGCTGTCCCTGTGGAGCTGCGGGGAGGATTGACCTGTGACCAGGGATTTGTGGCACAGAGCGCTGCCCAGCCTGGAGCAATCCCTGTCAGTCCTTCCTTGTCCCCTCCTGCACTGCTTCTGCTGCTGTCACAGTGTGACACAGGCTCTGGGAGCTCTGGCACTGCTGAGTTTGCTGTTGGGAACCAGCTGCTTTGGTGCCCCGACCTCTGCACAAGGCAGGACCTGCTCCCCTGAGGAACAGGACAGGCAGGGACAGGACCTGCCCAGGGACAGCGGGTGCTGCCACTTGTCTCCTGCCGTTCTGCCAGCACAGTTCTCTCCCTGTGCAGGCAGAATGCTCCTGTCTGGGCCGTGCTGCCACAGATGCCTCCAGAGAGCTGGGGCTGCCATTCCCTTTCCCTGAGGAGCAGCAGGGTCAGGCTGTGGTTGCTGCTGCCCCTGCTCCCTCCCAGCTGGCAGCAGTGCTCTGGCTTTGTGCTGTTGTGGCAGAGCTAAGGGGTATGAAAATCATCTTGGCACCCAGCAGCTTTGTGTGGCACCTGTGCTTAAAGCCAGTCATGGACTTGGCCTGAACCTGGAAAGGCTTTGTGCAGAAAAGAAGTGGGCAGGTGGAAATGTTCCAGATAAAAACGAAACAACCTGCTCTGACTTTTTTTTTCCTTAGCCTCCAGAAGAAATCTGTCTTTCAGCTTTCAGTCTGGGAGGCACTGAAGTCATACTGCAGGGAACTTCACATGAGGGTAGAGATTGTTTTAATTACTGATATTTCTTGTTGTGGATTCTTTTCTGAGTGCTGCAGATCCTGAATGTGAGAGATGATGGTTCTGTTGCTTCTGCTCAGGCTGGGCTCTGTCATAGGGGTTCTTGCTTTGAGATAAAGATGTGAAGTAACTTCTGACACTTGGGTAATACCACCCATTTGGCTTTTCTGCCTTATCTGGCTTTGAGTTTATATTGCATTGTGCAGTTCTCTGCATTGAAGACCATGTCAGAGCTCCAAGTAGCTTTAAGTAGTGCAGGACCAGACCTGCAGTGTGTGGCTGACAATTTGTGTGTGGCAGCTGCTTCTGCTGTTGTGGGTGTGGGACTGTCATGCTTCCTGCTTTAGAAATCATTCTCATGATAGTCATACTGTTCTGAGATTTTTCATCATCAACCTGCTTTAAAAAAAGAAAAAGAAAAATCAACCCACAACTGCTCATCAACTCCTTGGTGAAAAATGTTGCTTTCTGCCAAAGTAAGTAAAATCTGCTCTCTAGCTTTGTGTGCAATGTGCTCCAGTTTACCTGCCTTACCTGAAATTTCCACAGACCACCTTTCTAAGGCATTGCCAGTTCTGGTGGGCTGTCTCTGCCAAAGCAGTGATCTTGGCATGACTGTCCATGATCACACACATGTGATAAATGAACAAATGATAATAAATGAACTGTTAATGAAAGTAGGTGCTGCCATCCAGCAAGTCCAAAAGGAACAGCCTGTTTACATGTGTCAGTGCAGTTGTGCTGCCCAGTATGTTCGTGGTGAACCCAGGGCAGCCTGTGATGGGGAAGAGAGGCCTCCTCCTCTCCTGTGTCCCTTGTGGCAGCAGGAGCAGTGGCTCTGCTGTGGTCCCAGTGGGTAATGGCAGCTGGGAGGAGCTCAGTGACTGGGAACTGGGATCTGTGTGGAACCCTGCTAGATCCCCCTGCTAGCACCAGCTTGGAGGATCTCCCAGAGACCCGAGTCCTGGCACAGAGACCCTCTGGGTTCCCAGGAGGGGATGCTGAGTGCAGCCCCTGCAGCCCCCTGACCTGCAGCTGGGCTGGGACATGTCCTCCCATAGCCAAGCATTGGAATTCCTGCAGTTCCTCACGGGAGAGTTGTGCTGTGACCCTGAAGGGGTGGTGAGGGGATCAGCTGAGTGCCACTGACAGTGCCCAGGGAGGAGGGGGCTGTACAGATTTACTGCCCGTGGCTCTCCCGGGCTGACTCGGTGGCAGAAGCAGAAGGGGACAAGGATGTCACCTGCCACATCACCTGTTCCAGCTCTGTTTCCTCGGCTGCAGGGCCAGGGTTGCCCATAAGCCTTTCTGTCCAGAGGTGTCAGCTCAGCTCTGCTGTGAAACTTGGAACCTGGTTTCCCCTGGGAGGTGCTGGTGGAGGTGGCTCATTTGTTGGTCCTGGGCTGTGCCCTGAGGGCAGGGTACCATCTCCATCTCTCTTTGCTTTATACTTGGTTCCCGACTCTAAAAACGCAAATTATTTCCCAGGTTTCTGGGCTGGCTTTGGGCCACCTCAGCAGAAATCAGTGGGCTGTGTGCATATGTTCTGCCTCTCCTTTTTTGGGGAGCGTGGGGGAGAGGGGCTTGATTCCCCACACTCTGCCTCTCCTTCCAGGAGAAGTAAAACCCCTCTGAGGGCAGCTACTGTTGCTTCTTCTGCTATGACTAAATTCTCTTATTCTTCAAACCTTAACGACAGCAGTTTCTCTGAGGGCTGTTGCTAATGCCAGGAGGGGGGAGGACTGTGCCCGTGTGTGTTCTGCTCTGCTGTGAAGTCCTGTGAAATAGCCATAGATGGCACTCTGGGACTGGTCACTGCCTGTGCCCAGCCAGTCTGTGCACAGCGAGACTGTCCTGGGGAAAAAGATGTGCCTGGGCAGCTTCTGAGAGGAGACTTGTGGTGTAGCTGCTGCAGCAAACACGGAGTGAGCAAGGCTGCAGGTAAAGGTAGGCAGGGTAAAAATTCAGTTTAAGGAGTAAGATGAAGCCCAGGGGCAGAGCAGCATCTGTTACAGGAGGGATGTTTCCTGCTAAGCAGGTTTTTACAGACAGATTTTGGGCCTTGTGTTGATCTGAGGGAACTTTGTACCTCGTTTGAGGGGGTGTTTTGTTCAGTGTGTGCCCAGGTTTTCCATGCCCTGGGAAGGGACAGGCTGCACTGCCCGTGGGGCTCAGGGGTTTGACTGTCCTGGTGCTGCTCCAGGACAGAAGTGGGGAGGTGTTAGCTGAGCAGAGGGTGCTGTTAGACTCTGTCTCCCACTCCTGGATCTCCAGTGGAGGATTTGAGCCTGAGAACACAAATATTCATGTAAATCAGTAACAGAAATAAGATTTAGAATGGGTGGTTACTTGAAGGTAGAAGGGAGTGTGCTAGATCCCCCTGCCCCTTCTCCCATCAGGGAGATTCTTGCATCTTCAGAACTTGAAAGGTCAGTCTCAGGGATCCCTTCCTTACTCCTGCATTTCAGTGTTCAGGCAGAGAAGCACTGATGCATTTGGAATGTGTTCTCCCCTCTGCACATCACTGCTGGGCTCTGGGAAGAGTCTTCCAAAACCACCCTTTGCTTGGACTCTTCTAGTGACTTCTCCCTCTTTCAGGAATCAGAGTCTGATTTATTTTCCACTGTAACTCCTAAAGTCTTGGACTCCTTAGAGGCATATCAAAAATTAAAATAATCACTTGTGACAGCATGGAAGCCCGTGGTGTTTGAATCTGTGATATGAAGATTTCTCCTGCTTGAAGAATAGTTCATTTTTAATGCTGTGAAATAGAGCATGATAACTGTGCTGCTGTATATACTACAGTGAGCATTTTGTGCTCCTTAATAAAATGATGCTCCTGTCCAAGAGCTTCCTTTCATAACAAAAGAAGATGTGGTGTTCAGATATTGGTAGCTCACACTGAAAACTTTTGGCACAAGTTTGTCTTTAGTGTACATCTGCCTGCAGCTGGACTTAAATTCTTTCTCCCTGGTTCAGTGCTCACAGTTTAAAAACCTGACCTGTTAAATGTTGCAGTGGTCTGGATACCATTGGGATCTGGTGTCTGGTCTTGCTCTGGGGGAGTTTGATAAGCAGAAATGGGGTGGAGACATGAAGACATGAGTGTAGCCACCATCCTACTTGGGTTTAGCTGCAGAACAATGAAAAGCTGAGGAAGAAAACAACCTGTTTTCTGTCAAGTCATTTTTGAGATGGGCTAAAACACCTCGAGATGTGAGGTCTATAAATGTGGTGGGGGGAAAGAAAGATGAGAGAGCCTGGGAAGCAACACATGGAAGTGCAGAACTACAGGACTCTGCCACCAGAGCTCTGCCTGCTGGGGACATCAATCCCAAATGTTCTTGCTGTACAACAAGGTAAAATCACTGTATTTTGCCTCTTGGCTGTTCCTGAGTCTGTATCTCAGGACCATTGTGGGCATTTGCTGGTTTGTTTCAGTGCTTGATTTAAAGCTCCTCTTTTTCCTTTCCTTGTGCTTTTCAACAGGCTCAGAGCCTGTTGGCAAAATGACTTTTCCTGAGCACAAGTAGGATGCTCACATGTCTTAGGAGTGAATGTGGGTTTGACACTGATTTGATTCTGCTTGTTCTGCCTGCAGCTCATCACTCAGGCTGTCCAACGAAGGGCACTGTTTCCTCAGTCAGATATTTTCCATATGACTGGATAATGGCTCTGGGCTGGGATTTCTGTGGCAGTGCTCAGCACTGCAGGTTCCTGTTCAGACATTGTATGGCCATGTGGGAAGGAGTCCTAAAAACAAGCACTGCATTGTTCAGAGTGACAGGATAAATGAGGTGATGGGGTATTTTTATTGCCATGACACTTACAATTTGTCTTTCTTTTTTTTTCCCCAACAAAGCTTGAAGGAGGTTCATTCATTGTCAGCAAACACATTCCCTGTCAAACTGAGAGTCAAGTCCCAGTTTCTCCATTTGTACTCCCTGGAATGTGGTGCTTGTGAAAAGCACCAGCTCCTCTGCAGGGTGTTCAGGTCTCTCCCTCCTGATGGCTGGAGCTGAACAGTTTTCCACCAGCTTTGCCCCAGGGGCACCTTCAGGAAAGGGAGCCCAATTTCCAGTTATATTTAGTCAAGAGCTGTCCAGTCACCAGCAACCAAAGGGGTTTTAAGAGGGTTTGTGATCAGGGCAAACATTGTTAGAAATGTGCCTGAGCCCCCAAGCTGATTGTCTTTTAATTGTGACTGACACAGTTTTATACCAAAACCAAAGACTGGTACCATGGTCTTCGTGCTGGTGGAGAACCTCTGATTGCAGGTGAAACCTGATCCTGCAGCAGGGACAGAATTAATGCCAGATAAAACCAGAGGTGTGGAAGGCTCATTTAACAACTGTCAAGCCATGGAGTAAAGAAATGTTGGAAAGAAATTACACCCATGCCAAGGAGTGGAATGAGTAGGAAGATAAGGGGAGAGTTATTGACCTGACAGTCCTTCAGAGAGGAGGAGGAAATACTGACTTAAAAATTGAGCCTCATAATGAAGTGGTGCCTGATTACTACATACAGAAATGACTTCCCCTTGAAGTACTAGCTTTATGGTCTAATGCAGAAAAGCTGGCAACAACAAAGAAAGTTGATAGATTTCAAAGGGAATATTAATTAGGAACAATTTGAAACTCCAGCTAAAGAGCTATTTAAATTGATGCATTTTTAATGGAAATTAATCTGCCATGTGTTTTCCTGAAGTCAAAAAACTTGATAAGATACTAAGTCTGCATGTGTTCAGACTAGGCTTTGAACAATAGAAGAGAATAACCCAAGAATTAAAGGAATTCACTGTAGAGTGTGAGGCACACCCTGGGCTGCCAGTGCTGGGTGACCTGGTCCCACTTTGCACTGGGAGCCGTGGTGGCTGTTGATGATCTGGCTGCTCACTTTGCAGAAGATGAGATTTGTAGGGACTCTAACGAGTCCAGGGTGTGATGGGAGCCTAAAGCTGAGCCACTCTTTTCAGTGTTGCTGGGAAAAGCAGGCAGGTGTGTGGGATAAAGGGGACAGTGGAAGGCTGTGCCCCATCCAGCTGTGACTGGCTGAACTGGAGTGCTTTGGTGTCAGCACATCTGCTCCCCCGGGGAGAACTTGAGGACACACACGGACCTTTCCCAGCCCCTGCCGTGGCTGTGGAAGGGCTGTGAGCTGGAGCAGTTGCTCTGCAGGGGTGTTGGAAGGCACTCTCAGGTGTGCCACTGTGACCAGGGTACCTGTGCTCTCTGGGGGTGACACTCAGCTGCTCTGGGTGCCACCTGCCTGTATTTGGGGTGTGCACCCTCTGCTTTCAGCCTTCCACCACCTGCTCCAGGACATTCCATGGTTATCCCAACGTGTCCCTGCTCCAGCCTCCTCCCTGAGCTTTGCTGTGGAACCCTGGCAAGAGGTGAGAGGCTCTTCATGGCAGGGTGGGTGCAGGGGGAGCACCCTGGTTGCTGTGGGTGATGCTGGGGGGGATCCAGTGCTCCCAGGGATGCTGGCAGAGTCCTGTCAGGTGTGGAGCTGCACTTAGAGAAAGCCTGGGAGAGGATCTTCAAAGATCAGGGTTAAACTCTGCCCAGCTGGACCTTAAGTAACAGGCAGCATTCAGAGCACATCGGACCAGTGGGGTGTGGGAAGCAGGAATATGCAGGCACTGGGAATTGTGGGTGGCACTGAAAAGCCAAATACAAGAACAGAAACATGTATTCTGAGATATATATTTCCATTACAGTCACAAGCACAAATTGTGAGGGGGGAAATGCATCTCAAGAGCAACATATGTGTAAACTCATGCCCCCATCTAAGTATACAAGCAGGGATTAATGTCTATTGAATGTAAAGCTGAAAGTCTGGTGTACAGATGGTAGCAAGTTGGGCAACAGCATGTGTAGCTTATAGCTTAGATCTGCCTTACACAAATGCCATCACTCAGCATTGTTTCTCACTAAATGTTACCCTTCAGATCCATCCCTGACCCACTTACAAAGACTTTGAGCTGCCTCTTCAGCACGAGGGTGCTCAGGAAATTACAGGCCAGTGCCTATGGCCTTGGCTGGGCTGGGTGAGAACCCGGGGGTGATAAAATCAGATGACAGCACAAAGCAGTGGGAGAAATGTGAGTTGATAAAAATCAGCTAATGGGGGCTAAATCCTGTGAGACAAATGTGCTGGGGTTTCTCCCTCCCTTTAAGGTCAGACACAGGAAGCAATGGGCACAGACATCTGAGTCACTTGACAGTGAGGCACCACAGACTGATGGGCAGGATTAGCAGGTACAGTATATGCCTGGGAGATACCAAAGGAGAGGGTGTGACTGGCCTGCTGAAAAACTCATTGCATGCAGATTTCAGAGCCGTGCACAGACAGGTGAGGAGCAGAACTCTGTGTGCACAATAAATACTATTGATGCTGTTTGCAGGTGGGGAGCAGAGGCCCAGTGAGATGGCATGGTTCATGAAAGTGAGTGCAACAGAACTGGAAGTGATGCTTTCCAGATTAATTTCATTAATGTGATGTGCTTTGGTACATCTCTGCTCCACAGAGTGCTGAGAGAGGGGGTGAGGCTTTACAGAGAACCTCACTCTATATTCAGGCAATTTTGTTTGAAAAATTTTCCTCTGTGCCTATTTATAGTGACTTTTTTGTTTTTGCCTTTATAAATCTGACCAAGCCCGTGTTTCAATCTGCTGTTATTGAGGTCAAATATAAGGAACATGCTTTCAGGGAAACATCTTTGACCTCATCTATTGTGTTGAGCTCTGTGTGTTCTAAAGCTCAGGATACTGTCAGCTTTAGTCTCTGCTGTCTGTTTACTCTTTAAAAATAAATACTCTTGTGATCTGGGTGAAAGCCAAGAGTGGTGCCATGCAATGCTTTAGCTGCAGCTGCCTGGCTTGGAGACCTCTCACCTGGTCTACACAAACTTTCTGCCAAGTGGGGACAATAAAGCTTCCCCAAGAGCCCCTGCTCGTGCACAGCAGTGGTGCTGGGAAGTGACTTACAGAGGGTCTGCTGTGCTTAGTGCCCGTGGGCCTCTGTAAGGGGCATGAACCAGCTCTTGAGCAGAATCCAAAGCCCTCTCTTCAGTTCCACACCTTGTGTTTGGTCAGGACAGAGGTTCACTTCGGTTGCACCACAGGAGGAGGCTGTGAGTAAGTGAGTAGTTGTTAAGAATGGTTTCTTTGGGCTCACGTGGCCTTTTCTGCACATACAAAGTGCTGAAAAAGGAGCAAGTCCTCCTAAGGGTCCCACCTGAAGCCTCTCCATTAGTTCCAGCAGGTTTGGGCTGCAGTTGTGCTGGTGAGAACCAGGGCAGAAGTGAATCCCTGGCAAGGATGTGGTGCGAGATCCACCCTTTGGTTGTGGCTCTGGCGGTGCTGTGCCCTGTCTGTCTCTGGTGACAGGGACCCGTCTGCACTCTGGGCCTTTCTGCCCCCTGCGGCTGTTTGATGCTGCCCCGCAGGCGGTGCGGGAGGGCAGGGCAGGGATCGGGATGTTCAGGGCGGTGCGGGAGGGCAGGGCAGGGCGGGGCTGGGGCGGTTCGGAGCGTGGTGCGGGAGGGCAGGGCAGAGATCGGGAGGTTCAGGGCGGTGCGGGAGGGCAGGGTAGGGATCGGGTTGTTCAGGGCGGT
>WEIV01010882.1:14321-32995 GCA_013390005.1 Calyptomena viridis | reverse complement strand
GGTTTACTTATAAACCAGGACACCATAGCAGTACATGACCTACATTGTAAGGAGGCATAATACTTCATTGCATTACTCCACTACTTCGCATAACAATTTAGAAAGAAAAACGAAGAGTGTCTCTAACATTATTTTTTACAGTTCTGGTGCAGATGTCCCCACAATTCCTGTGACAGATGCACAAAGGAAGAATTTTGTAACATGGTGTCCCACATTTACAGCATTTTAGTTTTAACTTGTGAGCACAAAGAGAAATGTAAGAGGGAAAAGAGCAGCTGTTGTGTTGCCAGAACAAGTAAGGCTTAGTTTCCTATAATTTTGCTCCTTCTTTGATTGGCAGTAATTAAATAAAAGACAGGCACCATTTTTCACACCAGTGGCATTTATTAGCCTATTTTTCCCTTAGGAAGAGATAGGTTTAAATAAGCTAACTAATAATGTTAAGCTAACTGTGAAACTTCTCCATCAGAAGGGAGAGAATCAGATGTCTGTCTTCTACCTGTTTGCCCACTTTTATTAATTCTTCAAGACTGCAATGTGTTTATCATCGTTTTACTGTAATATGTAAGTGATATTTGCTAGTGATTTTAAATATTATAGATGAGAGAGGATATATGGGCATTCTTATTACTGAATTTTATTTTTCCCCATTAAATTAGAAGCAGTGCTGAGATTTTTTAGCAAATATTTTCCTCTATCATGTAAAGACTTAATAAGTACAGCGTCCTTCACCACCACAGAGAGAAGATTGGAAGCAAGCACTAATAGTAAAGTATGATATCAAGTGCTGCAACTATCCTCAATTCAAGTGGTCCTTGGACTATTATCAAATGGCATTAAGCAGGAATCACTAAGTAGTTATGACAACATCTCAACATTGTATCTGTGCTTTTCTGTTAGTGATGTTGCCTTTCTTCAGTCAGTGATTAACTAGTTCCTTGGCCCTTTCATCTCTTTCCTTCTGCTGTGAAGGAAAAAAAATATGTGAATGATGAGCAAGAAGTTATCTCCCATTCTCCTCTCTACTAGAGGCAACAGGGAGAGGATTGACTTCTGTGGCTTTTTTGTTCACAGCATGCTAACTTAATCATAAGCAATCACATGCTTGTCAATATGACCGTGTCTGCTCCATTACCACACTGCCAGAGTCAGCAGGATACAAGATTCTGTTGACATTCTGTGTGGTGATGACAAGTAATACAGGTGTCTGATCTTCATACAGAAGCTCACATTGTATCATTTTTTTATTGCATTCTGAGAAGGATATAATTTGCCTGCTCATACTTGTCATCACAGAAAGTCTCTTCATTGAAGTCACATGCTGGAATTTTTGACTTTGTAATTATTAGGATTAGGATCTGCCTTTCAGAAGTGAAGTCAGTCTTGAGGATTTTGTGTTGATTCAATGTTTCATAGCTACCTTTATTTTATTACTAGAAGACCCTAGCAGAAATTTCAAAGCTTGTTTAAAAGACAGAGAAAATGGAGATGAAAAAGTTTATCCTTTAGAGTAGTATAACAACTGAAAAGGAGCAAGTGAGCATTAATATATAGATCAGGTGCATTGGGACCTCAAAGATGTCATAATGACACTTAATGACAGAACTTTAAAATGATCAAGCATTGGACTTAGAACATTCTCATGAAGGAAAATAAAATAGAGGCATTTTTATGAAGAGCCTATTTAGTGCTTTAATGACAGTATGCTAATACAAAAGCATGTCTTCTATGGTAAAGATCTTGAAGGCCCCACTCAGTGTGTACTGGCAAATGAGATATTCATTTACATTCAATACATTGAATATATTAATATTCACACATGCATTTGAATGTATAGCAAAAACACTGAGACTGAATTATGGAGTTCTGTGGAGTATTTCTGTGCTTCCAGTTACAACGATATTGTGCATATTATGAACTGTGGCTATTGCTTTGTATTTGATGTGCAACTTATAGATGTCCTATAAACTAAGAACTCCCATCTCTTTGCCATTGATGATATTCTTTGATGTTAAGAAAGTAAACACACACTTTGATGGAAGTATATGATAATGGAAATTTCTAAATAATAATGACGATGAAAATAATTATATATTTTTTCTCTTTTTAGTATGTTTTATTAGATATTAATTACATAACAAACTATTCATTTGTTAATGTATTTCATATTACATAGAATCAGTGATAATTGTAGAATTTAACTTTGGGTATAAATCAAGATACTTATTAGGATTTAAAGTATATTTAGACTACTACTTCAGTTAAACGAATACTAAAATTGAAGGTAAACATTTGAAAACTGCTCTGTAGTTAGTAAATCAAGTGACATTAGTTTCTGGGTTTAGAAACCATGAATTATCATTTATATTACTGTCATTTACTTAATAGTGTAGCAGTAATCTTCCAGGGAGGAAAGAAGGCAGTGTGATATTTGCTGAATATATTTTAAATTCAGGGTGAAGGAGGGTGGTATGAAATGAAAATGAATTAGTGGATTTGAAATTCTTATCACCTAGTGAGAAGAATCTCTTTTTTCATTGTCATAATGGAAGAGTTTTTAGGGACACTGCCTCAAAAAATTTTCTTAGATGAGAAAATATAGTTTTATTGCAGAACTGATTTCATTGTTAAGCTAAGGCATCAAATCTTTTACTAGGTAATATGTTTCTCAACAGAATAATTCTATTTCCCTTTTATTTTAAGATGTCCTTGTTTGTTTGTATGTGTTTTTATTTTTACCAGTGCTAAAGCTAACCAATATGTTAACTGATTATTCAAGGGCTAGTCTTTCCACCTTTACATAATTTCAAAAGAATGATAACTAACATTTACTGAATCACAGCTTACATATGGTGAGAATTCAGGCCCTCCATGGTACAGTTTAATTTCACCTTATTTGTCGCCAGTGCTAACAGAGTCAGTCTTACTATTTGTACCACTCCTGAATTCACATCACATGTCTTGTTCTGCAGCACTTGAGATCATGATCGTGCATGGTCAGTGTAATCAGGCAACCAGTGAATTTGATACCTAAAGAAACAAAAAATAATTTGTTTTGAACCAGCTGGGTTCCTGAATCCTACTGTCACCCTGATTACAGAAATATTTGTGCTGGCAGAAGCAAGAGAACATAGATTTCTATCAGTATAAGATGAAAATTAGATCAACTTCTGTTGTAAAGCAGTTTAATTCACAAATAAAGGTACTTTTACTTGCGTTTTTAACTCAGGGATGCAGTGATCTGAATTTCAGGTGTGTCTGGATTGTGTGTAACAATCAAACATGCAATACTGAATTTCATTACTGGGTCCTGGATTTGTTTGGTCACTAGTGGCTAATGAAAAACTGTCAATAATTCTATTCTTTGGATGTATCCTGCCTCTGTAGAGCTAAGACACTCTTTAGGCAGTTAAACCTTTTGGTGCTACTTTTACAGGACCAAAGAAGAAACCAATGTGAATTTTGAATTCAAACTGTCATAATGGGTAGATATAGCATTATTTTTTTCTGGAGTTACATTATTTCTTTGAAAAAAATATGGTACATTGGAAAGCATATAGAATAAGTTGAAGAAGCTGAGTATCATATTAGAAAACAGAATTCTTCTGATCACTCAGGACTGTATCACTCACACAGTTTATAGATCACCTGTCTAACTATCCAAAAAGCATAGAACTCAGGGAAACTGAACTAAATTAGATAATTTATCTTAAAACATCTTGAGTTGTGTAATGGAAATAATAAATCAAAATACATTTGAAAACCACAAAATTCTGGCAGGAGAAATAGGAACAGATTATTTCTTTTTTCAAGTAAGTGTTGAAAGGGCAGTTCCAAAGTTTGACCCTAGGACAAATGTCTGAAAAGATGTAAACAATGTTTGTTCTGAAAATATCCAGCTTGCAATAAAGACAGACAAGTCTGACAAATCTTTTCTGTTGCCACCGTTCCTAGTCATCTCTCTCAGTAAAGAACTAAAATTCTGAAATTGTGTTACTGCTACTTGTTGTCAGGGACTACATAAAACAAAAAAATTGATTGCATGGAGCAGTCACCTTTAATTTATTGAATGAAATAAGCTATTAAACTCTTTGTATTAAGAAAAAAAAATCTGAACAATAATATCAGGTCATACCATCTGCAAGCGTATTCAGAGCCTTGTACTGCCTTATTTAGGCTCCTTTTAGTAGTTTAATTAGTCAACAGCCACCAACATATTAGTCTTTCTTGAAAGGGAGAAAGAAATAAAAGAGAAACTTCGAGCCAGATTTGACTACAGATAGAATAGAGCTGTGACAATTTTCAATTCTCTGATTAATCCCATGTTATGAAAAAATTGCTGTACGCTCTCTATAAATAAACAAAAATTAGTTGATTCTATCATCTTCTCTTGAGAAGACCATCATCTTATTTTTCATAGGGGAAGGCTTTGGTGTGATTCAAAATCTAAACCAAAAAAAACCAGAGGTGATGTTACTCTTATACTATTTTGTAACTGAAACATTTTTCATTTAATGACACTTCAGGAACAGATATATTTACAGTTTTGTAAGATAAAATTATTGTTCACTTACAGAAAAGATTTCACATGTATATAGAAGAAATATTTAAATATATGTTTGCAAATGTTAGCAAAAATAAAAGAACTTGTCAATAACTGTTGACAATTAGGAAGCTATACATTGAAATAGAGGTTACAATATCTTTACACTTACTTTTTTTAATCTTGATAATGCCAATTGTATCAGAAGGGGATATCAACAGTTGAAAAACAAAGTCTACATAGATACGTAGATTATCACTATTTTTTAAAAATAACTATTTTATTGTTACTGTGTAGGGTTTTTTTTTTCTGCATCACAGTTAGTCTGGACCTGTCTATTTCTGTTAATACTAAATATCACAATAAATAGATTTCTGCCATGAATTATTTGAAATGTGAATTCTTACAGCTTGCCTGTGATTAAAACAAAGCAAAAACAACTATTTACTCATCATGGTTGGCACACTTGCTCAAAGCCTTAGCAGAATTAAAGATTATAGAATCCAAATGATATTTCCCGGTGTTTACTGTTGGTCTGGTCATTACTATAATGATTTATCAATGACACTTGGCTTCTTTTATCACAATCTCTCTGTATGCATAAAGTTCTCTACATAATTCACATGCATTTACCAGTAAATATAAACCTGTTCCTCAAACAAAATAAGAGGTCTATTAGTATATTTGCATTTATGCAGTGCCTAAGCAGACAAAGAATGACATCACAGTTTAAACAGTTCTCCCAAAGCATGTCAACAATGCAACTACTCCAGCAAAAGAAATTTGGGAGAGTATGGTGGAGAGCCTGGCTGTCAAATCCCAGAACACATTTCTGAGAATGATGCCTACTCTGCTTCAGTTTTATGCTCTTATATGCTGTAGGAAAAATATTCTATTTCCTTAAAACATTGATATATCCATATTGTATCAACAATAGTGTGGATTGTTTTGGTGGCATGGGAGGCAGTGAAGCCTAGAGTTATAACAGGACAGGGTCTATGTCAACTAAATAGAAATTAAACGCACCAGATTTACCATGACTAAAGAACAGAAATAAAACTCTGAATATTCCTATTCAGATACGCTTTTTTTAGGCATTAATCACTAACATGTTAAACTGGAAATCTGAAAATCTGAAACCTTCCTAATAGCAACAATGGACAGCAATCTGACCTGAACTGAGACGGGTCCTTAAAATGGTGACTGTAGGAGAAAACATTAAAGCTGTAAATGCAAATGATGTTGAGAGCAAGAACTAAATGCTTGGAAATGTGTCTGGATACAGTAAGAAAAAGAATTTGAGTATATGTGATCCACAAGTGGCTGTTTCATGAATATAGACAGCTTATTTTCTCCAAAATCCTCTCTTCACCTTCTTCTCAAAATCATAGCTGTGGGTACTGTTTTGTTTGAACCCGGACATTTATTTTCGTGATAACATGGTGCTTGATAACAGTCAAAAATGAGACATATTTTGCAGAGAGGCTTGCTAAGTAGTTATGTTTTGTAACACTGTAAAACTGAGTGGGAAAGACTGATCTTTAGTCCTCAAAGAGATCTTGCATCTTTCATTGCAAAAGATTTAAGTGTCAAGAGTGCACTATTGATCAAAATACCAGCAAGCCTGCAGCACAGCAGCCACTTGACAACACACAAAAAATTACTCCTGTCCATGTAATGTAAATCTCTTTGTCAGGTTTTCAGTCTTCCTAGGTATACCTATAATCTCACTCTGGCAGAAAATAATAAAAACTTCTATGAATAAACTTAACTGTCAATTGCAATTATGCTCTACATGGACTATTGAATATCAGACAGCATTCTGGCAAGAGCGGTTTCCTGCATCTTGGCAACCTGACCAAACTGTGTAAGAAATAAAGGCTAGCCTTTAAGCCTAAATGACTGGTAGGTATCCATGCTGGTTCCACTGCTGCAGTGCTGCTCAGTGCACTACACTTGCACCTGAAGCACAAATGCAGCAGCCCCTCTTCTGGGGCCCTGTTTGGGCTCCCAACTGACCAGTCATGACTACTGCACTCATTAGCCTTCAGCTTTACTCGTATCTTCCCCACAAGCTGGCTTGGGACCTTCCTTGCAATATTGAACTAGTAGGATTACTGACAGCTAAACTGTGTGCTGGGCATGCTCCTGCCTTGCCTTTGATTGGGCTTTATCATCTCCAGCTTGGTCTTTCGTGATTGTCCTTGCCTTAGCTTAGTCACAGTAATTCCTGTGACAGCCCACTTTTTAAATGATATTATCTCGATACTTGTAGGTTAAGGGAAAAAAAAAAAAAAAACACAAGAAAAAAATATTTTCTTTGTATTAAGACACAGGCACATGTCAAAATTTTCCAAAGCAATCATTTCTTTTCATACTGCATGATTTCATGTTCTGTCAAACCATCCTTTTAAATCTTCCTGTGGCCACTTAGAAAATATTGGCAAATCTCAGGTTGCTTGAAGTCAGCAGGTAAATTGAGCATCATGCTATCAGCCTTAGAGCTAGAATGTCTTCTGAGTCTTACCAGTGTTATGAAATGCAATCATGTCACAATACCATGAAGGATATTTTCTGTAATAATGACTGTCCTACTTGTAAGGCATTTTTAGCCTTCCTTCTGCCTCCCAAAGATGCATGCCACAACTTGTACTGAGTCAGGTGATAGTTATCTCTGAAAATGCTGATTATCTTTCTGGTGCTGTCATTCTGCAAGTAGAAAAAGAGCTCTCACCCTGTCAGTATATGGTTCCGCTAATTGACTCAGCATTCATTTTACTAGCAACAAAATACATTAAGAAACAAAAATGGCACTAAAAAGAATAAAACCAGATGTATTTCTTGAAATTTTGCCCAAGTACTCTGGCAGACTTTTTGGTGCTGGGCTATGCAAGTCTAAAATATGGAAAAAAGACAATCCACAGGATACTGTATTACATGCTCTGCTGTGAGATACAACGTTGCCTTCACCCAAAGCCATATATCTTTTTCTATAGTATTTTTCCAGCAAGACTTGATTAATCTGGGAAAGGCAGCCAGCTCTGATTACACCTTGTCAGAAGACCTGTACTAGCTTCATTGTGTCGGCTGATAGAGAGTAAACAAGCATTTCTTAGACTGAAGCAGTTGAAGTGTATGATCCAAGCAGCACTGGAAAAAGAACCTCTCTAGGAAAAAGAATATGATTCCTCTGTATTCTTTCCCCTTTTTACCAGCATTAAAAATCATTTGACAGAAGGGAAAAGATGAGACTGATAGGTTATTGATCATTTTCCTTGAGTGAAAGACAGTTAAATCACACTATCAGATAAACCTAAACAGTTGGTGAGTTTGGCTTGATAAAAGTCCTTCTGTTAGAAGTAAATTTACGTATCTGTTTACTCAATCTCTAAGGAAGCTTCTAAAGAGGTATGTATTAACATAACTGTCTTTCTAGAAGGTTATTATTTTGAATTAGCAAAAGTGCCACTTGAGGAAATTGATACCATAAGAAAGAATGTACTATTATTTAAGATTTCAAGAGGCTGTAAAAACAGATGATTGTATCACTTTTGGGTTCAGAGAAAACCAAAATCTGGTATACCTGTATCTTCACTGAAGCTGAATAATTCAGTGTTGATATTAAACTCTTGTACTTCTGAATTCTGAAGACTAAGCTGTGCTTCAAAAGGTCAGCAGAAATGGCACTGTTTTCCAACTCAGACTTCCAGATGTTATCCAGATAACTGTATAACATGATAAATAATATCTTAGCATATTTATTGGCCTAGGTTTTTTTTTTTATGTTTTCTAACTTATCTTTAATGAATTGATTTTATCTTGATCATCTGTTTTCCTTTCCTTTGTTCAACCATCAACTACTATTTGCCAAGAGAGTAGATAATAAAGAAAGGCCCATTCAGTAGTGTCTAAGTAAGATGGACTTCCACAGGCAGACATGAAAGGTAGATGTAACTTTCCAACAGATCTCATAAGTCTGAACTAAATAATAGAGGTATTTGAGTAGCTGATTCACTAACATACAAAGTTGCTACTTGCCTCCTGTTTTAATCTTGTTGACTGAATAATGAAATGAAACAGGAAGGGTTGAACTATGGTTTTCTTCAAACTACATTCTTGCTAAAAGTAACAGTAGTATTGCTTATGCTGAATACACTTTCTTCACATTGAATTATTATGGGTAACATAAAAAATGGATAGATATTATTAAACTACTAATTTGAAATCCTGATGGAGTATTTTTTTATTAATGGTATTATCACCATTTTGTCTAATACCTCATGCATTCATAGAATATATTCTTTCATTTTTTAAACTGTATAATTGTTGTGGTTTGACCCCGGCTAAATGCCAAGGACACACACACAGCCAAAGTCTCTGAGAGAAGAGGAAAAAACTAAAGGCTTTTCACAAACTTTTGTGATAAGGACTATNACATCCCACAGAGTCACAGCCTCATTCCAGCATTTTTCTGCTCCAGCATGGATTCTTCTAGTCTTCCACGGGCTGCAAAGGAATCTCTATTCCCTATGGTCCCCCACAGGTTGCAGGGGCCCCATTCCAGTGCTTAAGGCATCTTCTCCCCCTCCTTTCCTACTGACATAGGTGTTAATCAAACTCCTCACTCTCTTCTCCTCTAAGTGGCCATGTTGTTCTGCCCTGCTCTTTTTTGTTTTCTCTTTCTTAAATATGTTATCACAGAGGCATTACCATGACTCCTAATGGCTTGACCTTGGCAAGCTTGGAGCTGAGTAACAATAGCTTTACTGGAAATGCAAAAACTTCTAGCAGCTTCTTAAAGAAGCCTCTCGCATAGGCCCCCCATCTACCAAGAAAAAAACCTGACCACATGAAACCACAACAATAATATAACATTAAATCTAAATGCTCATGATTCAGAAAATATCAGTAACATCAAACTGTATACTAAAGTTATGAACTTCTTTAATTTTACTGGAGTAAGCCTGTTATATATACCACTACTGGCAGTGGTAGTTTGCTAGTAATTTGACCAGCTTGAGTCCCTCAGATGATTTGTAGGGTCCTTTTCAACAGCAATCCTAGGAGAATGTGATCAGCAACATGCTCATGCAGGTCTCCTACAGAAATTAGCATAACAAAGGACATTATAAAATGTTTTGAATTTTCTTCCCCTCTTAGAAGTCAGATCTGTGAACCATATCTTCATCACCACACGTTTTTTTCCCAAAGTCTGATTTAAAATCCAAAGAGGAGCATGGGAATTTTTTAGAGGAACTTTTTTTTCCAGACATTTATTCCTTTTGTTACCTAATTCTCTTCTCTCTTTAGCTGTGCCCTACTTTAGCACTAAACAAGCCATGAGTTATGTAGGCCAAGCCAGACGTCTATCATATATATATAATAAGAGTTTCACTTACAGTTAGGGTCATTCTTTCCTAATATGAAAGAGAAGCACTATTTGAAGCTACGGGAAGGATGATGGAGGAGTGCTTATTGAACAACAAGAGATACACACAATTAGGATAGATCCAATTAGGACTGCATAAATATGGATGTCTAACACTTTCTTTCCCCAATCAGCAGCTTAACCTAGTTTCTGTGGACTATAGCAAAAGCAACAGTTGTTATACCTGTAGTTGTCATAACTGTTACAATATTGTGAAATGTGTTGAAGACCACAACATACACTTAAACCTTTCTTAAATCAAACCTGAACCTTACCAAAACATTAATTTATAATCCTATAAATTATCAAAAAATGATTAGGCTTACAATTTAACTCTCTCTAGTAAGGGGCTTCCTCCTCAGCTGAGTCAAAAAGGATCTGCAGGAGAGAAGTTTCCTTGGAGAGGTAGGATGCCTATTTCCATCTCTTCTCTGAAGGTCAGGTGCCTCTCCATCCAGAATCCTGTACTCACATTTAGCCTTTGTTTCATTTATGCTTAGTGCTTGATTTTTTTCCCCTTTTATGTACAGATCTCATTCTAAAACTGTGAATATCAGGTTATTTTAAAATAGCCTTATTTAATCCACTCTGTATTTTCATAAGTGTAATAGCAATCTAAATTATGCTGAAAAAATATATTGTTCTGAAGGTCTTATAATACTAGTCTTCAATTTATTCACAGAGGGGTTTTTTATATCCCTTGATACCATTCAGTATCAAATTGGGTTTATCTTGCCTTTTTCCACTGGACATGTGCGATATTTTTAGGAACATTCCCCAGAAGCTGGATGCTGTAGTCTATGGTAATAAATTCTATTATTATAAAATTGATCTGGTTTGTATAGCATGTAGAGATGTATCCAGTGCAGCAGTTTTCTCTCTCCATGACCCCCTTTTAACTATTCAAGTTGGTTTTTTTTAACTCAGCCTTGAGGCTACTACATACAAACCTAGCACCTTTCTCAGCCTTCCACTCCACATCCCAAAGATGCTTCCCACATCCCCAACATCTGCCCTGCATTCCAGACAGCCCTCTCAGGTGGGCTGGATGATGTAAAATGCCACCATACCTATCTTTTTCTGAAAACTATGTTCCACTCAGCAGCCATCCTCTAACAGCATCATTTATACGTTTGGGTCAAAACAGGCTCAGCAAATGAGTACAGGATGCCTCTCATGGCTCCAGCCATCCTTTCTCTACTCCCTTTGCCTCACTGCCTCTCCTCCGACAGTCCTGGCAACAGCCTAAAAGCATCAGGCACATGTCAATCAAAGAGCATTGCCCAGAATAGTTCCTGTGCTGGGAATTACTCAGATAGTCTTGGATCATCCCATCCTTACACTGACACTTATAGTGTCAGTGCTCCTGCGTGTTCCTGAGGGGTGTGATATGACTGGGCCTTTGCCATCAAGTGTAAGAAGACCAGACTTAATGTGCAGCAGCTGCTGGCTGGTCAGTGTTGAAGGTTAATAATTTGTAATTTGACTCTTATATAAATTTTATCCCATTTTTCTTTATTTTCTGGTTTAAATGTGCATATATTTTGTCTGACAATTTATTTATTAAATAAAACAAAATAAACACATCAAATATTTATTTGAATACTATTTCTGTCAATATTTGATGTGTTCATTTTATTTTATTTCATAAACAAATGTTCAAACAAAATAAAATGCAATAAAAATGTCAAATATTTATTTAAAATTTTATGGTAAAAGGAAAATTTAAATTTTATGGTAAAATAAAAAGAAGTATAAAAATGAAAATCAGTAAAATGAGCCATCACAAAATGAACATCCACTTGAATGAAATTTTCTATTTCACCAGCCAGACATATTATCGTTTATCAAAATAAAGTAGAATATCTTTATTCTATTTTTTTAATTTACTCTTACTTTATTAATATTAGTTTGTGAAAAACAAAACAAACATCCAATTTGAATTCTCCAATTTTATACTAAACCTTACACTATCTCTTGGAAAGGTATGTAATTTTTCCTTTTTTTATTTAAAAGTGCTTTGAATTTCAAAACTCATCTTTCACCAGTTCCCTTTTTTCAATGTTTCTGATGGAACTTTAAAGGTTCTTTCTAAACATTGCTCTCCCCATTTCCTTGAAAATATAAAGTTACCAATGCATTACAGTCCAATAGTCGTATCTTAATTCTGTATCTTAATTCTGACACACTCACAGATCCATTCTACACACATTTGCCTATTCATCTCACTTTCATAAAAAATTCATCAGGCCCATACCCAAATATCCAGAACCTCTGATAGGTTCATGTAACATGTAACAAGTCTGAATGTTCTAGTTAAATTGCGCATTCAGGCAAAATTTTAAGTTATAAATGAAGACTTCACCTGGATTTACATGATTTTGAACACCTGCCACAAGCAATCTATGTTCTGGCCTCCTATGTTCATTTAATAAATATCAGTGTGCATGGTAAAACTAACCAAGCTGAAATGTATCCTGAAAAGGTATTCAGATGAAAAATCCTTCTGTGAAAATTCACTCTTTTGCCTCTCCTTATTGTTACTTTCTCTTTCTGCCTGTCACTACTGCCAGTTCTTCCATCATCTCCACACAGCACCACGTTTCTATCCATGGGCTGGAGGACGCTCCTCCCAGTGCAGGCAGAAAGCAGGGCAGGCCCAGTCCAGGGGATCAGGCACCTCCCTGAGTGAAGCGTTTTCCACAGTTTCAGGCATTCTGGTTGGGTTATAAATGTTACTTTCTGTTCTGGGGATGAAAAGCAATTTTCCTGAATTTTCTGCATGAAGCAGCAGAGTTAAAAGCTTTGTGTTCTCCTTTCCTATGGAGTTACAGCCAATTCCCTTGGAGCAGGTGTGCTGGGTCACTTATTTTTCAGGATCAGGTCAAAGAATGCACTGGCATTATACACATACACCAAAAGCTGATCACCTCCATTTTGCTGTTCAGCATCAGAAACACGATAGATAAAATGGGACAGGTGCTTTCTTATTCACCTTTACCACTAACTTTTGAAGCAGATAAATACAAGAATTAAATTTCTGTGAATATTTGAATGGGCTTCAGGTATAGTATCAGTCAGAAAATGCAACTTTACGGGACTTTATATAATGCATTTTTAAGCCTTTTTAAAGTCTTTTGATGTCAGTACTGTTAATTATGTTTTACAGCAGTGAGGAATCAACAGCTGGAAGTAAATTATTATGATATTGGCAAAACAAATGGAAATGTCCATGGAATGGCATAAAGGGTGAAGCAGTCTGACCACTTAACTAGANATAGAAATATATATTATTTCAGAAAATAATTATTTGGTTTTGCTCCTGTATTTCTTCAAAGCATCATTAATTTTATTCCTTGACTATTTTTAACACATTTCACTGTCTTTAAATAAACCAAAATACTCTAGAATATCTTCCATTACCACCAGAAGCAAATAAAAAGTCTCAGTTTATTCAAGTAATTGAAATATGGCAGGGTTGAATTCAGATTATTTTTAAAAGAATTAAGCAACTAGTATTTCTAAGTTTTGGCCTGGGAATAAACCAAAAACTGAATAACTTGAATGCCTTATTTTAATGAAACTGAGCTTATTTTCCTGTTCGTACAAATCCATGCCACTCTTCCAATTAAATGAAGTAGTACTGGTTGACATAGAACATTTTTCTTTTATTTAACAATAGCAAAGTTAGACAATATTAAAATATTTTCTTAGACTGGCTAGGAGATTTGAAGGGTAGACTGGGCATTTCTTTTACAGGTGAAATGAAATGGGTCAAATGTTTTGTTTTTATTGACAATTTACAATATGACTTGTAAACAGACCAGAACACTAATACTTGACTCCTTTTTACTTGAAAGGGTCTGTTTTTCAGTGAGAAGTGCAACATTGATACGTATTCTCTGATACTGTGGAATGCCCATTTTATTTGATGCCCAGGGAAACTGAAGAAAGGGTTGGGAGGGCAATTATCCTCTGTGGCCTGGGGCAATGGAACGAGTTTTCACAAGAGCGGCATATCCCACACCTTTCTCCTGGCTTTCTCCTCCACACTCCTCCTTCTGCCAGCCCTAGCCCTAGCACTCGTCAGCCTCGTGTGACGCCGATTCGGTTGCCTACACTGAGAGAAAAAAAGGGAACAGTTTGCTGCTGGGCTGGTGAGTTGAGGCAGCCTGAGAAAGGGTCTAAAGCCCAAGAAAGACAGGGATGGAAAGCTTGTGTCTGGGAGAATGGACATGGTATGCAAGATCAAGAGGAGACAGAGGAAGGAGGAATTCTTTCAGCTATCTTGCCTTCACCACAGGAGACAGACACACTGGATGAAAGGCAGCTGCATTTCTTAATGTTTGTTAAGCAAGAGTTATCCTTGGACCTTCTTTGTCATTGAAAGTTACGCATATAAATCAAATATTCTTTAATAGGTCATTTGTAGTTGATACAGTTGCTTGTCTTGTAAACAGCAAAGTGGGACCTAGTTTTATGTCTAGGATTCCTGAGAGTTACAATGTAAACAATAAAAATTCCCAGGCACAGTGGATTTCACTGCCAAACATACAGCTTGTAGAATCAGGAGAGGCACAGAAATTGTGATGAGGAAACCAGAAATACTCCACCCTTTTGCTAGATCAAGCTATTTAATAATCCTTGAGGGATCAAGCCCTTCATGCTGGTTTGAGAGCAAATCAATCTCTTGGTACTGCTGAAAGAGATTGCAAAGTTTCAAATTAATCTGGAAACTGCTTTAATTGATAAAAGAAAATAAAAAGGGTAACTAAGATCTTAGATCTGGTGTTTTCTGTTCAGTCTCATTTGTGAAAGATGATTTTGACTCACATTCCTCATTTCTTTTCAGAAGAACTGAATAGACTTGAAAGTAAACATGTAAAATTGCAAGAGTACTGTCTCAATTTCCATCAGTCTCACTCTAAATTGTCTGTTTGTTCCAAACTCTGAAATTTGTGTTCTTTTAACCCAAAGACACTATGATTATTCCTAGTGTCCCATTTCATTATCTTACACTTCTTCATGCTAAACTGAATGAACTACTTTATCAGCCTCCAAGCCTTATCCAATCTGGTAATTTTCTAAGTTTTCTCTCTCCTCTATTTACCAGTCCTGTCCAATTTAGCACTATGAGCAAATTTATGTACTTTTGAAATTGCATACTCCCTTCAAGGTCCTTTATGTCCATGAAGAATCCTGCAATAAAAGAATATTAATGAGGTAGAGTAAAAGCAATTAAATTAACTCGCAGCTGAAATGTACCTTGTATGTCCCATGAAACAGAAGTACAATACAGTACTTTATAAAGCTGCTCAGGTGGCACCTGTGGTGATTAATTAAAAAAGGCATATGGTCTTTTGGTCTTGTTTGTGATTTTCGTTCCTTTTATTGCTTTCTTTCATGACCTTTAACCTAGCCTCAGTAATGCAATAATAAATTAATGTTTCCCTGGATGATTTTGAAGCAAGAACCCCTCTGGAATGCCACCTTTTCCTGACAGCATGCCTTTAGGAGAAATGAATCATATAACTCTAGAGTAATGACATCTGAAGCTTCAATTTTCAAAAAAAATTACTATATTCACCTCCTCAATGCACTTCTTTTCTTTTTCCTGCATGGTGGACCTGAAAGAGAAAAGGAGTGGAAATTGGCCAAGCCACAGGGTCAATATAAAATGGTCAATATGAAAGGACATTCAGGGAGATACCCTTGCCTACTCCATAGTGTGCCACTAGAAGCAGGAAGCCTCTTGAATAATGCGTCCCAAATTGTGTCATGTTTCTACAGAAAAATAAGGTTTCTATGCAGTGGGCAGAAGTCCAGAGTAATGCTTCGTTACTGAAATGACTGGTCTGTTTTGGGCTGTAGATGTCTTATTTATTTTAAGTTATTTAGAAAAAAATAAGTGGTTACACACTGAAAAATTCTTCACTAAGAATAAACTTTACCTCTAAATGTCTGCTCTTCAAAGTAGCCTTTATAGAATTTTGCTGAGAGCAGATGTCAAAAAAACCCTACAAACCTTTTAGTTCTTTAAATTTTTAATCTGGTTTTGATGCTGTGAAAATAAACATACTGCTCCATGCCTAGAGCACCTGTTTCCAAATCATTTCCATGAACCCTTACCTGCTCATTGTGTGCTATTCCCAGTGCATTCTCTCTCAACATGGCTGTGGCATAGGTGGCCATACTGGGCCAGGAAAGAAAAATCAAAATCAGGCTGATTTTTGTTGAATACAATGCTCTGCTGAAGTTTAGAATCAAACGCTTTTATGAAGTAGGGTTAGACATTTTTTCACTTAATCAGCAGCTTAAAGAATTCAAGCACAATAGTGACATACTTTTTTTCCCTTCAGAAATTCTTAATGAATGTTCATCAATAAATTATAGTGCTGTAAAACTTTCTAATTATCTGTCTTTGGTTTTCCCTAAAGTTAAAATCACAGTGCACACAAATTCCATGCAGTTGCCTCCATACTAAAATAGAGAGGTGAGAATGATGATTTTACTTGATTTTTCCTTCTCTCTGGAGGGTGCACAAAAGAGAGGATATAAGCCTTTAAGTTGCGGAGATACAGAACACTGAATTAGTTGAGCAAGAGTACAAAAATAATAAACAAAAGTTTGTTAATAATAAAAAAGACTACAAAAATAATAAAATTAAGTCAGTCAGTGTGTGCATAAGGTATAATACTTCTTCGTAAGTGGCCCTTAGCTAATCCTAAAGAATAAAGATAAGAAAATGGAAGCAATCATTTAGGAACTAGTAGTTTGAACCCATGTAGCACTTTAAGATAGCCAAACATATTTTTTTTATTTTTTCTAAAATCCAAAACAATCTTAAATTAATTTTTCTAGGCATTATAGCTACCTTTTAAGGAAATAAAAGCATACTTTTAATTATTATTTTTTAAAAGAGGCTCTCATTCTGTTCTTTTTTTTCATTCCACAGTTGAATCCTAAAGTATATTAAAAATTCAATTGTTTTGTAAGAAATAAATAAACAAAGACAGTAATTGTCAGAATAAATTCTTTTATATCTTTGCTACTAAAATGATGCTAGTATTTGCATGGAGTCCAGTAATTTTTAAATTCAAATGACATTACATCCCAGGATATTATTAATTTTGTATTTACAATGTTTCTCTTATTGCACAGAAGCAGAATGAAAAGTAGTAAGGGACTTAAATTTTGCAGATGTTCCTCTGCAAAAATAGAGTACATATATTAGAACTGTATAGTACAGTTCTCAGATATTTGGAAACTATCTGCCTCTGTTTCTTATACTTTCTCCTGTCATGCACTTAAATATAGCTCATATTCATATTTTAATTCAATAATTATTGCTTCAAGATAGTCACTAAATAGGTGTGCAATAAACATTAACCTATGCAACAATTTTCTTCAGTACTCTCCAGTTATTCATATTGATTTTTTAAATTATTCACTTGTTCTTATATGCAGTAATTTGTTGAATCAATTTAGGTTTAATTTTCTATTACAGTCACATAAATCTTCTATGTGCTGCAATTCTTTAGTGATATTGACTCTGTGCAAACAATTCAGGGGCATCAGAGGTTTTCAACATTCATCAAATCAAACACTTAAAATTTTTCCCTCAGATCCTTATTTCTGAGACATGAAATATCAGCAATAATCTATTTACAACTCAGAATATTTCTTTCATTTCAAATATTGATGCAACTGATTCAGGCACCTCAAAAAGTAGAAGAAAATAAAACTCCTTTTTTTCAGTGTATCGCGTGCCATGATTCCCTTGGTTTTGCATACTCGATTCCTTCCCTCTTAGTAGAAAAAGAGAGAAAGCCATTTTTAAAAATCCATCTATTTGTACAGTTGAATACTGTTAATCTTTTATCTTGATGGATTACAGAAAGAAGGAAGGGAATATTTTGATCCTAAGATACAACCTATTCCCCGATCCCTTTAATTTCAGGCAATTTGCTCTTCCCTGGAAAGTCCACACATTTCTCCATCGGTTGGGTGTTGCTGTCCCATGCAAAGCTTTGTGAGGACAGAAGTAGCACCCTTCACAGCCAACAGAGTTGTAAGAGCTGCAAGGATCAAATCTGTGGATTTTGCCTCTTGATATCTGTGGTCTATAGTTGCTGACTACACATTTTCATAAGAAGAAAGGTATTCCCACACAGTCTTGTTACATATAGAGACAGCTGTGGAAATGCCCAGAGTTTGACCACATCATTGTTTGCATGTACAGGAAGAGACTTTAAACTACCAAAGGCTAGTGCTGCCTGAATCATCTTCTCTAAGTACACCATGAGCTAGATGGGAGTTGACTTTCATAGGTAGAACCTATCCAATGATTTACAACAGGGAATGCCTTCTCCTTCCTCCACCAGGTTTGAGCTCTGACCTCTGTAAGCTTCAATGTGTAAAGTGAGAAAGCAAGATTGCATTCTATCTGACCACAACTGAGTCTTCTTGGATATAGCTTGACAATCACGTGAACCNTTATTAAGAAAAAGATAATTATAAGCTTCCTTTTTGATTCTTCTTTTTCTAATTGAGCATTTAAAATTCTCTAAGTGTTGTGTAAATGGTAGGTAAGTGATTTTCATGTACTGCCCTTCCCTGAAATCTATAGGCCCAGTTTATGGCTATAGAAACTCGGAACTATTATTCATGTGAAGATAGGGATTTTTGATTCAGGTTTGTTTC
>WEIV01010882.1:1849-13676 GCA_013390005.1 Calyptomena viridis | reverse complement strand
TTTTTTTTTTTTTGAGTTCTTACTTTTACTCTACTGCTTTCTTTGAAGGACATGGAATATCAGTGATTTTAAGAAGTAGTTGTGTGTGAATTTTCAGGAAAAATATGATAATTTGCGGAAGTTGAATGGTATTTCTGAGCTCACTGACAGATGAGAATCTAATCATCAGTTTTGATGGCTCAAGGAAGATAAGACTTCTTCCTAATTGTATCTTGACTTTGACTGCTAGGTAAAGATAAGAACTGATTGAAGCCTATAAAGAATTCATNAGTAGGTTCATGTTGTATAAAGGAGGACTTTCAAACACTCATTTTATGTGTGTTGAAATTGAGTATATATTCTGACCTTTAAATGCCTACCTTTTAACTGTGTGCAATCCCACACATGTACCAATACATTTTATAATCCTGTCTACCAGCTCTCTCCCGTTTCGTGTGTTTCTCAAGTTGCTTTTTATTCTAACTTAGATTCCTATCCTGAAATTAATGGAACTCATGATTCCTTCTATTTTTTGCATTTTGATACACAAATACCTGTCCTTCTTAGGCATGTAGATTTTCTTATGGCATGCCTAAAAGAGTTTTTTATGGCAGAAGGGAGAGGGAGAAATAGTAAATACCTCTGTGCCTCCATTATGGGTGGGTTTCAACTGTTTGCAACACTTACAAATATTTTTTTTCCCATCCACTCTTAAAAAAATCTCATTTTCATATGACTTTGATATAAGCATAAGAAATTTTGCCTTTGTAGATCCTGCAAAGAATACCAAGTGCCAGTACCCTGTGGTCCCTGTGACTTTGTACAGTAGTATGATGAACAAAGTCTTGTTCTCAGGATCAGCTGAGATGTTGCTTCTCCTGTTGACATTTCCTAACTACTCAAAGCAGTCACTTATGGTATCTGAGGATTTAGTCTCAGCTTCATGACCAGATAGGACACTCTTCAAACTACACAGGCGTAATTGCAGTCTCCTATTACCTTTGTGTTTCCTTGCCCTCTCGGCCTGTTTGCTGCCATTCAGGATGTCAATCACCTGCCAAGCTGATTGCCATGTTCTTATTTCCACACTGGGCAGGTTTATTGAGAGCTATGAGATGGATTGTTGCCATGTTGTTGTTGCCATGGGCTGTTAGTAGGTGTTTTCACAGTACTGCTTGTTGTTGGAAGTACTTCTTTGACAATAAAGAGACTTGATAAAGAAGAGGCTATACAGCACAGAACAGGAGGGCCTTTGTAGTCATCCTGTCAAGTAGGTGCTCGCTGCTGTCCCTGCAGTGTTTCTATTGATCCTGCACTCTTAAGGTTGTTATTTTGAAGAGCATGTCTGGTGACTCTTCCTCTTGCATATTGACTTTGTTTTAGGGGTTCCGTATGACTTCTTCATTACTGAATACATACATGCAAATTTGTATTACTCTGTTAAAAAACTAACCACAGTTTTAAAAATCCTTTAAATACCTCACAATGACTGAATATAAATAGTAAAAAGGCTGAAAATAAGACTAAATTAAAAATACTTAGGGACTGATACAAAATAAGTAGGAAACAATTTCTCTCAGTTTGATTTTGATGTGATTTCTCTTTTTTGCACTAAAGTACAGCTACATAGGACCTTGAATGGGAGTTTAGTCTAGCTCCCTGCATCTGTAGACAGGTCGGGGTCAGTCTCTTTCACCAGGTGGCAACAGATAGAACTAGAGGGCATTGTCTCAAGCTGTGCCACAGTAGGTTTAGGTTAGAGATTAGGAAAAATTCTTTACAGAGAGAATTATAAAGTATTGGAATAACTTGCCCAGGGAGGTGGTGGAGTCCCCAACACTGGATGTGTTTAAGAAAAGATTGGACATAGTACTTGGTGCCCTCATTTAGTTATTGAGCTATGGTGTTAGGGTATGGGTTGGACACGATGATCTCGGAGGTCCCTTTAAGTAATCCAAATAACATAACATAGATCTCTAAAGCTTTAACAGTTTGGGGTTTTTTTAAATTTTGAATTGATGTAATGAGAACAAAATATTACATACAGATAGTGGACTGAAGAAATTTATACTCTCATAAACTGTTTGAAATATAGCAAGTCCTATCTTTCCACACTTCTATCTTGTAGGTGAGGAAAGTGGGGGAAAAAGGTATATCTGCTTCTTAAATTTACTGCAGCTTTCATAATTGTGGAATAAGTATTTGAACTGAAATATATGAATAAATTGAAATGAGAAAATTATTTACTCAGCATAATCAGACTGTAGGTACATTATATAAAGTATGTGCCCCTCAGTTTAGGTACATTAGAAAGGATTTTTACCTTGAGTTTTGTTTGACTGTTTGTCTAATTTCAAAAACAGCATTCTGTCTTACCTTTTTCTGTTAAACCACTCTATGTCAAACCCTGCAAAGAGATTTAAGTACATTGGAAGCCTGGATTACTGTATAGATGTCTGTTTTCCCACTATTCTGAAAATTTAGAGATAGTCTTATTGATGTAATATAAAATGATGGCTGGTATACCATCAGGAATGTTATATTGTAAAGCTGAATATGTTCTCCATCATGCCCTTTAGCTATAATGTTGTGTATCTACCTGAAAGCCTGCAAGATGGTGATACTGCAGCATGATTTCCTGTTCCCATATGGTTTACTTTAATAAGAACTGTGGACCACCTGGTTTAACTAGTTAATTTTAGAGACAACCAGGGAATATCTAGCTGCGCCTATAGCATACAGAAAATGCATTAAAATGAATTATGTATTTTTAAAGCCATAATAAATGAAGTAGCAAAGAAGATGATTCAGGGAGCTGACCAATGGCCTATATTCCAAGTTGTATGGCAGTATTTTGTGCAAGATAAAGCTTTGGTAAAGCATTACTTCAGCTGATTCCAACCAGTTTATTATCTTAAATGCATACTGATTTGACTACTTTGCTACAATACTAACGTAATGTGTCATCATATAGTCTAAAGACCAGCTGAAAAGTTCAGTAGCCAGTCTCCATAGCCAACTTCTAAACTACTGCAGTAACTCTCTTATCCATGGGAACAGCTGCTACCATACCAGTTTTTCATTACAAGATGGATCCTACTCTCACCTGACAGAAATTGAAAGCTGACCTGGTCATCTGCAAATATCTTCTTGAGTCATTCTTTCTCCAAAGAGTAAAAAGATATATTCTATGCATTTTATTTCACAATGATGAGAAAGTAATCAGAAAAAGCCAATACATTTCACCAGGGGAAAAAGAGAGCTTGATTAGTCTGATTGTTCTCTGCAATGAAATTATTGGCTGTAGGGATGACAGTAAAGTGGTGGATGTGAAAAAGCTTGAATTTAGTAAATGTAATGTTGACCCTGCTTTCCACAGCACTCTGATTTATAATTTGAGTTGAGATAAGCAGGACAAACAGACTGTTGGATGGACAGAAAATTGGGTGGACAGCCAGAATCCCATGCAGGTAATCAGTAGCTTGACATCTGGCTGGAATAGCTACTTTGCCAGGTGTCAGTACTGACATAATATTTTTTCAATAGCTTCATCACGATCTGGTTGACATGACAGAGCCCAACAGCAGCAAATCTGTGGAAAGTACTAAATCAGAGGGAGTGGTAGCACAACACTGGTGCCTCAGTCCAGAAGGACCCTTAGCAACTTAGGGATTGGGTTAACAAGAGACTGGTTCTACCACAAGAAGGGCAAAGATCTGTACCTGGGACAGAATAATCCTTTCCAACAGCCAAGACTGGGAACCAACTAACTGAGCCCTAGCACTTGTGGGAAGTACTTAGATGTTACAGCAGAGTATGTGGCAACAGTACACCTCAATCACAAATGCATAAAAAATATCCATACCCTGGAAGAGCCTAATTTAGATCATGAATTTATCTTCTTTCATGTGACTAAGGCAAGGCTGCGCCAAGAATATGGTGTCTAGTTTTGAGCCTGCTGTTGCCATCTGGGCTACTAAGGTGGCTAATGGCATGTGACACAGGAAGAACTGTGTAGAGAAGTGGGCATGTTCATTTTGGCAAAGACAAGATTGACAGGAAATACAATGCCTTCCCATAACGACCTGAACAGGTGTTTCAAAGGAGACAGAACCAAATTCTTCTCTGAAGGAACACAAGGAAAAACAAGGAACAGCAGCCATCACTTTCGACTTCAAATTTCAGATTGGACATAAAGAACAAATCTTGCAGAAGTGCAGTCCAGTACTGAAAGGGTTATTGGTATTCATATTTTACACTGCAACAGTCCTCCTTCAAGTAGCAGAAGTTCCTTCCAACCACTACTTTTGCAAGTCTGAGGTTCCCTCAAATTCTGCTTTCTGCACCAGGTTCATTTGAGGATGCAGATGGATAAAATCCTCTCCATTTATCTTTCCATCTTATTATGTACCTTTCTTATTATGATGGGTACTATTATGGTTTTCAGGGTTTTTTCTCCCATGAAATTTTTCAAATCAAAAATCTGAGTTGATTGGAGACAAACCAACTGGACACACCAGATGAGTTACTACAGTTAATATTACAGAATAAAGAACTGTGTAATCTTAGGCAAAAAAGGAGGAATCTGGGGGAGGGGGGGAAGGAAAAAAAGAAGTACAAAACAAACATTTGTAATCCTGGATATAGGTATTTATTTACAAGAACTAATGCATACTTGATAATATACTTATAAAATACAATTGGATAAAGGGTTAGCTAGCTACACATGCAAAACTTGGCTGCAGTGGTAGGAAGAAGGTTGTGCAATTTGTAGCCAGCTAAAATAATTTAAAATTGATTTGAAATTCATGGCTTTAGTCACTGTATGGAAGAAGAATTCAGTAACAGTAGATTGGTCGTATTGTGACACTTGAAAGATATCGAGTTGCTTTTTTCATAATTCAGATAAAGCCATGACTTCTGTTTCTGAAAACAAAATAGTGTCTAAATATACAGTGGTTATTAATGTGTTTTTCCAAAAGATTTTATACTGTTTAAGAGACCTTAATACAAACTACCAAGAACCTAATGTATAATGTTTGTTAAAAAATGTAGGATATGACACAGTGTTCAGGGTCTCATATGATGAAATACATAACTGCTGTTTTCTAGTGAGCTCTATTTTTCAGATCATAGGAAATCTAAAAAAAAATACAGAAAGTTGCAGTAGATGCTAAGAAAAGGAAAGCTCTCAGTTTCTAATTTTTACCTTATTAATCAACTGTGCACTCGAGTTGCACGGTGCACTGGCATTCATACATAATGAGAAATGGAGAAATCATTCTCAGCAAACACATGGAATGAGGAATGCTGGACTATTATAAAAGCTCACTAATGAGGATCAGGGACTTTCAAGTACCCTTGTAGAGTCTCCATTCTCCTTTGTCTAATTGTGCCAGTTAGGAGTCCAGTGCTTTTCCTTCCTCAGCCAACGTTTAGCAAAGGGGTGGGTAAAGCTAGCTGAATTTGGCCCTTCTCACTGTTACTTGCTGTTGAACTGAGTGAGCAATTGACAAGAATCATGCTTTAGCTAGACTAGCATTTGTACCTGTGTGCTAAGTATTCAGTAAAGATGGAGGAATATGAGAACATCAGGAGATACATTTCCTTGACGATATTTTCAGGAACTGAGCTGGACAGATTCATGGACTTTTCTTTCAAGGGATCGGCTGTCTCAGCATAAAATCATAAAATGTGTTGCATGCTACTTTTACATGGGAAAAGGGTAATTGCCACCATCAGTCATAGAGCTGGAGATGGAATTTTAGCAGGGAGCGCAAAAATGCCTTTTTAGGTAGTGATAACCACTAGGTCACATGGGAAATCTGATGAGATATACAGCATGTGATTGGGAATGCTTGTAGAGAAATAGAGCCAAAGGAATTTGGGCAGCAGTGTCCCAGGTGGAGCTGCAGCTGTCTTAGATTGAAGTTTAATAAAACTCAGTCTCTCGTGGTGTCATGATGTTATTCTAGATATCATTAAGTTATCAATATAAAGATAAAATCCCACCTAGAAACTACTTAAAACCTCCACCCTCCTCTTTTTAGGGATATATACTGCCTGACTGTGCAGGAGCCTGTGACAGGCAACAAGAGCAAGCATGTTTCTGCCGCTGTTCAGGGAGGGAGAGTCCTACCCCTGCTTCCCGTGGGGTCTCCTCCACAAAACACAGTCTATCACGAAACTGCTTTTGTGGTTCCATCCCATGGGCAGCAGCTCCTCCAGTGCTGTTGCCACGTAGGTCACCTTTCCATAGGTCGCAGTCCTTCAGGTATAGCTGCTCCAACGTAGGTTCTCCACGAAGTCACAGCCTCCTTCCAGCATCCACCCACTCCAGCGTGGGGTCCTCCAGTCCTCCACGGGCTGCAGATGAATCTGCTCCCTGTGGTCTCCCATGGGCTGCAGGGGAGACAACCCGCTTCACCATGGTCTGTGCCACGGACTGCAGGGGCCCCATTCCAGTGCTTAAGGCATCTCCTCTCCCCCTCTTCCACTGACCTTGGTGTTAATCACAACTTCTCACTCTGCTCCTCTCTAAGCGCCCATGTTTGTCTGCCCACACTTCTTTTTTCTCCTATGTTATCACAGAGGCATTACCATAACTCCTCATTGGCCTGGCCTTGGCCAGCGGCGGGTCCAACCTGGAGCTGACTGACATTGGCTCTGCTGGAAATGGAGAAACTTCCAGCAGTTTCTCAAAGAAGTCTCCCCATAGGCCCCCGTGCTAACAAGAAAAAACCTGGCCACTAAAAACTACCACAAGTGATAAGGAAAACTACAGAGAAATTATATTCTGCTAAGAAGACTGAGGTAGATGCTTACTTGGAGCACCGCTGGTAAACTAAAAAAAACTATTTCAAGCAAGTGGATAACTGGAAACAAGAAACTTGTTTAATCAACTTCTGCATTTGTAACTTTGCTATTTAGATGTTTGTTCTTTTTGACTTATATAAACATTAAAATATGGAACCTTTACGCTTTTATGGTTGCCTTCTTTGGTAAAATTTACACCTTGTATCTCTAATTATTTAAAATAAATAGTTCTGTAGTTTCACAGGTATTTGTTCACTTTATTAATTTTTTCTTTTGATTATTCTAGGAAGTGCTCAAGAATTCATCTATGTTCATTACGTTTTCACGTTCTTTATAATTTCCTGTTCTTTAAACTACATGCAGACTTTCCATTTTAAGTTTGAGTCAAACTATATTTGGATTGAAATAAGTATTCAGTTGAAATGTAACAAGAAGTATTTTAAAATAGTCTAAGAAGTCCCATTGGAAATGTCTACATATTGAAAAGAGGACTTTGAAAAAGGATCATTAACTGGTAAAAGGCAAATATGAAACCCGCCTTTAAAAGACAAGCAGGAGAATCTGGAAAAGTACAGGAAAGTCAAATCCACCTTAGTAGATGGGCAGTTTTATGTCGTAGTTTCTCTTGAAAACCATTTCAAAGTATGGGAAGGACAGGAAGTTTAATGAGCACAGCCAGTGTGGATTTATGAAGAGGAATTTGTACTTTACCACCTGGCTTGCTCCTATGATGGAATGTCTAGTACTATGCACAGGTATCATTTATCTTGTCTTTCTACATGGTCTTCTATGTATTATGCTACCCAAACTATAGGCTGGGAGGCCCGGAAGGAATCTCATGAAGATCAACACAGAAACATGATAAGTTTTACACTTAGGATGTAATAGTCCAATGGAACACTGCATGCAAGGAACTGACTAGACAGGGAGGAGAGCTGCAGAAAAGGATGCAGAGGTCCTGGTGAGCAAATTTGAACAGGAGTCAGCAGTATTTACTCTGAAGTAGTTCACAGGAAAAGAAAATATTTTCTACATATAAGTATTCAAAAAGTTTCTGGGTTTGTGTGAAATATATCCACATTTGCTGCACTACAAACACTGAAAATAATACATGTACTGTATTACATGCAATGATACATGTAATAGTACGTGAGGTATATTACACATACAGTATAGGATATATTTATAAAACTTGAGCTGATTTAAATAAAAAAATTAAATCTTCCCAACTTTCTGTTTCTGTATAGTTATGCAGCCTTTAATTATCATGTCTGATGAAGGTCATGGGTACAGCACATAACTCGATTTATTAAAATAAATCGTCATGCTTATACTAGTTTCTGGCCTTGACTGTAGACTTGTCATATTTTTGCATTTCATTCTAAATTGTTTCTGTTAAAAACTTATACACTTAATTTAAATGAACACAATGGTAGTTAGTTACTTTTTTTTCTTTTGCATTTAATACCCAACAGGATATTGGAAAATTAGAAGGGATTCATGAGAAAGGGAAGGAGGATTATTATTTTCTGATCTGAAGAAAAATAGACTATTTCTCTGAAAGGAAGGGAGCCATAATAACAAGGTAGTCAGCAGTCTGCTCTGCTCCTGCCTGCTTTCATGTCTTGTCCACGCATTCACTTTTAGCCATGCCCCTGCCATTTTCCATATTCTAGTGCCCTGAGAGGAAACTCTGAGTCTTTCTCAACACAGGGACACCATGTATTTTGTAGTTTCCCAGTTTCCATTAGACTTTTTACCTTGTCTTACGTGTCTTTCAGGACCAGCCATCAGTTACCTGATCACTCTGAGCTTTGTGCAATTCTCACTCCTCCTCTGTGACACTTGTGATCCAGACTCATGAGACTTATGATGTAGAAGCCAATTTTAATCATATATTTATGTAACCTATGAGCAAGGGCAATATGATGAATTGAGTTTATGGTATCCCAGGCTGAATCAGCAGCAAATGGTATTCATTTCATCCCTTCTTCTTGTGAAGCTGACACAAAACACATACAATCATTGAGTCTTGACCACTAGAATAGGTATTTGGTTATTGCTTTGTTCTGACAAATTCCTTGATAATCCTAGCTAAAGTGTCAGAGTGATTTGTATTTCCTTTGAAATATTAAGCCTGTACCTCTTATCATGTATCCATATTGTAAGAAAAGACCTTTCTAGGACTAAAGGTTGGATGAAAGTGTTCAGGATTTCCTAAAGCATCTTGCTGTCAGTCAGATGCTGTTTTTCTTTAATCAGGAAGATTTGAATTGTATTAACTATACTTGTAATCTCTGCAACTAATTTTTTCATCATCAGAGAGTTAAAGAAAGTTTGAGTGAGACAAGCAGTCAGCAGTCACACTGTCTGTTTCATTTTAAATCCTATATATATAAAAGAAATCTTGTTAGCAATTATATAATATATTACACTGCTTGTTCAATTCATTTTCCTATTAATAATGTCACAGATGGACCATGATTGCATGTACTTTGACTCAACCACGATGACAGACTGTCTTCTGGTTAGTCGTATGAGTGAGTTAAAAACTGCAGTTTGAACAATCTGATGCTATCTCAAAGATTGGCAAGCACTAGGTATTTCAGTGCAAAAGAGCCTTATACTGAGACAGTGTGTAATAAATTATGTCTTTGAAGGTTTCAACCTAATGTGCCATAGCCAAATACTAGTTTAAACCTCAAAGAAAGAATCTTGATATGTGTAGAAATGTCTTAAATTTCTGTGTACCCTTCACATTTAACAGCAATGAGTTCTGCCCCTTAATTTCACCATGTTCTCACAGCACTGTGCAAACCAGTACTATCATATCAGTGTTGACACACCTGCGAACTTATTTTGAGGAAATGTCTACAGTTTGCAAAACCATATTGCATTGATATTCACATTGAAATTATTTTCATGAGACACACTGTTTTGTTTCCTTTTCTTCTTCATACTTTGCAAGTTCACATTTCCCATCATAGAGCAAAGAATCACAAAATCACAGACTCGGTTAGGTTAGGAAAGGCATATGAAACCATCGAGTCCAACCTATGACCAAACACCACCTTGTCAACTAGACCACAGCATTCAGTGCCATGTCTGGTCCTTCTTTAAACACCTCCAGGGATGGTGACTCCATTACCTTCCTGGGCAGCCCATCCAATGCTTAATCACCCTTTTTGTGAAGAAATTTCTCCTTATGTCCAATCTGAACCTCCCTTAGCACAGCTTGAGGCTGTGTCCTCTCATCCTGTCACTTGTTATTGGGAGAAGAGGCTGACCCCCCCGGCTACAACCTCCTTTCAGGTAGCTGTAGAAAGTGATAAGGTCACCTCTGTGCCTCCTCTTTTGCAAGCTAAACAACCCCAGCTCCCTCAGCTGCTTCTAAGTTCACCAACTCAGTTGCCCTTCTCTGGAGAAGGTACACAGAGAAAGAGAGCAACACCAAGGAATAGAGGAAAATGCAGAAAATTAAAAGGTCACAACAGTATGGCACTGTATTTTAGTTCACAACATATAAAGCAGTCTAAATGTTTCCTGACACCTCATTCTAATGATATATATTGTAATAAGAAAAAAAAAATGGCACAAATTTTTCCATTCATTTGACAAAGACTATGAAAGCAGGAAGAGATGCAAAATGAATGAGTGCTGTTTTTATAATTGTATTCATGCAGTGGTCTTTAGACATATCATTTAGAGTGACTAAATAACAGATCTAACTGATCTACACATCCTGTCCAACTACTTCCCTTAGTGGAGCAACGGAGCCATGAAGGATCACAGACTAACTAAATAATTCAGGCTGCAAGGAAGTTAAGGAGATCTCTAGTGCAACTTGCTACTCACAGAAGTGAAGTCAGACGAGGTTGCTCAGGGCTTCATCCAGTTAGGTCTTGTAAACCAGCATAGAAACTTCACATTCTCTATGGACAACCCGTTGCAATGCTTGGCTGCCCTTACGAAGAAAAATATTTTTTTTCCATTCATCCAGTCTGAATCTCTGTTTTTGCTGTTTGTGTCGGTTGTGTTTCATCCTCCTGCCATACACTGTCAGGAAGATTGTGGCTCCATCTTCTCAATAATCTCTTCATAAGTGTTGGATGTTATTTGGCTCCTCCCAGAACGTTCTCTTCTTGAGGCTGAACAAGCCCAGTTCCACTGCAGGTGATCAATGTACTTGGCACACTTGAGGCCCCATAATTGGGTGCATTACCTGCTGGTCTTGAGAGGGCTGAGTAGAATGGGATCCAAATTTCCCTCCATCTACTGTGTTCCTCTCAATACACACTGGTGGCCTGTATTGCTGTGTGGGGTTCTTCTTCCCCAGGTGCAGGACTTTGCATTGAATTGTTGAGTTTCATGAGGTTTCTCTTGGCCATTTCCTCCACTCAGTATATTTCTCCATTCAATAGCAGCTTTGCAGTCATTTCTACCTCTTCAACTCCCCACATTGTAGGGTATTGTACAGCTGGACAGGGAAGCTGGCAATTTTTGCTACTGCACATAACAGTCCTTTAAAGAGAAGCTCATAACTCATGTCTTTTTCCACATGATGAGGACTCGTAAACTTGTTCAGAAAACAGCATTCCCCCTATAGGATTGCATAAATTCCCCCTGCTATTCTACACATATGATATGGAACCCCATAAGTTGTATTTTTATTCATCTGCACACATTGCAATTTGGTCAATAAAATAAGCCTTCTTCTCATTTGTCAGTAGGGATTTAATATCAAGCACTTTACACTACCATAACCTTAGAAAATCACAAACTAGAATGTGAGCATGGGGAACAGACAGACATTTTTTAATGGTTATTTATATGAAGCATCTCTTCATATATAAGTCAATGAAAATATTCGTGTAATTAAAGAGATTAAAACCTACTTCTGGAATGCTGTTGTATGTGCATAATATTGCACACAAATTTTAAGAGTATGTTACAAGTTCTAAAGAAGTAATGAGATCTAAACTGTAATCATCCATTCCATTATACTTTGAGATTATTTTGATACAGAATGTTT
>WEIV01010880.1:57831-90840 GCA_013390005.1 Calyptomena viridis | reverse complement strand
AGAGGAGATAAGTAAATTTTTAGAATGAGGTAATTATTAACTACTGTGATAGCCTACAAAATGATGGGAAGGATTCTCTACTAGTTGCAGTCTTTAAATAAAACCTTGCCTGTTTTCTGAAAAACATATTTTAACAGTCTCAAGCTGGTTTGAGATCTATGGCTTGTGAAACGAGTTAGATACTGAGGCACTGAAACAAGCATAAGGGTGCATGACTGAAATATGCACTGACAAGCACTAGAGACTAGTTGGATGGAAGGAGTCATAGCAATTAGTAATGAAAGCAGATAAGTAAGGAAAAGATAAGATGCATAGGTCATTAAAGATTGGGATTGGAAATCTGGACTTTAGTCTCAAATGCCTTTCTATTGCACTGTCTGCACCATGTCAGGAAAGGAAAATTATCTTCAACTGGCTGCATGCAGCCATTTGAGAATTTGCTGAGAAGGAACATTACACTTGCAATAATCTCTTGGGGGACTACACAACAGTTTCCTGATGTAGATGATAGAAATGACAAAAACATTCCGGGTGAAATTTCTTTCCCTAAAATCCCTTCCCTACTAGCAATTGAGAACTATGCCATGTTAACCATACATTGCATCATGGAGAGTTTTGCTATGGAACCAGCTTATAAATCTACCATGTTATCATGAATATGTCCTACGCCTAGAAAAACGTAGTCAGGGTAGACTGTAACATTGCAGCCTGTTCCATTGATAATTGATATTGCTTACCTGGACATGGCACTTGCAAAGTCGTCAGAGTTCTTGGACTTTTTCAGAATAGCCCTTCCCTCAGAGTCAACACCAGATGTCTCCCTCAGGGAGCAATGCATTGTCCTCAGGATGAAGCGGCACAGCTGTGGTACCTCCAGTTCAACCTGAAAACACAAATACGCTTATCTTTTTTTCATTATCATGATTCCAGAATCACCCAGTTACCACTTTGAAAATTCCTTGGGTTTTGTAAAGTGTTAGAATCGCTCTGCTAGCAGCTGTTGGGAAAGATTAAAAAATGCTTTAAGTAGCTTAAGGTTAGTCAAGGGAGAAGATATGAGAGCAGGTATTTGCTTGGCTAATGGCATGGACTATACAAAACACATGGCAAATAAACAACTTAGTTTTGGAGAATTTCGAACATTAGAACTGCATGAAAATTTGAGTCACTACACTGATCAATGCTTAGACTATCTTAGAACAGTGTGTGGTAAATAAAGAATATTTTTCCCAGTTATTCCATTTCAGGGAAAAAGCCCCCACATCATGATGAGAAAGTTTTGGGCAAGAAGAAGGGACATTGAGTAGTTTAATAGCCTATGGGACCTTTTACTCCTACAGTCCTGGTATTGTCAGGCTGTCAGGCTATCATGTGATCTTCACGTAATCAATGAGCTATCTTAATTCAACTTCTAGAATTGTTTGATGGACATCAGTAGACAGCCTGGAAATCAAGGAAAACCAAACTAACAGGTCTGGCCCCTCTCTCATGTAAAAGTACAGCCATATATGGATTGAAATGCACTGGCAGAGTGGTATGAAGGACTTTTGCCATTCTCAGTGCCTTCTGTCTAGGACAGGGAGTGCTTAGTCTTCATTACTCTCAATATGTGCCTTTCAAAAGAATGATCTTGTTTGGGAAAACACTGAAGGATGCTTCCCAGCTGCCATCCTATGTTGTTCAGGACATGGTTGTATTTACTCTTTTTTACCTACCTTGCAAGTGATCTTTGAACCACTTCGAGAATCTGCTGTTCCTGTGATCCCATTTGACGTTTCTGCTTCATACGAGTAAATATATTTCCTGAGGTGTTTAAATCTGGTTGCATCTTCTGTAATCAGAAAAATGTAAGTGGTTTTATGACTTGGGTAGGATATGCATATGTAACCCTTACAATACATGCTTAGTGTTGTGTAACTAAAATGAATGTCAAAGATGAAGGAAACACAAAGACCCAAGCTCCCATAACTTCCTTTTACAGAACAGATTTCAGAGAATTGATGACTTCACATCAGTTGGATTATTTCTCAAGCATAAGACTAAACCTGTAGGGGCAGCACAAGTTTTGGGGTCCACTGCTCTGTTTCATAGGATCTGACAATATGACCCCATCTGGCCTTCAAATGACGCCCCATTAAAGCAAATGACAAAAACAGAAGAAAACTTAAGGTGTGGAACTGTTTTCAAAATTGTCCTATTGCCTCTAAATTAAGGCAATCAAATGATAGTTTTCAAATAGGTAATAAAATGATTCATTTCAGCTCAGATTTTTCCATCATAATGAAAATGCAAGAAGATGCTTTACCAGTCACATGACTGAGACTGAAAGCAAAGAACTACAGAAAGAGACAGAACACCAAAACTAGCATTTCTCAATACCATTTCAATTGAATCTATAGAGGATCTTTCTGCCCCAGACTCTCCTGAAATATGATCTGCTCTAATTTACTTATTTAATCAGAAAATTTTACTAAACTATTTTCAATGAAGATAAACTTTAGTTATCTGAAGAGCATCCAGAACAAAGTGAAAGCACCAAATTATGACCAAGAATAAGGCAGGAGGGAGTATTTCAAGAGGTGTTTCTCTGTTTCAAAGGAAGCCCCAAAACCTAATAGGCTTCCTAAGAGGAATGAATTTCACCGTGTTCAATCTCTCTGTTGCCTTCGAAGCCAAATCATCTGTGACTTTAAACCCTAGAAGCAGGAATGAATGTGATAATAGAGACATAAAGAAAAAAAATTTAGTCCTAGTGCCAAATACAGGGATATAAGACATTATTTTAGGATTTGGAAGCATAATGTAGGCCAAACAATGTCCTCAGTCACAATTCACTCTCATTATAAGTGCAGGCATCGTTTTAAACAAAACATGACAATCAGGCACTTTTAAGTGTCTGTGTTAGAGCAGTTTAGGTCAATTTGAACCAGAAATTACTGTTCCCTCGGTTTAGGCTGAGCAACTCTGTTGTGATGCCGAATTTCCTAAATTGCTCCTCTGTGGTTATTTGTGACTGCCTGACCTTATTAGAGTCCTAATTTGTTTTATAGAAAAAAACAAAGATAGGTAATCCCAGTGTAAACCCAAATGACCACCATTAAATCTGTATGATTTTGCCTGCCTACACCTGCATGAATGCTGCTTAGTAATTGAACTATCACTTTTATAAGCTTTACATATTTTAATAGTATTTTAGATATTACTTTCATGTAATTGCTGAACAGAATTATTATAATTAATTCTAGCTATCATACAGTAATCAACATCTTACAAACAATTGAAAACTTAATTAAATTATGTATTTAACCCTAAAATTAACTTCTATTAAAAATTTTAATACTATTGCTCTCACTTTTTGCTACCCAAGAAAATAACTGTACACTCCCAGAGGATTTTGCAACACCAGTATCTACCATGCTAAAGCAAAAGTCTAATTATTGCTTCATATCCTGCTTTTAAGCCAAAATTAATGAAAAATGAATAATTATAAGATTAGAAATGCAAATACCAAATAATTTATTGGATCAAAAATAGACAAGAAATTGGCAATGAAGCCCAGCAGTCTTTGAATTGGTTCAAACATCTGAAGTAAACCAAATTGCCTGGAGATGGTGCTAAAGGGAAAAAAAACCCCTGAATACAAAGAACAAAACAACTTATTCAGTACTTTGACCCTGTGGTGGAACATTATGTATCTAAGCAAGCAGTCAGGGCCAGTCGGAGTTCATTACAAAGATAGGGCACAAAGTCAGCATTTCCTGAGTATTGTCTTGTTTAAAGAAATTGCTGTCCTTGCTGACAGAGTTGATGATTTATTCTACAGGCATTTAGTTAGATATCCAAGTGCAATTCTGTGTGTTTAGCAGCCACTGTGAAGGGTAAATAAAATATGAGATTCAGTCCAAAGTAAAGTGTTAATGTACATAACCTCACCTTACAATCAAACCATAAATAAAAAAAGAAAAAAAAACAAGACCCCGATGAAAAGTAGTTTCTTAATGGGAGCTTTAAAAAAATCAGAAACTCATTCTCAGGTTCTCCGACCTTGGGAAACCTTAAAAATTACTACAACCAATGCTTATGATAATTGAATACTTAAAATAAAGGGCAATAAGGACTTCAGAATATTGCCATCACTTTCATGTCAGTTATTTCAGAAGAAGAGATTAGGAAAAATCAGGCTTTGAAAGATGTATTCAGTTAAAATAGTTATATAAAATAGCAAAAGCAAATACAAGAAATCAGTTACTTGAACATCCTGGATTTCCACTTTCAGGTTCTTCTTCTTCTGTTAAAAAAAACAACCCAGAAAACAAAAAGCAAAACAAGTATTAAAAGCAGGAAAAGTAGTTTATAACTCTAAAACAAGGTCTATGAATATATACATGTAAATATTACATTTTCATTTTAAGATCTTTTTAATTCATACCAATTTCCAATGTAATTGGAAATACTCATGTAAATAAATCTACTATTAACATTGTCAGTACAGAGTCAAATCTAAAGAGAGTTACAAGCATTTGCCTTGATATAGTCAACTAAAACCCCATAACAGGATCTTTAATCACTGAAATAAAGTAATTTGATTTAAACTGGGAAGGATTGACTTCTAGCTTGACAAGTATTTTTAAAAGCCCTATATTATGTAAAATAGACAGTGGATGAGGAAAAAAGCTAGCGGTAGATAGATGAAATGTAGCATGTAACACAGTTTACTTTTAAATTTTAATCTATTTGAGCACACAGAAGCACAGCTAGATAGATGAATGGTTATACATGGTTTTGTACACTTCAAAAAGGACAACTTTGAAGATTAAGACTAAAATTTTCCGCTATTGAATATTTTCTGAATATCAATAATTCATTCTTTGGAGGAAAAGCCTATTCAAGTTAAGGAAAATCATTTCTTCCAGTCTTAGGTGTGTCCCATATGACTCTATTTAAAACAGAATAAAATTAAATTAAACATAATCTATTAAATTTGCTGCATTTATTAGGTGCTATGTCATTCTTTGGGATATCACACATGAAGGCCAGCATTTTGCTTTGCTCACTTTCAAAGTTTTCACTCTGGGAATTCTAAGGCAGATCAGTCTATAGCAATAGACTGCAACATTAACCACAGTAGCACCAATAGCAACAGAAATACTACTTTTACTATTAAAATAACATTTTTAACACTATTAATAACCAATAGAAATTAGGCTTATTGCATAAAAATAAATTCGTATAATATCTGTCAACAACAGAATATTAATTCAACAAAGATGTATTTATGATAAGTTATATCTGCATATAAAACCAGACCTCAGTAATTTGCCTGGGACTCACTTTTCTCCTTAAGCTCCCTGAAGCCTTAAGTAGGATCACATTGTTGTATTCTCAAAAGCCATTTCTTGGGAAGCAAGCATAGCTCACAATCCACAGCACCATATTGATATTTTCTTTTCTGATCTCAGGGAAAAAAACCTCTACTGACTTACTTCTTTTACTACTTTTATTGAAGACTATGTCCCTTCAACACAAAACTCTATTTCAAATGCTAAATGCAATCTGCTTTTTTGCTCTCTGTCTTCACATTTGCCACAAAATAGGGTAGCAACAGCTGAACTATGTCTGCATGGTATCTCCAAGCTACAGTAACTCCATGAGGGTTTAAAAAGGACAACTTTCCATAAAAACACCTTACAAGCTACAAAATACATCAAATCTGTTCGAAAGACACCAGGCAACAATTGTGACTTTTTCTACATCGGGATCCTCCTATGACTGACCATTCCTATGAAGGGAAGGGATAGAATAGTTGGCACACTGAACTCTTCTAATACTATAAGCCATAGTCCTCTTGATTTTTTTTGCAATATCATTTTAATGAGTTCATCAATAAAGCAGGAAAAAGCACTAACATAAAAGGCAGCACTTACGTGTGAGAACACCACCGCTGAGCAGCAGGGAGAGCAGCAAGAGCTGCACAGGGCCCATGGTGAGCCCCGAAACCTCTTGCTGCTCTTTCTTTTCCTCTGTTTCCTTCCCTCTTCAAGTCTTCCCTGCTGCCTCAGAGGGAGAATAAGCCTTCTGACTTGGACCTTCATTTATATAGTCTGTAGCAAGCAGCTGAGTCAAACAGTTTAGAAAGCTTAGAGCAAATTGCCAGAGGTCCAAAGGTGAGAGTCCCAGATCCTTACTGTGCTCCACACAGTGCTCTGCATTGGTTACTGGGAGTCATACAATCATTTAGGTTGGAAAAAAACCTTTAAGATCATCAAGGTAAACTCCAGAAAACTGGGAATTCTCCAGTTAGCCAGGGCTACTCATAAACAATTGAAATTGGCTCAGTGAGCACTACTGCTAGTTCCCCATCCTTACTTCTCCAAGAATTGAAAACTATAATTTCATGAACTCTATGATTTTGTGATGAATCAAAAAACTCCTAACATACAGGGTTATCCCACTGCCTCTCTCTCCCTGCTTCTGTCCCTTTTGAAGAGTTTAGAGTTATCCACTTTGGCATTCCAATTGTTCAAGTCATCCCACCACGTTCCCGTGATGGCAGCTATATCACACTTTTCCTGCTGCCCTCTGCCTTCCAGCTCCTCCTGTTTGTTGTCCATGCTGCATGCAGTGGTGCAGATGCACTTCACTTGTGCTGCTGGTCCTGCCACCTTTTGAGAGGAAAAGCTCTAATTCCCATGTGACGATTCTCAGGTGCATCCATTGTTTCTAACACATCGAGAACTCTTATCTTTGGCACCACAAAAGCAGATCTCCATCCCCTACCTCTACTGAGACAGCAGATCAAAGGACCTCAACACTGCCATGCTGCCCCCAGGTTTATCTGAAGGCAGAAGACTGAGCATGTACTGGAGATAAGTCACTCTTCCACTTCACAGAGTTCTAAAAGCAAAATCCCTTCGCTACAGACTCTAACAATGTACTCAAATAAGTTACCACATCTACGTAAGAATTATTACATTGCATAAATTAGAGATGGAAGAAATTATCACTGCAGCACCCTTTAATAAAAATGTTGAGAGGCGTAAGGGTATGAATACTTTAGAAAATGAGAGTATTGTGCAATTATAGGCAGGAGAAAGAAATGTTTTTTCTTTGCACCAAAATTTATCATATATCTTTCTAAAAAAAAAATTAGTTTTTCCTGCAATATTTAGGTAAATCAGATCATGTCCATCTTGAAAGTAAGCTCTGTATAATTATCTTGTTTCCTTAATTTTCTATTCAATTTCTTTTGTTTGCTAATAATAACAAAAATATGAAAAAATATGTTAAATCTTAGAATGAAGAAGAAAAGCCTATGAAAAAGATAAACTTGATTAAANGTAAGCTCTGTATAACTGTCTTGTTTCCTTAATTTTCTATTCAATTTCTTTTGTTTGCTAATAATAACTAAAGTATGAAAAAATATGTTAAATCTTAGAATGAAGAAGAAAAGCCTATGAAAAAGATAAACTTGATTAAAATACAACCAAAAAACCCTTTCTATGGATATATATATTGGTAAAAAAGGCTGGGTCATGAGAAATCCTAGTAGTTTGAATTCCTTCTCTATTTATATCTATCAAAACTAAATTCACAAAAAATTGACTATGGAAATAGTTAAGAAAATTTTGTTCAGCAAATTTAATTTCCATATATCTGATCAAATGGAAATGTTTTGACATTCACAAATCAAAATATCTTCCCTTAGCTTGTTGAATCAAAAATCAAATTTTGGCTTAGCTAAGCAGTAATTTCTTTAACCTCACAATGTTACTATTTTACCATTAGTACCGTTAGTAGTTATAACTACCATTAGTTATCTTTGAAGTTTTATATTTCTTCTTACCCTTTCTCTCTCATACTTAATAGCTGGATTACATTTTCCAGGATGCACTGTGATCACTGTGACTCCTAACATCAGCTCAAGCAATGGTAAACATTTATGTACAACGTGGTGTACTTTCCAATAAGGAAGGCATCTTCCTTGTAATCAGTATTTTGTCTGATGACATTAACAAGTGTATGTAATTTCTGAGAGATTTATGGCAGAAATTTCTATTGTCTATTCATCAGTGTTGGAGGCACCAGGAAGAAAGTATTTCTTTGATTTTATCATTTCAGTTTCTGTCCTTGGCTGACATCAATCACAGACAGAATAAACCAACAGGAAATTATTATTTTTTACTTCCCAAAAGCAACATTGTTTATTGTTAACTTTTGCGTCCACGGCTGCATAAATATATACTGGGATATGTAACAATGATTTTACTTTGTAGTATGATTCCAATAAAGAGACTATACAAAAATAAAATTTTGCCTATAGCATTTAATCCTTTTCTGGATTCAAACATCAAGGTTTTGTCTATTTTTAAAAATCTATTTACTTGTTCACTGTAGCACTGCAGATAAAGAGAGCTCTCCAGTGCCCAGCATTCAGAGTTGGCTGTTTCTCTAGTAAAATAGGGAAATACTATATAAATAGTAAAATAGGGAAGCCTGTGTCCATTCTCTGCATTCGGGTAGTTATTTGAGCTGAAGTTGAACCTGACTGTATAAATATCATGTTCCAAGACTATAAAAAGATTACAAAAGTTGTGACTCAGACCATAAGCATGCAGGTAACATGAGTTTGCCAATCTACTGTGACAGTTTTATACTCCTGTATTGCCTAATGTCCTGGTTTTGGCTGGGGTAGAGTTAAATTTTCTTCTTAGTGTCTGGTACAGTGATATGTTTTGGATTTAGTATGAGAATAATGTTGACAACACACTGAAGGGTTTTTTTTTGTTGCTAAGTAGTATTTACTCTAAGTCAAGGACTTTTAAGTTTCCTATGCTCTGTCAGTAAGGAGGTGCTTAAAATTTGTTTCTAAGCAACACTGTGCATTAGCACTTGATCTTTGGAAAAGTCTTAGTTGTAGTTGCCCTGAAATTCAGAGTCTATATTTGTTTCTACAAAGAACAATTTATTTTATCAAACTCTGTCTTCTGACTTCATTTCACTACACTCTTTTCCACAGCTGCACAGAGAAATCAGCATCAAATCACTCATCTGAAACTGATCCTACTCCTTCCTACACTTGTCTTTTCCAAAAAGGAACTATTTTTGTTGTGTCTGTCTTGGCAAAGTCAACAATGTCTTTGCTAATACTAATAAAAATACAAAAAATTCATTAACTTTTAATTATATATTGCTTAGTACATATTATCTATAAATATAGATAATATTTTGTATATATTATGTATATGTATATATTATATATGTTACATTATATATTATAGACTCTAGTCTTAACATGATGATACTGCGTTTTCCTTTCTTTCACTGGAGACTAGTCAGATGTTTTGACAGTACTGTTAAAAGAGGTTGCTGCATTGTCTTAGGGTAAGACCTTCTTCAATTAACTCAGAATCTTTATAAATGTTTGAACCTCATTTTCATTCAATTACTTTTGCAAGAAAACAAAACAGTCCATGGAAGCAGTTATGGTTGGTACTAAGTTACTTTTATTCCAAACAATCCTTTTGTCTTTCCTTCTGTTCCTCTCTCCCTTCTTTTTTTTTCCTTCTTCCTTTGTCCTTTCACCTTCCTTTCTCCCCTTTTTCTTCCTTCTTTCTTTTTTTTTCTAAGAAATAAACCCACTACCTGATGTTCATACCTTTTTTCTAATTCATTCAGGTCGAGGTCCAGCATTTCTGGTTGTTTGAGAGTTCCTTGGAAGCACTGGCCATAGTCTTCTACTGTGTTTCCCAGATCACAGTGTCATCTGTTTAGATCTTAGCATGTCCTTGTCAGAGAAAAATGGTTGTATTTTCTGGTGAAACACCTCTGGTGGTAACTATAACCCAATAGGAATTGGGGAAAACTGTGTCTCCCAAAGGAGGCGGTGGAGGTGCATAAACATACCCTCTGTTTGTCTAAGAACCACTGCCAGAAGCCTGCTGAGGCATCAAGAGTAGAAAAATATTTGGCATAAGCCATCTCCTCCAGAATTTCTCTCCTTGTACGTAGTGGAAAATGTTTCCTTTTTACATATTTATTTTGCTCTTTTGAGTATATTCGTAGGCAAAGGGTCTGTCTTCTTTTAGCACTAACAAGAATATATAGTGATTCTGTTGAACCTTTTATTCATACTCTGTTTTCAAAGTGTTAAACCTTCCCAGTTTCTTGATTTGGTCTTGTTCTTAGGCAAAGAACAATTTTTCAGCTCGGGTAGGTTGGCTCTTTAAATTCAATTTTGAATTTTGTGGTGAGATTCCTACAAGGATGTTGCAAACTTCTACTTTATTCTTTCTCATCAACAAGGTGACATGGTGAAGCACTTGATGTATTTCTAAACCAGCATTTTTCAGGTTGCTTTTGGTTTGGTTTTATTTTTAAATTTCTCTCTTATTTGTCCATACTTTACATTCAAATGCTTGCTTTTAAACTCACCACTGTAAGACCAATCTTATACCGTATTAACAATATTGTTTCTGAGACAGATATTCAGTGCATCTGTGAAAAAGGTAAGACTAAGAAATAACCCAACTATTTTCACAATGACAATCTGGGGATTTCTGTAGCAAAATTTACATGCTGCTGTTTGAGTACCTTCAGTTGAACCAGTGGTATTTTGTCATCCTTTCTGTCCATGTTGTAATGTTTCAGTATTGCCTGCCCTATCAAAATATTGTATTCCAGTTGAGTGTCATGACATAAGTGGTTCAGTGAACCATGGTTTTTGAGAACTCCAGCTTGAAACTCTGTGCACCTTTTTGCTTCATCTCTCCCATGGTTTCAACCCTCCATCATCTTCATATCACTAGAGCTCATGCTGTCTTTACAGGCTTTCATGTACACAGGATGCCATCTCTGCCTGCAAAGTTCCAACTGCTTTCCCAAAACTAATTCACATCACCACTGTGCTTTCTGAGGCTTTTCCTCATCTCTGCATCTGGCCCCTTTGCAGAGACTCAATTTGTTTTCCAGACTTGCAAGCTGAATTCATCAAAACAGAAACAATTTTCTTTTTACTTTTTTAAAAATTATTTATTTTCAAATATTTGTCATGTTAATTTTTTACTGAATACCATGTTTCTCAAAGAAACACACTACAGTTAAATATTTAGTCTTCTGCATTTCAATTAAATGGATGCTTTGAATACAGTAATTATCATTTGTAGGAGTAATGGCTTGCTGTTTTTCTTTTTGCGGCTTCTGCTGTTCACAAATACACTGAGGACTAGTGTTTAAATATTTTCCAGTTGTTTTGGGAGCTCATTTTTTCCACTACTCTGAGCAGTTCATTTTTCTTTCTGCTTTTGAGAGCTGTTCAATAATCACTCACAGTCAAAGAGTCTGACAGGTCGTCTTCATTCTTTCTGAGCTGATCCATCAATTTGATCCATCAGTTCTAACTGACTGATACTGTGCGACACAAATTTCTATACAATATTATATGGAATTTTACTAGCTCATTTCTGAGTCTTTTTTGGGGCACTGTTCTCCTTAGCGAAGGGAAAAAAAATCCATCTTCATATTAGCAATAGGTAATAAAACCACAAACAGACGAACTTGCCTTACAGAGCCCTCACTACTAGCTTTCTCCTAAGGTTATATAATTAATACTGTAGAAGATTCCTCCTGTGGCATTCCAGATACTTGAAGGCCACAAGGAAGTCTCTGTGGACTAAGCTCACACATGACAATTAAGGAAATAGATTTACCCAGTGTCTCATCTGAGTAAGAGAAAGAAATATCTATATATAGTTTCTTCATTTTATTAAGGTGCTGATGTTATACAAGGAAGGAAAAAATAAGTCAGTGCTTTTGCATGACGTTACCAGACACAAAAACGAAACTTATGAAGCCATAGGAGTGATAGTAGATACGGCTGTCAGGTGGGGACTGAACTTTAATCTATATACAGACCAGGTTATAAATCTCATTACTGGATGATGAACTGCACCTGTTAGGCTTGAGGCTCTGAAAAGTTAGAAAGAAAGGGGACATATCCTTCATCTTATTGGTACTGACATCAAAGGCTTTTCACTTTCTGGTCACCTTTGTAAATATAGCCTTAATGAACAGTGGGTTCAGTCTCCTTCCCAGGGTAAAACTGTTTTCAAAATTAGAAACATTATTGTAGTGGTCGTGATTTTAAATTCTAGGACAGGCCAAAAGCCACAGAAATTTGAGGGAAAAATCTGCATTTTATCCCTAAAGATGGATTGTATCACTGAAATATCTTCAGCTTACTCATATATCTGAGTATTTTACAGATTAAACAGTGCATCTACTGATGATACCCAAAATTCTTCATTTTCAGAAGGCATCTGAAAAGACGGGTGTTTTTACTTTCTGTCTGAGTTCCTTTCTAAACATAGTATACCAGCCTAGATTTATGGGAATTCAATTCATCTTTTAAACATATTTTAAGATATTTGAATACTAAGATTTTTTAATTATTACATGAAATACTTGTTTCTTTACTTATATGGGACAATACTGCAGTGCAGGAAAATACCACATACTCCCTCTTCCCAGGTACAAATAATGTAAAATGTGCTGTTGAATCTGAAACATTTTCAATGTATTTTTAATACACTTTTTTAAGTAAAGCATTTGCTGTCCTTCACAAGTTTTGTTAATTTTACTAGTGTCATCTCTCCTGTTCTTGGTTAACTTCTTATTAGTCCTTCACTGTCCAGCAAAATTGCAGGAACAAATATTATCCTTTTCATGTATTGTTTTTATTCCAGAAACTTAGGAAGGACAGAAGGACAGGAGGAAGGACAGAGGGAAGGACGGAAGGATGGAAGTACGGAAGGAAGAATGGAAGGCAGGACGGAAGGCAGGAAGGCAGGCTATTTTTGTCATCTGTACTCTCTGTGGTTTGTCAGTATACCTAAATCCACACCTGCATGTAGCCATATTCAACAATAAATTCATTGTTCTCAGCAGAATGAGTTCAAGAGCGTGCACTAGTATGTGCCTCTTCAGGCNGACAAGGTGGTGTTCAGTCAAATGGACATGGTGGTATTCAGTCAAACATTGTACTTAATGATCTCCCAGGTCTTTTCTAACCTTAATGACTCTATGATTCTATATTATTGGTTTGGATTAAAAAAAGAAAAAATATCATGCTTCTAACCAGGATGAGACTTTTTTTGTTGTTCTTATTGTATTGCTGAAGAAGGAAATGTGGTTCCTAAAATCCATGTTAGAGTTATGTGTTTGCAACTGAAATTCAGTTTTGACGAAATGTGACTTTGATGGACTATAAATCAGCATGAGACAAGTTACTAACTTGTCTTTATTATTTCCCATGGCAAATAGGAGTTCTACTGTGAATATTTTACATATAGAATGGTTATTTCCTCACTTGTCTACAGATATACACTTCCATACATTGACTAATATGCATTCCTGACAAAATCAAGGGTGTTCTAAATCTGAAGTTTTGGTTAAAGCCTATTTCCAATACTACTACATTGTTCTTAGTAAAAATGTATTATTTTTTGACCCCACGGTCAGAAAGAATGGTGCTGGAAACAAGCATGCTACCCATTACTGGCCCTGCCTACACATTTGATGTTCCAGGGCTTAGAGTGATATCATTACATGATTCCAGTTTCAAGTATCAAATCAGGTCATCACAGACTCACACTGAGCACTGAATTCTTCTGTATGGAGCTTCTGTTTTGGGGTCTGAGGGTTTAAAAATGAGTCCACAACATCTACAGAAATTGTGCTTATCTGGATAATAATAGGTTGCAGACAGTTGTCACTTAAACTAAAACTCTTTTATGTGAAGGGTTCAGTGAAGATGAAGCATTTTGTTTTATGTTTGTGCACGACTGTCCAATTGCCTCTGTTATCAACAATGTAGTGATTCATTTCAGTATGCTAATCACTGAAATGAAACCAAACCTCTTTAACACTAAGATAAGGTAGAAACTGTGAAAATAGGTTAAGGCTAATCTTTCAATAGCAGTTGGAGCTCAGATGAAAAAAAAGGGAGCATCCTGTTTTCAGACAATATTTAGTTCAGATGTTATTTAGTAACAGAAAGAAAACTTTCAGAAGTTAATTTTTTAAAAACTCTTTGCAAACATGCTTAATCAAAGTAAATAAAACATGTAACTATTTATTTAGTTAGCAAGAATGAAGATTTCTCAATTGTACTTTTTGACATATCAACATGCTAATTATGGCATATTTTAATGAAAAATAATGGTTTCCTAGAGACATGTAACACTAAGAGTCACTTTACCGGCAAGAATGAATTGGTTGACTTATGATGGAGTTATGTTAACCTATCTGATATGAGGACTTGGCTCAATTCTGAAGCTGCCTCTTTGTTGTCATTTGACGTTTTCAGAAGCTTGTTCTCTGCTTACTGCTCCAAATTTTGCCTTTCTATTCTATGAACTTTCACCACCTTTCACCTTGCATCCAGTTTCTCTGATTTTTCATTACGACAACTGCACTTAAAGAATTTTATTTTCTAGTGTTGTTCTTTCAATTCTTCTTCCTATTTGGTTTCAGCATATCACCTATACCCCACACTATCTCAGTGTTACCTTTACTGCTTCTTCCTCAGAGTTAGAATTTTGCTAAGTCTTGCTTTGGTGTTATACTGCTGAAAGCTCTTCATCTTCCTGTTCACTAAGCCCTTGTAATCCACTGTCCTATCTGGAATTCCCCTGCTAGAACAACCTAGCAGATTCTTATCATACACCACTTCATTTCCTTAAAACAGCCACTTTTGTGGCATTAAACCATGCATAACCTCAGAGTGCTTTACTGTGGAGCTTTCCGAAATCATTTTCTGCCCACTTTCTAAGCTCATGATGCAAGGTTTATGTCTTGTTTCCTAGTCTAGCATAGATTTCAGGCCTATGATGTTCAGATGTTAAATTCAGATAAGATGTATTCTACTGTAACGGGGAGGATTTGTTGGGCAGAGAATGTGTATGTAGTTGTGAGCAATTCAGCATTGTGGTCAATGTGCAGAGGTGGGCAAAAAAGCAAAGAAGTAACATAAGGAAGAGAACAGAGAACAGTGTCAAAATATTCTTACAGTAGTATAGTAATGGAAACAATGGTATGTTCTCAACAGTAACAAAAATACTAATAGAAGCAAATAGAGCAATTATTCAGTTCCTATGGTTCCAGTTCAGAGAACGTAGTGGAAGCCAAGACAGATCAGAGAAATGTGGATCAGAGCAATGTTATCTCCTATCTGAGAGAGACCGAAGAGACTGTAATTGTGTGCTTTGTTAGAGGACATAAGAAGAACTAAGATGAAGGCATATAAACCAATTACAAATACAGAGAAAGATGAAAAGCTCTGAGGGTCTACTTTTCTTGCAGTACTAGAAGACATTTGGAGGGTGCCTGTGTGCAAAATTCATTCCTGACATTGTGCCATCCAAATGTATTTTCAACTTCTTGGATATCAAGGACATTTTTGTCATGGCTGGAGATAATACATGGATCTTACAGGGCATTTGCATCCTTCTCAGACAGCAACTGAAGCTCAAAAAAGGTAATCCACTAAGGAAAAAAATATACTAGATTCTCTAGTCTATTAAATCTCACTTTCAATGAACTTGAAAATTGCCAATATATCTGAATATAAAACCTAATGTAACTAAATAAAACATGATCCATGGGTAGCTTTGAAGACCTCCGATTTAAGATTATTTATGTAGCGCTTAGTTTTGCTTATCTCCTGGATGTCTCATGCCATTTGGACTGTGATGGTATCACAGTAGTGTTTCAGAAAGACATAAAAGAGCTGGTGATCTGAATGTAACCAAAACACACTGAAACAGGCAGATACAACAATAAATACAATAATACAGAAAGGATGCAATCTATGTATTTGTCAAAACTTGGATATCTTAACTAATTTTCTCTCAACATGTTTACATAGATAGGAATTTTTTTTTCTGTATCTTAAGTAAAATAATTACTGATGCACCTGAATAAGAGTGTAGAATGTAGATTAAGGAAGAATATGGAGGGTAGAATGAGGTTAACACAGGTAAATCTGAGAATATAAACTCCAAGTCTTTGAAATGGCAGTTGTTCTCAGAAATTCAGGTTAGCACTTTTATTATTCATTTTCATGAGATTAATATCAATCCTAATGTTGAATTTCAGTTATCTGAGATTTATTTATGTTGGGAAAGTGTTCAAAATTTTCCCATGACTTTACTCTTTGGTAAAAAATTATTCTGAAATTAAATTACACATGGTCTTACCAGCTCTTTGAGCTTTAATCACCTCTGATGGACATCTAGCTCAGCCAAAGCATAGAAGTAGGTTTAGATTGAAACACCAAAAGGTCAGCAGACAAATAGACCATGAACAGGCTACTTTGGACAGGATTTTCCTCCCATTTTTTTAAAGTTAGGATCCAGAGAGAGAAGATGATGATGGTTAGGAGAGAGTAGGTCCAGAAATCTAGAATGTGTATTATATTTGGATAAGAACCTGAAGGAAGCTATGTACTTTAAAAAACAGAATATAAAGGTATGTAAGACTTAAGGCTCACACTCCTAACTCAGTGTCTCACAGGGTAAAATGTGTGAGGAGTGGAAATAGGGATGGAACTGGGAATTTAGGAAAGTGAATGTGCTGGGCATCACACACCTTAAGACGCCCAGAAATGCGGAAGAAGAGAAATTAAGACACTTCTTAGTAAAGAAAGACTGATTTGACAAACAGATATGCTGTAGGGGAGAATAAGGAAGACACAGAAAATGTCTGGCAAAGAAAAACAGAAATTAAAGTAGTTCCAGAGGAAAAGGGTGATGAGTACAATTGGTTTTGTTTGTACTTGAAAAATGGTCCAAGGCTAATTTTCTGGGTCAGAGTCCAAGGGTCATAGCACAGTCCCTGTCCACCAGGTTAAATTCTCTCATGTCACCAAACACGGTACTCACATGCAATATATGTACTGGGAATGGTTCTTGACTTGAGAGAAGTCTGAAGTGGTGCCTGGGCATTATTTGGGAAAGTGTTTGTCAGGCTGATCTCAAACCATGCTGTTGAATCTGCTATTTATCTGTGAGAAGAAGTAAGGCCTAATTGCCATAGTTCTGTTTAGTTTACCAGTGTAAGTGTAGCCTGGAAGAGTAGAGTCCAAGGAGACATGAAGACAATATACAAAGAACTGCAATGGAATGCCATGACCTAAGGACTGAAGAAAAGCAGGAAAGAAAACTGCTGGGATTCCTTTCAATGCCAGGAGAGGTCAGATCTAAAAACCTGTGAAGCACCTTACCAAGAATTATTTAATAAGACATCAAAGGCATTATATTTTGTCATGCTAGCCATAAGTAAGGATATAAGACATGATTTTGAGGAAGCCATTTTTAAATATGGAAATGGAAAGCAATGATACTGATGGTTTCATATTGAAACAGGTCTAGATTATGTCAGTTTAGGGGAAACAATCGAGAAAATGGTGTCATTTCCAGTGACCCTTCTAGGGGAATTTCAGAGATTTTTAACTTCAAAGAAGGAGGATTAAGAAATGACAGGGGAAGAAAAATAGGTAGATTATTGGTTTTTATTCCTAGGAAACTGAGAAATGTTCAGCCAACAACTAGCATTTATGAAAAGAGAACTGTTTTAAGAGACAAAAATCAAAATCAGGCATGTGGAAGAAGAAGGTAACTTCTTTAGTGCAATACTACTTTGGAATTTCCATATTAAACAAGAGGACAAACCTTGAAATTAAGAACTCCAAGCCTAACTGAATAAATCAGTATGTCAGAAAATACTATTAAAATAAACAGAACACTAACAGTGACTAAGAAAAATGAACAATAAGCAAAAAGTTAAATCTTAGAAGGGTTAAGGGAAACCTGCCAAAACTCTAGAGGGAATGTATGAATGCTGCAAGAAAAAACATAAAGCAAAGAAAGGATAGGAAAAAAGGAGCTGATAGAAAGATACTGTTAAACTTGATCTGAAAATTAAATTGACACCAAACTCAAGTCTCTCTATTAAACCTTGGGGCACGTGCAGGAACAGAATTGCTGTGACGCTTCCTAGTGATATAGAGAGGTATTTCACAATGATGCTGCCATCAGAGATGAGGAACAACTTGGCACATACAGCAAATCTAAAACCTTGACTGAATCCTGTAATATTATTCTACGGGTTTAGGATATAGTTAACACAGAAGAGAACAGAAGGTCACCCAGAAAGGAACTAAAGAATCTTAAGAATTAGAACTTTAGGAATAGCACCAGTTTCTGAAGTACAAAGGGAAAGGTCATTCATTTAGGAACAGATGATGTATTGCCTATTACTCATTAGAATACAACAGTATTCAGAACCAGAATTTTCCCTGGTACTGCTGTGATTTCATGTAGAACATCCTAGGCACTTCTTGTTACTTACATTTAGCAAATATGAATTCAAACTCGATGGGAATGGAAGGACTATTCAAATCAATATGGAAACAAAAAGTCTTGTTTCTAGAAGAGACAAAGCAGCCTGACACTTTTATCCTAGAAAAGTCTGAGACAGCTATGACTGACCCCTGTTAAACCACAGGAAGAGAGGAGTCATACAAGCTTAAGGGTGATGTTGTTACAGGCCCAAAATAACGTAGTCAATAGTGCATCAAGGCTAAAGATTGGAAATTATGCATCAGTCTATAAGCCTTTGTAGAAGAACAGTGATATTTAAGAAACCAAACCTAAACATTTTTAAAGCCTAGTTTAATACATTTACAACCAGCAAAACAGAACACAGTTGTTTTGATAAGAGGTAGGACTATGATCCTAAGGATTTCAATAGTCCTTTCCATTTTTTTTCTTCAGAAATGCTGCAGAACTTTGCTAAGCAGAAATAATTAAGAGAACGATAACAATGCACAGTGGTTACTTCTTAGACTGAAACTACAGTGTTCTTACAGAAAAACTTTTCTGTTTGCGTACATTTGCACCTAAAGTTAAACATTACCCCGAAAGGTGAAGTCCCACATTGCAACATCAGATGGTATTTTTCCTCAAACACTAATGGGTTTAAAAAAAAAAAATCCTACTGAAAACCTATACCAAAGATTTCAGGAATGCTTCTAAAATAAGAACTGTGTCAATGGCTGACAATTATGCAGAAAAACCTCAGATTATTATGTTTCATGACATTGAAATACTCAGGCCCAGTACAGTACTTTCTATGTTTTCTTGCATGATTATGTCAGGGAATGCATAGAGGAAAATAAAAAGCAAGTTTTTCAAAGGCACCAATAACAGTTTATCAATGGAAATGAGGTGCCTAAGGGGTATTACCCCATTGCATATATGTTGCATAATTTCTGCAGTTAAGGATGTACATAGGATTACCAGTATATGCAAAAAATGCATGCAATCATACTAATAAATCTGGGACCAACTGCTCTATAACTGGAAAATTTTTTTTCTCTGGGAAATCTTGTCCTGTAAAATCTTTAGTCACATTTTGCCTTGACTAAAGAAATTTGCTTTTCTCTGACAAAAATAAATGCTTTTATAATATGAAAGAATATTAAAACAGAACCTATTCTTCCAAAATGACCGGAAATGGTAGAAAACAGCACTTATCAATGAGGTATCTAGTTTAGTGTGACAATGTTATTCTTCTACACTGATAAACCCAAGTCAGCCTGCTCCCAAAAAGTCTGCCTGTATAAAACACTGGTTTTATTAAATATTTCATATTATTAATTAATGTAGAGGAATGATGTTTAACATAATTTCCTCTAAACTATTTAACGAGATCTGGAACAAGTGGTGGACAGGATTTAAAGAGATTCATTCCCATAGATATGGATTTCAGTATTTTAAGAAACTGTAATCATCCCAACTCACTTCAACAGGAGGGTTAGCCAACTCTATTGACTGTCACACCTTGCCAGGTCCCGTTTTGCCCTTCACTGGCTATTCTCCTAAAATGCTTATAAAATTTTTTCCGTTCAGTGGGGCTTTTTATTAAGAAAACCAACTTTTTAGATCACCGGTTATTAGATTATAATTGATAATTTCTACCATTCTGTAGCAAGAAAAGAGTCATTAGGATTAGAAGGCATTTCAATGAACTCTTGAATGACAGTGGAATTCACCAAACTCACTTTGAACTTCACTTTATCTTTCAGTTGTAATTTGGGAAATGTGATGGCCCACAATACGAAAGCAAATAGTGTCATAAAGCACTAAATGTTCTAAATGAATGTTGATGCTGTACTGGTAGAAAGTATAGACTATTCTCACATTTGTATATGTGTGTATATGTCTATCATTCTATTATGTTGTCATTACTCCTGACAATTCTTATGAATATTTTCAAGATTTCTTTCCATTGCTTACAGTTAGCTACTGAGATCACCAAGGAATGAATTCCAAGTGATGGGGGAGGAAAACATGTACATTGTGTTTCACTAGCACAGGCATAAATTCAACAGTGAAAAACTCATTATGTTATAAACACAGTTAAAAGAAAGACATTCTTAAGTTACATATTTATTGGTTCTGATATAGAGTCATAAAAGTTAATGACGAAAAAGATCTGAGCCAAGATATTGAAAGATGACAATAATTAAGATATGGCTGCTAACTGTGCTAAATAAGAGTGCATATTTAACCAATTAAAGTAAGCACCACAAAGATTTGTTTTTCAGAATCTGGTAAATTCTAAAAAGTTGATTAAAATGTTAATTGAACTAAAATAAGATTACTAGTTTTCAATGCTTAATACAGACTTGGAGCCAAACTTTTAAAAACTTTTGGCTTTGTTAGCCCAAATGTTGAATAACTTATTGACATTTGGTGACCTTTTATTCTTTTTTTGGAGTGCATTTTTATAGGCACTGGTGAGTCACTTTGTGTTCACTAATACATTTGAAGAACTGTGGAATAAATTAGTTCTCTCTGGTGGAATTTCCTCAAGTATCTGAAATTGTTTAAAGGTAATAATTCTTGACATACCATTTTACTGCATGAGAAATGTGTGCCTCGTGTTGACTGGGAATTCATGTGGAACTGTGGAGAGACACAGGCTTAGAACAATTGCATCTTAGACAGAGCAGTATCATGCTTCCATGGAATATGGCCAATGTGACACCTACCCAGAAAAAAGGCCAGAAGAAAGACAGGAAACTACAGCCTGACCTCAGTGCTTGGCAAGGTTATGGAGCAATCACACAGCACCTACAGGGTGAATGGAGGATCAGACCCAGCCAGCATGGATTTAAGAGGGGCAGGTTCTGCCTGACCAACCTGATCTCTTTTTATGACCAGGTAACCTGCCTGGTGGATGCGGGGACGTCTGAGGATATAGACTACCTGGACTTCAGCAAAGGTTTTGACGTTGTCTCCCACAGCATACTCCTGGAACAGCTGGCAGCCCATGGCTTGGACAGGTGCACTCTTCACTGGGTTAAGAACTGGCTGGATGGCTGGGGCCAGAGAGTGATGGTAAACGGTGCCACATCTGGTTGGTGGCTGGTCACTACTGGTGTCCCCCACAGATCAGTGATGGGCCCAGTCCTGTTTAATATCTTTATTGATGATCTTGATGAGGGGATTGAGTCTATCATTAGGAAATTTGCAGAAGACACCAAGTTGAGGAGGACTGTTGATCTGCGTGAGGGCAGGAGTGCTCTGCAGAGGGACCTGGACAGGCTGGACAGATGGGCTGAAACCAACAACACTACAGGCTGGGGACAGAGTGGCTGGAGAGCAGCCAGGCAGAAAGGGACCTGGAGGTTCTAACTGACAAACTGAACATGTGCCAGCAGTGTGCCCAGGTGGCAAAGAGGGCCAATGGCATCCTGGCCTGTATCAGGAATAGTGGCCAGCAGGACCAGGAAAGTGATTCTTTCCCTGTACTCAGCACTGGTTAGGCTGCATCTTGAGTACTGTGTCCAGTTCTGGGCCTCTCAATTTAGGAAGGATGTTGGGGTGCTGGAGGATGTCCAAAGAAGGGCAACAAGGCTGGTGAAGAGTCTGGAACACAAGCTCTATGAAGAGCGGCTGAGGGAGCTGGGGTTGTTCATCCTGGAGAAGAGAAGGCTCAGGGGAGACCTTATTGCTCTCTATGATGGCCTGAAAGGAGATTGTAGCAAAGTGGGGGTCGGTCTCTTCTCCCAGGCAATCAGCAATAGGACAAGAAGGCACAGTCTTAAACTGCTCCAGGGGAAGTTTAGGTTAGATATCAGGAGGAAGTTCTTTACAGAGGGCGATTGGGCATTGGAATGGGCTTCCCAGAAAAGTGTGTAGTCACTTTCCCTGCAGGTATTTAAGAAGAGATTGAATGTGGCACTTAGTGCCATGGTCTAGTTGACAAAATGGTGTCAGGTCAAAGGTAGGACTTGATGATTTCGGAGGTCTTTTCCAATGTTTTCTTTCTGTAATATCTCTCAGAAAGTAAGAAGTGCCATCAAAAATGCTTTTTCTCTGAATTTGCATTCATTTTAGCACAATGTATTTCTGCAATTACAAACATTCAAGAAATGCACAGCATCAATTACTTCTGCATCAATAAAGCTGCTAAGATACTAATTTCCTAGTGCCTTGCTACAATCCAAATATCACTTTTGGTTTTTAAGAGTAAAATACTTAAAAAATTGGTCAAATTCAGAGCATTATCAGTCATGATAACAAGGCAGCAAGGCCAATCTTAGAAGCTGGGTGAGTGACTGGCAGCAAAATTGCTCTGAGCCCTGCTCTGGCTCTGCTTGAGGGAGCAGAACCACTATTACAGAGTTCAAGATCACCTCCATGCACTGCAGTCCTTGCTACACAGATACGTGCCAAGCTGAGCTCAGTCTAACTGAGGAAGGGATCAAGGAGCAAAGTGCATGGGATAAAAAGAAGAAAGATCACAGTAAAGAAACTCAGCATAAACTTGTTAACCTAACAGATAACAAAGGCATTAAAAAAAGAAGAAACTAAATAAATAACATTTTGATACGAGGGAGCTTGCCATGATATGGTTGACTGACAGCATCTATTTTACTAGAGAAATAAGAACCAGACCTGATGGAAAAAACTTCAAGGGATAACAGGGAAGGCTCCATTACAGCTGATAAGGTCTCATCACCCTTATATAACAGCACCAGTCTGTTCCATGGAAGTAGACAAAGATGTTTTGTGCCCTAAAAAACCCCCAAAAGGATAACTAAGTGCCTTATTATGGTTCTTCCTCTACTAATTTTTGTCACATGTGCTGCAAACATTACTGAAATCTCTGCACATTGTTGTTCTTCTGAACTACAGGGTTGTCATTTGACAAAAGCACAACCTGAGGACAGAGACAAATCAAAGCCAACAAATGTGACCACTGATTCTTTGTTTGGTAGTCCAGTTGAAGGCAGCAGAGAATGTTTCCAGAGCTGAGGAGTAAGTAAATAGGCATTTGAGGAAATGATGTTCAGCATTTTGAAATATGAGATAGGCACACAAAAATTCACAATGTATTACAGGCTGTTTTTAAGAATTTATGGGTGAATAAGTGATATGCACTGGGACCATAGTGAAATAACATGACACAGAGCAAAATATTCTTAATTGTTCAATAAGACCTATGTAATATTTCTGTTCCACACTTCTTCCACTAGGATAAGGTTTGTAAGCTATGTTATATAAAATTTTTTATTCTTTTTGTTTTCCTTTTTTATTCTTTTCTCATCTTTAAAGTATGTATTTCATTATTTCCTCAGTGCCTTGAGTCCTTGTGGTCCTCTAGTTAGGGTATTTTCCTACTGAAGTGTATTTTCCTTTCAACTACTTGAAACATCCTAGGGATGTGGAGGGACACCTTGAACCAGAAGATTCTATATTACAGCAAGATACTTTATATTAAAACACCTCCAGTTTTTTACTGGCTTTGTTTTCTCTTGATTTATATCCTCAAGCAATATTTTAATGGCACTTAGTTATCTACAAGTGTGGAATTAAAGAGGGATTATTTTCACCTAATTTGGAGTATCTAAATTTGCCATCTAAATTAATTTGACCAAACATTTCTAATAGAAAGACATGTATTTCATCTGGAACCTAGGCTTTTCCCATAGCTAATGGAAGAAGCTCATCTCCTCCTAAAGTTAAATCTAAAATAGAGCAGGTGACTTGTGCTAAATATGCCTATTTATTGCACTGAACATTAAGCTCTCTTGGACAGCTGTTTCAGATTTTAATGCTACACACTAAATATTTATAAGATGCACTCAGACTCTAAAGTACAAGAAGATTCTATAAAATCTTAGAAAGTGCCTATTTTCTCATTTTGGTGTCTAATAATTTTTACAACCTATCCCTTAGGAGTTTTAAGCATGGCTGAAACTAAATGAGATTATAAATACTTTAATTATCTAGGAATTATTCAATCTAACTCATTGAATCACTTAAAATAGACACCTTAATCACTTAAAATAGGCACTGCTTGTATCAAGAGCAGTGAATTCACTGTAAACAGCTATGCAGTTTATGTGAGATGTTCTCCACTCTTATAAATTATAACAGATAGGATAAATTATAACATTTGCTTATGTTTGATACCTATGGTACAGAAATGAGCACAGCCCCAGGCTCTGTGTCACAAGCAGCTGTGGGAATTTCAAGTGGCAGTCTTAGTACATGTTTTATTATGATTGTACAAACTGGGAAAAACACTTTTTTTAAACTAAAAATCATGTAGCAATGAGTGCAAAGAAAATATTTTTACCAAGTACCTCCTTTACTTGCAAAAGCTTTCATTATAGGATGGCAGTGGAAATGATTAGACAAAAGGTGATCACTTCACAGGCTTATCAGACCACTGTTAAAAGGCTGTTGCTAAAACCCCTGGTTAGGGTCACCAGTCCTCCAACGATAGAATTAAAAAAACCAACAAACCCAGAAAAGAAAGCTTATGTGAAAGAACACATAACATTCCTCTTCCTCTGTCTCCCTCTCTGAGGCACAAAGCATCTTTTCTGTGGCCCTACAGGCAGGAAGAATGTTTTCAAGACTCCTCTTTGATAAGAGACATTGCAAAGGAGCATGCAAATTCACCTATCATATAAGAAAATTTTCTCATTTGCATCAGGTTATTTAGCAGTACCTTTGAAGCACAGAGAAGACAGAGAAGATGAACAGACCCTTGCACTCGGCCTCAGTTACACTCCATACAGGAAAGATGTCCCCATACTAAATGGAATCTTCAGAATATTATGACTTGGGGGTTTTTTGTTGAAAGCAGTCAGCTAATTTGTAGATATAGCCATAACATGGAAATCAAATTAATTAAAATACTCATCTGCTCTCATGTTTTTAGACTACAATTTTAAAATTTCCTGACATTTTCATACGCAATCCATTAGCACCGGTTGTTATTTTTCACTTTCTCTTGGAAAAAGGTAGAACAAGGACTGTGAAAAAGAATCCAACTCTCACTTACTTAAACATTAGCAAATACCTCATAATCACTATAAAGTCTTGTGCCATTAGATATACAGCACCACTCTGCCACTTTTTCCTTATTAATTGTTTCCTTTTGAATAGTAATCAGCAAATCCAGATGTCTGAACGTGAGAGATCTTAGCTGCAGCATCTGGATGCTTCACAGATTCCAAAAGTAAGTCTGCTATTGGCATTTAAACTGAATCACACTCTGTCTAAGTATTTATACTGCCTTTGGCTTGCTGTGTTATTGTGCATTTATTAATAAGCCAGTGTGCTTACATTTTGACTTGGGAATACTCTGTGCACTTTGGAAGAAATCCTATCCCCATTGAAGTCAATGGGAGTTTTGCCATCAACTATGAGAGAGCCAGGATTTCATCCTTTGAGTTTCTGTTCACAGAGAGAAATAGAACTTGCCTTAGGAAGGGCCTTCAAGAATCTTTCAGTCCTGTAAGATTTCATTACTTATCCACTAAAAAAATCTGGTAAGGGGAGAGGTGAAGATAAAAAATCCTGGTTGGTCTGTTTTTATATTATCAGCACACTCATAGATCTCTGATTTGGACAAGGGTTGGCACAGATCATGCTCAGATTGAGACTCTCAAGCCACACAGAGAATAGGCAAAGGCTACTGAAATATGAAGATTTTGGCCCAAAGTAACAATCAGGGTCGTCTGGGATTACAGCTCTCCTAGAATTCTCTGGCTAAAAGCAGTCATGTGCCATGTTGCCACAGACCCTTCCCATGGTGGCTTTGCACTTCTGCTCCCTTCCAATAATTATGCAAAAGCCACAAATATTTAAAGATGCATCATTAAAAAAATCCCCCAAACCCCCCAAAAACTCAGCACACTGAACTCAAATCTTTTAAACTGAGATTCATCATGTATTTTGTGAGGTTTTAAAAGCTTTTTAAAGACAGAAAAATTTTCTTAGAAAACCCTCCACAGATTTAAGAATTTCTCATGAACAAATTCTAATAGGAAGCAGAATATTTTGAGACCGGAGCCCTTTTTCTTGAATTTTAAACTATTATTTTCCATGAAAAGGGAATGAAAAGTGCTGGGAAAACTTCTGTGTGTTTTTCAGTGTCCAGGTTATTTTGCCAAAGAAATCTAGGGCAAATTTATTTTAGTTAAACATTTATTTGGTGACCACTGTTTCTACAAACCTTATTTTGCTATCCTCACCATTAACCATTTGTTTCTCTGAATGCCAGTGAGTACCAGATTATTGATCTACAAAGAGGTGTAAGGAAGTATTGTCCATTAAACATAAATTGCAGAAACAGTTTTCATGGTTTGAAATCTTTGGTTTTGCAGCTCAATATAATTTAAGTCATGAACCATTCCTACTGCTTTATAGTGAATCATAAAACATATAAATCCCTATTACCTCAAAGAAAAAAAACAACGTGCAATGTACATGGCTGTATTTTTTTTTTCATATGGCTGAATGCTTATCCACCAGGAATAGAATGAAGGTTTAGTTGAATTACCAGAGTAATTCTCCATCTGCTCACTCCCAGCTTGCAGCAAATGTAACCCAATGTCAGGTTAAGTTCACATCTCCATAGGGTTAAGCATATGTAGGTCGACATATAGATCAACTTAGCTGACAGGAAAAAACTTCTGAAGCCATAATAAATTGAGTTTATATCTGAGTTAAAAGTTGAATGCTAATATAAAAATTTTATTTATTTTTATTTTAATACAGTATTCTGGTGGTGGGTTTCTGAATGGACCAGAATTTGGTTGCAATCCTTATGATCTGTCTGCACTTTACATCTACTACTCCTAAAAGCAGTGTAAGTGGTAACAAATGGTCAATACATTCCAACCAGGAAAAAAATTAAGTGAGGGCAAAACAAATGCTGAGGAAAGAACAAACTTCGTATCAATCTTCAAATTATTCTTTACTATGGTACTCTTTTGGAACTGAACCTTGGCTTTGCCACACATTGACAATAAGGAGCTGGAGGCTTATGTGGTGGCTAATGCCAAAGTAAAAAAACACTTGAGATTTACTGATCTTATTCAGCTTCCTGTTCTTAGGCACACACCTGGCAAATCCTTCTAGCTTCACCTATAGACATTAGAAAGATGTACTTCCTGAGCATCCACCACCAAGTACTGCATATCCAAAGGAATGGACAAGCAGAGCAGAACTGTTCATGCTGAGGACCCAGGAGTCATGGCATGCACATTTTGCAGACTTCAGATTAGTTTTGATCTGTTCCCACAGACAACACAAGTTAGGACTGGAGATCTTCAGGTGCACTCCTGGTTTAACGTCATTTCAAAGGAATCCAGTTTGTGCACTCAAAGACAGCTCTGTGATGTGAGTCAAAGCACAGTAAGCTTTAGGAGCATGTGCTGGATCCAGATTAAGAAGTGAATCTTCATAGTTCCATCTTCAGATCATATGAAGTGATTCACTTCTTTGTAGACTACCTACCTGCATCACAACCCACTTCTCATTCCCCTGTGTCTTCCTCCTAATACTGACAGCCAGAAGAGTGTCTCCTTTTACCCCTGCAACATTGCCAGCTGTCATGGGGAAAGTTTAGCTGTTTCTCTACTTCTTTGACTGTTCAATGATTTGGTTGATTTTTTTTTCCATTTCTTTCGGTTGCTTCCCTTTAATTGCTTTGCTTTTATTTTGTGAACTTTGGAAAGTAAAAAGGCTACAGTGTCTCTTCCACTAAATAACAAGTAAGATGAAGCATCACTTCTCAGAAAGTGGTATTTTAAACTGAGGTAAATTCAAGCAATCAGTATGTTATCACTATTACTATCATCTCCCAAGAAATTAAAAATATGATGCTAGCCTGTCAATGTTACCTTTGTAAGAAACAAAGCTTAGCCTTTGCTTGATCAAGACTGCTTATCTAGGCAGGAATTTTGACACAACATGAAATGCTGGGCTATGCTACATAGACCTGACACCTGAGTAAAACTAAAAATAAAATATTATTCAAATTTCTTTACTAAATTATTGAATAGGAAGAGTGGTGACTGGTTTGCATTGCATTTTTATCTATCAGCTAAGGAGCTGATAAATGCTCATCTAAAAGCTGAGCAAAGTCAGATAAAACATATATGGACTGAGGAGAGTCTGGAAACCTTGACTTCATTTCCTGGACAGTTGGTTTAACTCTCTAGACTGTTATACACGAGTCTGATGCTTCCTCCAGCTGTACTCTTGGATGAAACTGTCTGTGACTGCTGTATTTCGTGTTGAAGTAAATGCTGCCCATGTGTGTTAAAGGTGCTGAGAGACCACTGGTTGAAATGATCTCCCAAAGGAGCTGACACTGAAAATCCTTGTTTGTAAATCATAAATAGCCTGAAGGGAGAGGGCAGCACCAAGAAGCCAAGACAGTGATGCTTCAGGGAATGTAAAACATTTTGGCACCAAATTAAATTTTCATTAGTACTTATTATTATAAGTACTCACAAAACCTTAGGTGTGCAAAAAAGATGTATAGCAACAACTCTAATGTGACCAGTTGCCTAAAATCCTAAATGCATTCAATTCCATGTGCCCAAAGGTCTTCTTTTACCTCGCCCTTTGAAAGCTATTATTTCAAGAATTTATGTCACTTGTACTTCACTGCTTGGATGTCTTAAGAAATTCTATTCCGGGACCAGTTATCTTTGAAATTCCAACTCTTAAGGCTATAACTATAGGTCTGTTCACTTGATGGAAAAATGCAAAGGTGAAATTTATGAAATATCACATGTATTTTCTCTGCTTTTCCCAGAGGTGGTGGAGGGGAAGTTGAGGTGAAAGCAAATAAAATACTATTTGAATTACTTATCTGGTTATAGTTTTTCAAAAAGTGTATCAGTATACAGTAGGCACATATTGAATGTTTCTTTCTAGCCAAAAGGTACTTTTAGGTACTTTTTTTTGGTTATTTATATCTGACTGTCATGTCTGAATGAAATTCAAACATTGCTATAGAACTGTTATTAATTAACAGTACTGAAACACAAAGACGTTTTTCCTCTATTAAGGTATTTTTATTATTGAAATAAATTGGAGCATACATTTGCTGGGAAACAGTTTTTCCTTCACCATTTAAGAGTAATTTTACACGACTAACTTCAAGTAGTTTCTTTGTTTTTCTGTTACTGACTCAATGAGCTCACTGCCACGCAGCAGACATACTTACTGTGCTGTGCAAAGGTTACAGCAAACAGAGATTTGCTACGTGCAAAGTCCAGGTATCTGGGATTTTAGCATTAAAGCACGGAATTTCTTGTTGCTTCTTTATAATCCAAATGAGTTCAGGTAGAACAGCTTCTTTATAACTTCTCTGATAAGGAATGGGGTAAACATGAGGCACAAGGCAGTCACTGGTTTCAGGCCTGAGTTCATTCACTCAGTGACACCAGTTCTAACCTACATGTGCAATACTGATAAACAGTGGTAGACTCAGCAGTATTGATAAGACTCCTGCTCCCTGTACAAATACTTCACAGGCCTTGTAGTTGAAAAGATTCACAAGGCTGCTTGTCAAAGTTATTTTCAGCTAAAAACCTATTATATTGCCCTTACATCTACAGAGTTTAACATGTCTGAGCATCTGCATGTCCATATAGTAGATAGGAAGTACCAGGAGAGAGTGTTGTAGTCTTTTCAATGAAACTGAATCTGAATCATTATATCTAGGACAGTTTTGTTGTCTACCATTAACTAGAGAGCAAAAGACCCAACTCACTTTATTCTCCACTGGATCATAAAACAGAAAAGAGGAAAAAAAATCACAGAGGGAATTACAAAATCCAGCCAGAAAAGTGAGATAAAAAAGTGAGCAAGTATACACTCATCAACAACTGTTTAATTGCACACATATCTAAGACAGTACAGAAAAGAACTGACTTATGCTCCACTCACAGCTAATGGTCTTAGTGTTACAATGAAACATAACAAATTGATTAAAATCTCATTATTATTGTGCCCCTTTTTCAGTTGTCAGAGCTGACCCTGTAATGCTTCCTAATTAACCTCAAGACCACCACACACTATACATAACCTGTACTGAAGTCTTTCTACTTCCAAAGAGTAGATTCCTTTTAATTTCTTACGACAGCTGGTGATTCAGTGGTGGCTCTGCCCAGTACTGTTTCATGGCTCAGATATGTGTTGATGTGTGAGACTATGACAGGGCCTAACTGGATTTCAGTTTTGTTTCTTCCCCAATATCAGTTTTCTAGCATTACACACAGCTATGTTCAGTGCATGTTCATTCCTTTCATTACCAGGTGGGAAGGAAATAAATAGAAAAAAAGAGAGTGACAACACCTTGGCTCCACCTTAGCAAAGGATCAGTGAACATACTGCTACTAGAAAGGGCCCAAACCAAATTACTTCCTCTTCCAGAACTCATTCCTATGACAGGCAGTTATTTATTTGATCCCTGAATCACTCAAGATCATAATAAAGATACACTCTAAGTACATTACATTGGTTATTTAGGTTGGACTTGATGATCTCAAAGGTCTTTTTCAACCTTGTTAATTCTGTGATTTGGTTCAAAAGCACCAAAATTAACGACAATGTGCTAGCAATATTGGGGTTATTGCTACTTAGGGTGAGAAGGTATATTCAAGTCTAAACTATATCCTTTTGGTCTGAAAGGAAATGTTTTTAAAATGGTTTCAGAACACAGAGGCATTTCTGTGATATTATGGGAATTTAAAAGCATCCAGTTGAGACAGCTGAAGAATCTTTTCAAAAGCTGGATCTTTCAAATCTAGACCACCCAAACACAAGACATTTCTTTCTTACTTTTGATATCAACTTAGATGAAATGTTTTGTAAATTTGTACCATTTCCTTTATATTTTGAGGGATTCTTTGTCATTTATGGCATTGTAAATTTATTTTTCCTATTTTCTCACATAGAAAGTAAATTATTTTAACAATTACGGATATCTTACATACATTTGTCTTGATTTGTGGCAGTAACAATCCTATAACCCAAATTGTGTACAAGAAAGTCCATAAATTAGGGAAGTTAAGCATTGAATAGCTGATCGCCTTTACTGATTAGATCATAGGATTGTACAGGAAATCAGGCTGGCAGAAAACTCAGGATGTCATCTGGTGCAACCACTTCTGAAAACAGAACTGAATTCAAAGTTAAATCAAGTTCCTTAGGGACGAAGCCATGATACCAATGTTTAATTTTTTTAGGGCAACATTTGTGTTTTAGCTTCATAATACCTAACTGTGACAAAACAGAAATATTGTATTGAAATTAATAGATATTATTTAGTGGTCTGAGACATGGACCAGCAAAGAGAAAAAAAAATCAAATTAAATTAATGATAGAAGACAGTATCTGTATCTCTGACACAGAAAAAAAAAAATAAAGCAAATTAGTGCTTACCAAGGCTCAGAAAGATAATTAATGTGATTAACAGCATCTTTAATTGCATGGTAATAACGGACAATCAATAGCAACACAGCAATCTTCAATATAAATTCAGGATTTGCAATTTCTGGATAAGCACAGTTTCTAGTGTGAGTTGGCTGTAATAGTTGAAGTGTTTACCAAATTTAAGAGAGAGTCTCCCAAGTTTTAAGGTGCTGTTTTGCAGATTAAACTGTCCTCATTTGTTCTGCTTTATCATTGGATGAAGTATACTGTTTATCTTCAGTGAGTTACTCCCTGAAATTACCATGACTGTGACTTACTCCAGGGAAAGGTTGATGTGAGAAGTCACATTCCTAGCATCATTACCCTTTACCTTATTTTCTGTAGCCCTGTTTGTGAAGCTTGTCTGCAAGAGTTGGGTTTTTTTTCCTTGAAAACTATCAATACATCCTTACCATTCACTTGTTTGCAAGGACCATTTTCTCAAGTCACAGTTTTATCAGGTATTAGAATACCCTTTAAATGTGGCCTCAGTCCATCTGACTTAATTAGCACACATTACATTTCATCATCTTCTATGAGGGAAAAATAAAACAATTAGAGAAATATTTACTTCAGAAGAAGTTATGATTTTTTTATACAGTAAGACTTTCCTAGAGGAGGCATACTTAAGAGATGTTCATTATCAATTCTTCCTCAGTTCTGAAGTAGCTGGAAACAAAGACATGGAACTGGATCTGCCCATCCCAAGACTGCTTTTAGTTTGATAGAAAATGACAGTCACAGCTTTACATGGTACTGAGTATCACTTGTGGTTAATTCTAAAGGATTTTTTTCCACTCAGGGTGAAATAAAGTTTTTGAGACACAATTTCAACTCAGTTCATGAAGGCAAAAGCCTTGTGAGATGATCTGATCTTAAGAGAACCATTATATGTATATATAATAACATATAATAATAATAATAATGACTGTAAGCTGGCCGATCTGACGTCTATTTATAAAAAGGGTAGGAAGGAGGATCCTGGTAATTATAGGCCAGTTAGATTGACCTCAGTACCAGGTAAGGTAATGGAACAAATTATATTGAATGGTATTATGCAGAATTTACAGAATGGCTGGGGTATTAGACCCGGCCAACATAGGTTTATGAAGAGTAGGTCGTGTTTGACCAACCTGATCTCCTTTTA
>WEIV01010880.1:13051-57606 GCA_013390005.1 Calyptomena viridis | reverse complement strand
TTGTGTTCAGTTTTGGGCCCCCCAGTTTAGGGGGGATGTTGAGATATTAGAGCGTGTCCAGAGGAGGGCGACAAAGTTGGTAAGAGGCTTGGAGCACAAGCCCTGTGAGGAAAGATTGAAGGAATTAGGATTGTTCAGCCTGGAGAAAAAGAGACTTAGAGGTGACCTTATTGCTCTCTACAACTTCCTGAAAGGAGGTTGTAGACAGGTTGGGGTTGGTCTCTTTCACCAGGCGGCAACAGATAGAATTAGAGGGCATTGTCTCAAGCTGTGCCAGGGTAGGTTTAGGTTAGAGATTAGGAAAAAGTTCTTTACAGAAAGAATTATAAAGTATTGGAATAAGCCCAGGGAGGTGGTGGAGTCCCCAACACTGGATGTGTTTAAGAAAAGATTGGACATAGTACTTGGTGCCCTCATTTAGTTATTGAGCTATGGTGTTAGGGTATGGGTTGGACATGATGATCTCGGAGGTCCCTTCCAACCCGGCTATTCTGTGAATCTGTGAATATATATATTATATATGCCCTACCTCTCATTTAGCACTTAAGTCAGATTTCGGATTCAACTCCAAGTATAATTAGAGTTCTTTGCTATAAATGAAAATAAATTTATCAGAATTGGGCTGTTTCTAGCTCTGTGATTTCAAAGGCATCTGTGTGAATATTCGTATTCTAAGGCTAATAATGTGATAAATACATGTTATGTTTGATGTGGCTCTGGTAAAGAGACATTAATCTGCTAAATAAGAGCTGAAAAAAAGATACTATGAAGACAGTTTGGCATTTAAAATGCAAAGTAAGCAGGATTTATTTGCTTAAGAGAGAAATCTGGGACACCTATACAACCTCAAAATCCATTAAGTTTTATCTAACTCCAAAACCTGTATCAGTGCATTACATACATTATGGTCATTTTGGTCCTAAAATTTCTGTGTATCACTGTAAGCATCAAAGCCGAGGGCAAAGGCACATCAGGACAGAGTCCTGCAAGAGGCTCAGAATTTCACATAAAAACATAAATCATAACATAAAAACATAAATCTTCAAAGCAATATTTCTCACTGGAACCATCTTTAGTTCCAACTTTTTCCTTTTTTTTCTTTTGCATGTTTTTTGGAATATAAGAACCTAGTGCACAGTTTGACTTTCAGTCTAGCTATTTTGTGAGAATTCACATCAGGTTTTCTCTGTGTCTGTTGACATGAAACTGAATGTGCAATCACAGGGGAAAATGGTTTAAGAAAGCACCAAATTCATTATTTGAAGACTCTGGATGTCAGAGTAGGAGAGCAACTAAAACATATGGCTAAGGTCCCCCATGAGATTGCACAACCCAAGATGAAATCTGTGCAATCACCTCTTTCCTGTTTATCCATGGTAGCCAGTTCAAAGCTACTATGTTTATAAATTTGCTTATATTCAATACATTTTTATATTCTAATCTTATTTTGTTGGATATGTACTCCCAGTGGCATACAGTTCTTGGATAATGTTATATTTTGTCAATTACTTATTTTTTTGCCTTTTAAGAATTGACTATTGTTGCTAAAAAGATTCCTGATAAGACCTTTAGGAGGTATTGCACATTGTGTAATTCTTGGGGTGGGGGCGGGGAAAGACAACATTGACATGGAGAATGATAAGAATTAAGCAAACACTTTAGGGCTCAGAAGAATAGATAATGCTCAATTTCAGGCTACACTGACCTGTTCAGCTGAAAGATCACCCTGACACAGGGCACATGAAAGAAAATGAATCACTTCCATGAACCGTTATGACCATCTGAATGAATGTGACTGTCAAGCTCCTCCTACCTTTTCCAGTCCCTGCATTATCCCATGGAACAAAGCAAATTGCAGTAACAACCTGTTAGCTAAGCTTCAGATTGGTTCTGTTTGGAGAAAACAGAAATTGCTTGCTTTCTTCTAAAAAGGATTATATCTCTGCTGTAACAGAGGAGAATCAGGAATTTCTACTTTCAACAATGCTCCTTTTACATTAGCGAAATGACAATGTAGTTTGAAATACCTAGAAAAGTCACTGTGTACCATTTCTAGGTTCTTAGAAAACCACACACAGAAGTTACATTTGTGCCCCAGGTGTTCCAAACAGAACCTGAGATTAATCTCTACCCCTTCACTTAATTGGTATATTCTAATTGCACCTCCATCACTAAACTTCCTTACTTTTCAAAATAAGGTGAGTGCATCTAAACCTATTGTAAAATAGTCCCTGAGACAAGTTATGTGTATAATCATGCCCAGGAACATTTTGAAGTAGTGTTTGTTGGCTCATGACAAAACCATGCCAAGGAATATTCAATACACAAGAATTCACAGAATCATAGAATAATTTATTGTCTTCTTTTTGCTCAAATCTTACATTAAATAGTCAGACCTGACACTAAAAAAATCTACACCTTTCCAAATTCAACGGAAAATCTGTCACTAACTTTTAGAAGAGTAAATTTTCCTCTTTATTTTGAAAATAAGTGCAAATTTCATAAAATATTTCATAAAATATTATCTAGATTTAGCCTTTAATGTTTCTTAACATTAAAACATGGTAGAGGTAATGAAGTATTCGTTCTTTTAATTCTATCCATAGATTATGGAAATTGATGCATGAATTAAGAGTTAACATTTTATGAAGATTGTCGGGGTCAATTGTACAAAGCTACTGACAAACACTAGCAAAAACACTAACATTTCGTTAAACTCAATCTAGAAAATGACCATTAGAACTTCACTTAATCTTTTATTTTAACTTAGTTATTCACTTTTTAACCCACAAGAACTGTCTGAAACATAAGTTTCAATTTTATGATAGCATTATCAGAAATAAGATATTCAGGAAAGATATGTATACATAGCATACTGAATAAGATACACATATGAATAAGATTCTCAGTAAATATGAAGTATTTGTAATTTGTTGTCTTAAAGTATATGTAAGAAGACTGTAATGTTACATTCATTTTCAAAATCAGAAAATTACACAGTAGGCATCAACAAAATTTGAAGCAGTTAGATCTGAAAATCTCTCCTTGTAATAAACACAGACCTGCTCTGTAATAAACACAGACCTGCTTTTCCTACACAGATTAAGTATTTTTAGGTTGTGTGCTAATTTACAAATGCATTGACCAAGAGAACAATATAATGCAGCTTCTATTACTTGAGAGCTCTTAATAAAGCTGATAATACATTGCACTCAAACACAAGAAAGAAAACTTTCTTCTCACAAACCTCACCCAAAATTCAGACAAAAAACGTATATTAAAATCATAAATACTATAATATTTTCTCTCTGATAGAGGTAGGTTTTGTATTGGTGTTATAGAAGTGTGAATTTCCTTTACTTGATAAGTAATTGCAGTCATAAATTTAACTCAATATTTTTCATTTGTTATGCTTTAAACAAAATAGAATTTCATTGTCCCATACATGTAACTATCAAGTAGGGTAAAGATACTTTATTTCTTATCAAAAAATTTCTATCTGTATTTCAACAAGAGCAGCAGAAGGAAAAAACCCATCAAACAAAATCAATTTCACATGAAGCCTTCAATATAAGAACTGAGTCATATGTAAGACAGCTGGTGAAAGCAAGAGACTAGATTTGATAGATCAGGAAATCCCTTTCCATGCCATGCCCCTATTTTCAAAAGCGTTCAGGTTTTACGCTAATTACCAGGACTGTATTTTCTTCTTAGAAGAAAACTGAATATAGAGTATAAATGTAATATGTATGTCAGGTTTCTTTAACTGAGCTTATATTTACCTCTGTATGCTGTAGATACAGTAGTGGCAGTCTTAGAAGATCATCATCACTTATTACTCCAGAGCACACTGGTTATCTTATATGCTGGTCTCAGCACACAAAGTATTACAAGTTAAAATCATGTATTACATATAACATTACAAGCACTTTGTTGACAGATACATTCAGCAGTATGTGGGAATTAGAGAGTTAATTTCATTTTGTGCACACAGAGGTTGTACATGAGCTGTACATAACTGCTCCTTGGAAATACACTCATTTTGAAGATGACTGGCTGCTTCAGTATTTGGAATCTATTCTTAATGTACAAGTGAAACACTTTGTTAACAACATCCAGTAAATCCTTATGACTTCTTAGTTTAGAACATTCCCTGTTACCGTATAAAGAAATCTATATAGAAAAAAAAGCATTGTTATAAGAATTTATATGGAAATCCATAGGGTAATATTATGATCCATGTTTATTCAGCCTTTTTAGGTAATCCTCACAGAACATCTATGTAGAGCATAAGGGGACTTGGTTTTGCACTAAGGGAGTTGAGCTGGTACCAAAAACTTACTGTGTACAAAGCCTGAATGTGTTTTACATGGCTTATACTGCAAGTAAATGCAAAGTATATGAAGCAGAAATCTCCACCTGCCCAGAAATACCACTTTACATGACAGAGAAGGGAAAACTTAAGAGTAGACTGAATTTCGGGAAAAGAGCTTAGCACAAAGTCTGGATCAGGAGGTGCAACTTACATAATCCTCTGAATGTGGCCAAGTTCTGGGTCAAGTGGGAGTGTGTTTCCAATGAAAAATCAGGCTACTGAGTATGCTCTATCTTTCAATTGTGGTACTATCATCTTTGGAGTCTTGATCCTACACTCAAATTCACAGATGAAAATTTCAATGAAATCCTGACAGGCACAGGGATGCACTTGTGTAAGTCTGACTGTGCAATCAGATCCCTAAAGTGAAAACGCCTTTGCTCTGGAATCAAAACCAATCTGCAACACAAACAATGAAAATCTAGATAGACACTGAAAATCTGTCTGCTTTTTACTATCCATGCAATATTAGTAACACATGTAATACTTTTCTTGTTGCTTAAATATATGAAGTGAAATCCTTGCCTCAGTGAATTCAGTGGGAGTTTTGCCACTGACTTCAATAAGGAGAAAATTTTCTCCTAGGGCTGGTGTGATTTTCAGTCTGTCTTTGCCCCTTTAATACATGTGATGACAAAATCCTGTACTTCCATTCCAAGGATGGATCAGCACCCTGCAGCAATTAAAATTGCTGTAGTATATCATACTTATCCAGTACATTGTCTGAAAGACCATAGTGGAGAAATAATTTTTTGCATTATGCTGTATAAATAGCTAGAATTTACCAGAAACAAAAGTTTTAAGATATTTTGACTTTAAATCTACTTCTAAACTCATCTCTAAATGGATGAAAATATGCATGCAGATATCTCAGTACACAGCAAACTTGTTCTGCCTATCTGAAGGTAGGATTTGATCACTCATTAAAAGAGAACTAGTGCTAAAGCCCACACACATACATAAGAACATCTGAAGTGCTCATATGAAGGAGCAGGTTGTGCTGGAAGCATGAACAGCAAGCGCATGTTGTAATGAACACTGCTGAGGTTTGCTGAGGAAGGGGAACCTCAATCCATTCCATCCGTATCACTTAATGGCAGTGCCAGCAACAGATGCCAAGAGGCTGGAAAAGTATCATAGGTCGGCAGAAGAGCATCTGAAGAGCAATGCAAAGGAATTCCTACTACTCCAGACAGTAAGCCATCTTCGTCAGAGGCTCAGTTTAAAAGCCTCTATGGAAATGCACATACTGAAATGTGGTAGGATGGCTCCTATGACTGGAGTGTTGGAATGAAAGGATACAGGCTCTTTAGAAAGGACATGCAGAGGAAGTGAGCAGGGACTGTCACCCTTTATGTCACTGTCCAGCTGGAGCACAGCTCCATGGACCATGGAGATCAGCCTGTGGATGGATGAGGAGCTGACTGAGAGTTTATGGGTCAGGACTAAAGGGAGGATGAAAACATGGGACAGTACAGTGGGGATCTGTTACAGGTCACTTTACAGGGAAGACTGACCAGATGAGGCCTCTTTAAACAGGAGCAGCCTCACATTTACAAGCCCTGGTCCTCATGGGGGACTTCAATTACCCAAATATTTGTTGGAGGAACAACACAGCAGGGCTTAAGCAGTCCANCACTGGGGACAATTTAATGTGGCCCTCTAGTACTTCAACAGGCCTATAAGAAAGATGAGGACAAACTTTTTAGCAGGACCTGTTGCAACAGGACAAGGAGGAACAGCTTTACACTGAAAGAGAGTAAGTATAAATTAGATATAAGGAAGAAATTAATTACTATGAGGGGAGGCACTGGAACACGTTGCTTAGAGAATTTGTGGATGCCCTACCTCTGTAAACAACCAAGGTCATATTGGATGGGGCTCTGAGCAACCTGATCTAGTTGGAAGATGTCCCTGTCCATTCCAGGGGAGTTGGACTAGATGACCTTTAAAGGTCTTGCAACGCAAACTATCCTATGCTTCTGTGATCTTTAAGGTCCCTTCCAATCCAAACCATTCCATGATTCTACTATTTGCACTATGATTTCAAATTTCATACAAATGATCACTGACAAATGCCAGAAAGAGTTTAGAGAACTCATTCTGTTTTTAAACAGATACAAGATGTAAAATATTTAACAAGATGGATATAATGATTAACGCTGCAGTTTAACTTTGCAAGGCTTTTACAAAAAAACAAATACTGGACTAGGTTAAACCACGGATATCAGCTTCTAAAAAATTCTGAGCACTGCTACAGCAGGAAATGGAGATGCTCAACATGCCTGAATAGAAAGGCCTTTACAGANACCATGAAATGGTGGAGTTTGAGTCTCTTAGGGCAGTGAAGGGGGTGCACAACAAGCTCACCTCCCTGGATTTCAAAAGACTTGGGCCTCTTCAGGGATCTGCTCTACTGTCATGAGACCTCATTTGGAGTACTGTGTTCAGCGGTCGTGCCCTNAAAATTCTGAGCACTGCTACAGCAGGAAATGGAGATGCTCAACATGCCTGAATAGAAAGGCCTTTACAGATTATAAACTGGCACTATGAGATAGAGAAACTTAAGTTACCAGAGTCTTTTTCTTTTCTGACGGATATTTTTACACACGTGAAAAGTGTGTATAGAGATTTCAGGTAAGACTATGTTCCTTAAACATTATGTGTCCAGTGCACAGAAGCATAGACAGTGTCCTGAGCAAAAAAAATTCTTTTGTTGAGAGTGTTGAAGAATCAAAAAGTTTGATTTTTACTTGAATGCCTCAAATTCACAACCAGGTTTGCTAAGATTTTGAGTGAGTATGAATTAAGATCACTCAGGCGCTGTCAGATCTGTATAATCCAAAATGTGTATTTCTGAAGAGGCTGTAGCTCATTTTTTACATACAGCTTTAAGGGTTGGGATCAGAACTTAGTTAACCAATATGGACCATAGAAAGGAATAATGTTAAAAACCTATAAGATCATTCAGTTTGTTTCTTCAGAAACAACCAGATGATTTAATAGGTTTTGTTTCCACTTTTCAGTTTCTGTGATTTCTGTGGTTCCATGACACATAGTTCATTAGTTCATGAACCATCCTACATGCCAGTTTGTTCTAGCACTCATCAGAAATATTATTCAATATTTCCAATGAGAAAATTGCCACTGCATATGCAAATTCCTTCTCCCCCTTTAGAATAAACTAATGTCAGAATTAAAAAAAACCAAACAAAAAGTAACCAAACTTTTTGATGTGTAGATCTTTAGAAATATAGAATTTGCTATGCAGAATTGAACTATTTGGATTTAAATAATCGAAATTATTATAGTCCTATTCTGAAGATGGTTATTATTTTTCCTGTATGATCATTCAATTGCTCTGTTAGCCCTATTCCTGCACTGCCACACTGAAGATTTTGGAATTTACTCATTGAGTGCCTAACTATAGCTCACCTCTGGGGTGCTTTTATATTTTAATTTGAACAGGAAGTGAATCTCCCTACCATTCCCACTTACTCTGCTTTGGTCAGCAATGCAGATGTATTCCACACCACACAAACAAATTCTTTGGAATGAAACTAATTAGCTTTTAAAATGCTATCAGACATCAGTCCACGAGACTACACTACAGCTAGTCTTAAATAATCCTCCCTCCCTTAAAACCTTTTGGCTTGAGTATTGGTCACCAGCACTAATGATTTAACTTTGCAGACCTACTCAGGATGTGCTAATGCAGATGGACCCTGACAGTCTCTCATCCTGCACAGCAGATACAGGTACCAGGGTCAAACTGTAGTGCAGGGTCTTCTTATGCACAACTCTGCATTATGGGCCCAAATGGTGGTTAAGATGACATAGTGATGTGATCTTACCACACAGGCACATCCATACAAACTGCACAGGAGAGAAACTCAACCTCACCCCTAAAAATGGCTCTGTATCTGCACAGCTGTACTGGTATGGTGTAATCCATGTGGCAAAACTCATCCACTTTGGGAGGCTCCTGGTAACAGAAATTCTACTTTCTGCTTTGTCCTCCAAAATCTCTCTGCTCTAACACTTATTGTCACTGAAATGTGCAACGTGTATTTTAAGAAGCAAAAATGTGGAAAGTGTCCCTGCTCATGGCAGGAGGGTGAAACTTGATCTTTAAGGTCCCTTCCAACTCAACCATTCTACAATTCTATCATCTGCTACCGAAAGTATTTTGTAAAACCTGTTTCTAACTTCTGCTTTCTTATATGTAAGCTGCTGAGTTAATGACTAATTTCATATAAGTGGTGATATTAACATAGTTTAAAAAATCCAGAGGTGGTAAAACTGACATGTGATTTAGTAAAATATTCGAAACGAAATTTTGACTTTGTATTGTGTAAATAGGTACTGTAAATAGACTGAAAATAATTTGAGAGTTACTTTAGTTTAGCTGAAAACACAAAAAGTGGTTTTGGACTGTGTAATGAATGTGATCACCCTTCTGGTGAACCTCTACAGCATGTGCACCCTCGTATTTCATTATTGGTCACACTGAACTGATCGATCCTGTGCTGTTCCTTCTACCAAAGGAACATAAGTGTATTTCAAAGCATCCTGCTAAACTCGTGGCTGTTCCTGCCACCTCGTGGCTATCGCTCAGCTTAACAGAAACAAACTAAGAACACATCGAGGACACACTTTCAGAGACAAAATAGGAAAATGCGCACAAACTTTTGTTTTGAGATGACTGTCTTGAGTCTTGTTGTTTTTCAAGATTTTTGACAGAGTTGCTTTCACTCTTCATTTTTAGAACTCTGAAATATCTTGTACTTCTGCTGTAACCACTCACGGGGACCTCTGTGTTATCTACATCTTACCTCTCAAAGCTATTACCTTAAAAGACAAACATGAATGGTATGATAAGGAATGCTGCAGTGTCTTTCAGAAAAGCAATTCATTATATACAATAAAAATGTCTCTGGAAATCAGAAGTCATTTATGTATTTGCAGGTTTGCACAAGAATCAAGCTGAGAGGGAACTAAGACACAGAGTGTAAGTTCCTCACTTTAGTGTGTCATGAACTAACCAAATCCCACAGGAGACAGTTTCAAAGTACTTTTTTATGACAGACTGTCCTTCCTAAAAATGAAGTGTAACAGTTATCTATTTTAGAAATAGTTTTATAATATTAATATTCAGAAATAATCTCAGCAAAACTAAGGACAGATCTCACAATAGATGTTGGGATTAAAAATAGGATATATGTTGCTTAATTCTCCTCTTCTTTCCCAGGCAAAGTGGTTACGACCATTACATAATTCTTTATGAAAGTCAGGTGATGCAGAATGAGATTCATTTATTTTACAGAGCATAGAGCCAGCACCATGAGCAATCCAAGAAGAAAATCTTAAGGAGAAGATTAAGATTTAAACCCCTGGGGAGATACTCTCATCCTATTGTAATCTGTACCTCTTGCCTTCCTTGAGTATAGGTTATCTTATTTTTTTCCCACAAGGAATTCAGCCAGACTTCCTTGTATTTTACAGCTCAAATAGAAGAAAAGATGCTGATAATTTCTCCCCTCCTTTTATATGGTATTCTATGGATTGCAGTGTTTCCCTGTCATTTTTCTACTCCTCAAATCAAAGCAAATACATCATTACCACCTGCCAAGAACAATTTAAGAAGGTTGGCATTTAGACTGGGAGTTGAATACCCACAGTATCCAAAAGCCATCCTTTGGGTAATCTTTTTCAGTACGCCCCTCAGTTTTCAGAGCAAAGGATAATTTTTGCTTATGTTTCCTTCTCTTAAAACCAGTTTTCATGTGTTGGAAGTTGGCTAGAACTGTGACTAGATATTCATCATCTGAGTTCAACAAGCTGTTTACTTAAACAGTGCTATGTTCTACCTACTGGCAGGCTCAAGCTGGCAGCAGAGCTTCATTTATGATCTTCTGTTAAACTCTAGTAGAAGAAAACTTTTATTTTCTTTATACTACATTCTAATCCATAAGGAAAACAAGTACCCATTCCTTTACACAAAGTTTCACATGGAGATGTACTGAAAGTAGGCCAAATGTGAAACAAACCACCATGTCTTACAGAAAAAGAAAATGGGTATAATTAGACTCTTCATTCCATGAACACAAAAGGGTTTCTAATTTTAGATTTTCATTAACTATTTTAAAGCTTATACAAGAGCCAGAGGAAAATGTTTCTGATGAGAAAATGTTTCTGACTGGACATACAGAGACATATTTTGGAACATACAAAGTAGAACTTTGTTCAGTAGTTTCATACAAAGAACAACTTCAGGTTCACTTTTGGCATTTTGTCTTAGTCAAGATTTGTTAGGAGTAAAGCCCCATACAACAAAATTCTTTTTCAATTATATTTAATTTCTAGCAATGAAATATAAATAAACTTAATATAGTTTGTTAACCTTCCATACTGGATAAAACAGCAATATTTAATGGGTTCCTCACAACAATAAGGAAGGAAAACATAATAACACCACCACAAAATTTGTAAAGATCAAGAAAATGAAAAAGATGAAAACTCAGAGTTGACTTTATTACTTACACAGTAAACAAAGCTGGGTAAACCTCCTGAGATTTAGTACTAACCAATGTGGATGGTGTAGTTTCACCAGCATTTTCAAACATTTGCAATTCACCGCAATGTAAACACTGAATAAGTTTTGCAAGTTTGCTGAAGTACATTATAAGGATATTCTGGGATATCGCAACACTGTGATTTCTGCTTTTGGCTCTTCTGTGCTTCCTGACTGCTTCCAATAACCTATAGTGACTCTTTATGTCTCAAATATTCTTGGGGGGTTTTGCTTCGGAGATCTTCAGAGATTTTGCTTCTGAATTGCCATTCTGAAGCAGCACTCTCCCTTTACAATCTAGGGGATGCCAAGACAATGTAGAACCTTGGGTTCTAGATTTCAGTCTGAGGTTCCAATTTTGCAAGAATTGAACTTCTTTAAAAGATCTGGTCTTATCTTTCCTTTCTAAATATGGTACTAATAAAGCCCATTCTTACTTAACTCTGTCTAATTAGACTATGGATGTGAAATCTGATCATCTAAAACCAAGTAAAACTACATAAACAAATTTAGTCAGAACTTCAAAACACCTTAGAGAAAATTTCAGTATTACACAGTTTTCATCAGTCTGCTACTATTCTAAATATACTGGTATTCTATCTTTTTATTGAAAGTGACACAGGTATGCTCAAATGTTTGGCAAGTTCTCCAAAATTTCTGGGTACACTGGATGTCCACCTCTTTAAAACAGTTTTCTTGTATAAGATTCATAGTCAAGGAAATGTAAATTTGGGATAGTCTTAAAAGACAGCCTGCTTATGCCCAAATGATATACCAACACAGAACACAGCATCTCAAGTAAACAATTATATTAAAAAATAAATGAATGTGTAGCATAAATTAAGGTGCTAAATTACTTGCCATCCCAAAACTGAAATGTTACAAACTTATGTACTTGTAAGACTTGAGAAGCTTCCTAAAGCCTGTAAAATTCTGGTTTGTAACGTTCTGTAAAGAGGTGCCTACTGAGGGGGAGATGCTTTCTATGGGAAGGCCTTGGGATGGAGCTGCCTAAAGGGAAATATGTCTATCCAAACCCTAAAGCATATTACTGTTATCTAGGGAAAAAACCCAACAAACAACAAAGATTATATGGGCTGAGTCCAAAATGGGAAGCCTGGGGTACACAAGGAATGCACAGGACACTATTACATTAGGAAAGTAATCAACTTTACAGTTCAGAATGAGTGTGTATACTGTTTTTTTCTGCTAAAGAAGTAAACAGACCAGAAGAAAACCTCAAAGTAATTCAGAAGGGGAATTTTCCAGTAGTGGAATTATGTTGTCCAACACAAGAATACAAGAATAAACTAGACATTTTATCCAGAAACAGAAAGTTGATGTTCCGTCAGTGATAGACCTGTATAACCTTTGTCCTGAGTAGCTCTTAAAAATACTTAACCATGATAAATACGACTACTTACCTGCAAAATCGAATTAAGAGCTCCTGTAAATTTCAGGGTTAATCAAAGTAGCTACAATACCACTTGAAATGTGTATTACACAGACTTTAATGTAATAGCTGTACTTGGAGCTTATTACATCTCCAAGTATTGCAAAACCAGCTTTTCTCTCTCTAACTTTCCAAAGTATAACTATGGTGCAGCAATCTTGACCAGTGAGGGGGAAAAAAAAGTAAAAACTCAAGGTAAATCCTTAGAAATTATTATACACAGCTGAACTCTTTCTGAAGAATGCAATCAGTTATAGACATATCAGTATGTTGATCTCTATAAGGACTATACAGCAAGTCAAACTTTCTTGTTGGGATCACCTACACTTACACTCTTTGTAAAAAAAACAAAACAAAAACCCCAAAAAACTATGTCAAACAATTCAACACTGCCTCCACCCCTAGGAGGAAAAAAAAAAAAAAGGCCTGACGCGTATGTAAAAGCAAGTGTACTTTTCTCAGGCTGGAGAATTTCATTCTAATGGGGAAGAGTGTGAGAGCTCTCGTGCTCTTCAGGCAGCTCCGGGAGATTCAGTGATCCAGAGCCACTTTTCTCAAAGCTTAGACAACATCTTATAAACGACAGCTGCAACGGGCAAACGCAAAGGAAAAACAACAACCACCAGCCATCCAAAACCCCAAACAACCGAAAAAGGCACAATTCTATACGGGAAGGTAACCGTACCGCGCTGCCCGCGCGGAGAAAGGCGGGACCCGGGACTCGAACCCATGGCCCCGCGCTCTCCTCCTCTCTCAGCCCAGCCCCGCCCCGAACCCCGCCCTTCACGCCAGGGGCTCGGGAGTCCCGGGCTGTGCGGCGGCGCATGCGCGTTCCCGGGCAGCGTGTGAGCGCCGCGCTTTGCGCCGCCATTTTGCCCGCGGAGGGGTGGCGGCGGGGCCGGGGTGTTAATTCCGTGCGCTGGCCTGACCGGGTCTCGCACGGCGCTTTCTCCCTTGTGAGCGGTGAGGAACCTGCAGCAGCTACTGAAGAGTGCTGGTCTTCGCTGTCGGGTCTCGCCTGGCGGCGGCAGCAGCAGCGTCTGCCCGGCGTTCTGTGCGGAATGGAGCCGTGCCCGGCTCCTTGCCGGCTCCTCTTAGGTGAGCGCAGCGTCAAACAGCCCCGGTCAGAGCTGCTTTGGACCGTGGGCACCTCAGCCTGTCCCTTGTGTCCTGCATTTGGTTGCGTTTAAAAGCCTATTTGTTATGCCATGGGTTGTCTGTGTGGTAATGCTGCGTGTCAGGGTGTGTATTTTGATGGCTTGAAGCGTTGCAAGCAAAAATAGGTGCGTGGCTGTTCCTGCTGAGAAAGTGGATGGAAGATACCTGTGTGGTATTGCTGTGACTGGTGTGGCTTTTGAGCTATGGTGAAGAAAGAATCATCAGACCATGGTTTTAGGAAGGTGGGTTAAGTTTGGTTTTTGTAATTTTAAGATTGTGGCTAAGCTAGGTATGAGGAACTTACAGGGTGTTGGGCAGGAAGAGGATTTGGAGAGCAACAGAATGGTTTGGATTGCAAGGAACCTTAAAAATTGTCTTGTTCCAACCACCTGCCATAGGCAGGACACCTTCCACTAGTCCAGGTTGCTCCAAACACCATCCAGCCTGGCCTTGAACACTCTAGGGATGGCAAATCCACGGCTTTACTGGAGACTGTGCCAGTACCTCACCACCCTCACAGTAAAGAATTTCTTCCTAATATCTAATTTAAAACTGCTCTCTCTCTCAAGTTAAAGCCATTCTGCCTTGTCATATCACTGCATGCCCTTGTAAAAGTCCCTTTCCAGCTCTCTGTAGCTCCTCTAGCTACTGGAAGGTGCTGTAGGGTCTACCTGGAGCTTTCTCTTTTGCAGGCTGAACAGCCCCAGCTCTCTCAGCCTGTCTCCGTGGGACAGATGCTCCAACCCTCTCATCATCTCTGTGTCGTCCCCTGGACCTGGTCTGACACATCCATGTCTTTGCTGTGCTGAGGACCCTGGAGCTGGATGAAGTACTTCAGGTGGGCCTCAGTAGAACAGGGCAGAGGAGGAGAATCCCCTCCCTGCACCTGCTGGCTGTGTTGCTTTTAATGCAGCCCAGGATGTGTTTGGCTTTCTGGTCTGTAAGCACACAGTGCTGACTCATATTGACCTTCTCATGAGCAAACACCCCCAAGACTTTATCCTCAGGGCTGCTCTTGATAGGAGAAGTAGTAAAGGAATTCAGTTTACATACGTTTTGCTACTGATTTTCCTACCATCTTTCCTTGTAGAGGGATGCAGAATTGTTAGTGAGCTGTTTCCTTTAGAAGGTGTGTTCTGAGTGAATAAGCCTTAAGTGGTGGAGAGGTGAGTAAATAGCAAAAGGCCAGTTTGTAAACTGTAGAAATGTGGCTGTATGAGTGTGCTGCTGTTGTTTGGGCTGTGGTAACAGGAAAGCAAATGTCGATGCACAAGTTGTTTTAATTTGATGTGTGTTTATGCAAGCAGGGCTTTGTTTCAGTGAAGGAAAAAAAAGGGCCCAGAGCATCAGTGATGCCCTTTCAAAAGGCTGATCCTCTGTAGTGTTTTAAGTGTTTATTCCAGGCAGACAGAACCCTTTCCTGAAGTCTTATTTTCTTTCATTAAACACCCCCAGAATTTAGCTTCCTGTTATGGCAAAAAGTGGAAAAAAGGGCTTTGTTGGAGTAGATATTTGTCAGATCTGGGTTTACTACTGCTTTTACTGTGAGGGGATTGTTTTGGTGGCTGGTGATTTTGGGTATTTTTGGGGGGTTTTTGTTTTAGATGTGATGTGTCCTTCATCCTTCCACCCTACTGCTTTACAGTAGGAGTGCTCATTTATTTATGACTTTTTTTTTTTATTTTATTGTGGAGCTGAAATAAAAGGGGTCAATATTTTGTTCTGAAGAGAGCTTGTGGAATCACTTCATGTGTGCTTGTGATGAAAACTCTCATGGCAGTTCCACTGAAGATTTTTTGCAGGCTGAGGAGGATCTTGTCTTATAACTTGTAGTTGAAACTGAAAGTTTAACTTTCAGCTTTACATAAAAATTCAGAAATTGAGGGTTTTGTCCTGTCTAGCCTTGTGTGTTTATCCACTGGCTTTACATTTGATGTTTTTTACCTCTAATTATTTTTTTTGGAACTGAGGTTTGTTTAATGGAATTTCTTGATGAAGTTATGGTCATGCATAGCCTTTTTAAGCAATGTAAAGTCACAGTTCCATTGAATCATTGACATTTAAATTGAACTGGAAGCTGAGCTTGAAGACCAGATTATAGATGAAGATCAGAAAAGTATCTGAAGGTTTTGAAGATACCTAAACTGTCAGAATTGGAGTGTTGGCACAATTGGCACACAGCTGGCACAATTATTACTTGGTGGGAAGTGCAGAAATGTTGCTCATAGGTGATGTGCTTGGTATGTGTTTGCAATTGTGAGAATTTAAATTATGATATTGCTATAACTGATAGAGCCAGAGTAGGTAAACAGTAAATCATGGAGCTGTTAGATGTCAGTGATGTGAAGAAGTGATTTAGACAGAAAAAGCAGGGCAAGAGGGGATGAGTCCTCGATCACTGACATGGTATGAAGAAAGACTAAAGGTAGTTTTGCAAGTAGGGTCTCTTTGTAACTGCAGTTCCAGTGCAATGAAGCACTGTATTGGATCTCCTTTGGAGAGATCTGCAGTTAAATTTACTGGATGTAAGTAGCAGTTGTGAGATGAGCAGACATAACATAAATGGCATCAATTGCTTTTCACTCCTTTTTTTTTCCTTTGAGCAGACATACTTTTCTTTGAGAAGAAATACAGCCCAGCTCGCCTGTCCTGCCATATTCCACATTCCTGCATGTCCATTACCTCCATTGCCACTCCCTCCCCCCCAGATTTGTGATATAATCATAAATTCTCTATGTTTTTCTGGGAGCAAATTTTTGGTTAGAAATTCATCTCAAGTGATGGAATTAGTCAGTAGCCACAAGAGCGAATACAGAGGTACTTTTTTTTCATGTTATCTGAGCGTGTCTTTAGAAAGAGAATTGTCAGGTATCCCTGTTGCATAAAACATAATGTTCTTAAATGTTTAGTATATATTTTAACCAGAATTTTAATAATATGCTATTAAAACATTCTGAAAGCAAATCTCATGTAAGCAATTAGTTGCAAAGAAAAAATGTGGAAAACTACAAGGATGATCATACTCCTTTTCTTTACAGACAGGATGGAATCTCTGACTCCTTTACCAGACTTGGTAGATATGAAATTGAAGATAACTGACGTAGAATGCCATCCTGAGTGCTTGGTTGTTCTGTTCCATGCCCAGTACAACGCAGGGTGCGAGCCTGACTATTACATACTCCAAAATGAAATACAGCGTGTGTTCAAAGTAAAAGATAATGTTTCCATTGGTGGATCTTGTTTGGTGGAAGACATAGAAGGAGAATGGCATAGAGGAAGAGTCCTGGGAAAGAAAGAGAATATCTATGAAGTTTTTCTTATAGACACTGGATGTGTGTTGGTGGTTGAGGAAACACATATTTCTGCTGCTTGTGATGAATTGTTTCAGCTGCCTCCAAAGGTGGTTTTGGGTGTTTTTGCAAGCATACTTCCCCTTGGAGAAAAATGGGGTTCAAAAGCCATTAACTATTTTTCATCTCTAGTAGGATTACAGATTACAGGTCATGTGAAGGCTGTTAGACCATACCATCTCTTTATTCTAGAAGTACCAAAGATTATTACTGATGTTCTTGAACTGCAGTTAGGTAAATTTATTGATGGAGATTCATTTTGTCTTATTGTAGAAACTTTAAGAGTATTGCCCCAAGGAGTGCTTTGTAAGAGAATGCCACAACTGTTGAAACAGAAATATCTAGTCAGGGAGTTGCTTACTTTAAATAGTTCTGAGAAACCAACAGGTTTTTGGCATGTTCCAGATGAACTCTTTCCATGTCTACCAGTTGGCAGTAAAGAAAATGTAAAAATAACTGGTGCAGTAAGCCCAAATAAGTTTTATTGTCAGATACAGAAATGGCAGAAAGAGCTGGAAGATTTGACAGGAGCTATGCATTTATACTATGAAGCTCTCGCTGGAGAAAATGCTACATCTTGTGATAGTTTAGGGCTGCTCTGTGCTGCCAAGAGGCAAAATGGGCAATGGCACAGAGGAGTGATAAAACAAGTTCTCTCTGATGATGTGGAGATCTGGTTTATGGATTATGGCATTATTGAAGCTGTGCCACCTAACTGTGTTCAGAAACTTAGAGCTGAGTTCATGATATTACCAATGATTTCGTTTCCATGTGCTCTGTCTTGTTTTGATAGTCAGGATGAAACAGTAATGAAATCTCAACTGCAAGAACTTGTGCAGGCCTTGATAGGACAAACTTCTTTGTGTGTCCGTGTTGATTTATACAATAACATGGAACGCTTGTATTATATTACACTGCAAAAACAAAATCTTGAAATTAATGCTAAGCATCCAGAAAACCCTAATGAGGCAGCTTCGTTATGTGTCTCGCTTTTGGAAACAAAAATCACAAGTACTGCTGTAAACTACAAACCATATCCTGAGAGGTACAATTCATTTAAGAATTATACTGAAAATAAAAATACAAAAACATGCTTCCCTGAATGGGATATTCCTTTCTCCAGCCACTTCAAAAGAGAAGAGATACAAATGAATTCTTTCTATGTAGCTTTTGTTGTACATATCATAAATCCTTCTGACTTTTGGGTTCAAACATGTAGACACCAATATAAGTTTCAGACCTTGATGAAAAATATTGGCCAGGTATACAGTCAATGTGGAGCTGATGAAATGATCCTTAAAAAGCCAAAACCTGGGTTGCTGTGCTGTGCCCGGTATAGCAAAGATGGGTGTTATTACCGGGCCGTAGTCACAGAAGTGCTTTGTGTAAATATTACAGTTTATTTTTTTGATTTTGGAAATACAGATACAGTACCCTGTCACGATGTGAAAAGATTGCTTCCCGAGTTTTCTGATTTACCAGCTTTAGCTGTATGTTGTTCCCTTGCCTGCACATTTCCTGTTGATGGTGTGTGGGATAAAAAAGAAACTGATTTCTTTAAAAGTGTAGTGCTGAACAGACTACTGGTGCTTCATTTCATTGGAAAGCAAAACAACAAGTACATTGTTAATGTGCAGTGTAACATTGGTTTGCAGCCTGAAGATGTTGCCATGTGTATGGTTCGAGGTGGATATGCTGAATACCGAGAAAACCCACCAGATTCTGTTGTAAGGTCACCAAAAAAAAGGCACAGCTGGAATTACCTCAAGTGTAAAAAATCAAAAATCAATCCAGAGAGCACCAGTACTATTCATAAAAATAAGGCATCTGCAAATGGAGACATACCTAAAAAGAAAAAATCGTTAAGCATGTCTCTGCCTACAAAATCTGTTGTGCCATCCTGTTTTGGAGAAGATGCTGCCTCTAAAATGCATAAATCAGTATGTGAGGAAAAGTTATTTTATAGAGAGTTTTTGTTTAAACCAGGAGCTGTTTTTGAGGTGGTGTGTTCTTGCATATTTTCCCCATTAGATTTTTCATGTCAGTTGCAAAGCAAAGTGCCAGAGCTAAATAACTTAATGGGACAAATTCAGACTTACTATAAAGATCATACCAGTCCTTACAAAACTGGACAGGTTGCCTGTATTGTTAAATCTCCCAAAGACAGGAAGTGGTACAGAGCAACTGTTGTGCAGCAGGTATCCAAAAATGAGGTTGATGTGGTTTTTGTAGATTATGGTTATCGAGAAAGAGTTTTACTTAAAGATCTTCGGGCTATTCTTCCAGATTTCCTAACTCTGGAAAGTCAAGCATTTCGATGTGGACTTAAAAATGTATCTTTACAGACTGACTCACTTAATTGGTCTGAAGAACTGCATAGACAATTTGAAGACTTCATTTCTTCTTCTAGAGGACCCCTGACTTGCATCATTTATGCTCTGGTTCTTGTGAGCCCCAACTGTTTATGCAATGTAGTTGACTTACAGACTCCACTTACTAGTGCAGAGGAATTCCTCAGAGAACGTGGTCTCACCCAGTCTGACTATATTGGATTGAGAAACCTTTTGTCTTTGGGTGCTCCTTACAGTTTTTGCTACTCATCTTTTAATATAAAAGTTGGAAGTGAGGAAGAGGTGTATATAACTCATATAAGTAGTCCTTCAAAATTCTGTTGTCAGCTTAATCGAAATACTGAAACTGTAGAGGCATTGATGAAGAAGGTTAGTGATATAAGTAAAATGCCAAATAATGCAAAGTATGATACCAGCAATACACGATTATGTATAGCCAGATATTTTGAAGATGGTCTCTTTTACAGAGCTTTGGTTTTTCCTGTGGAATCGACATCCTATCTATGGGCTGACTATGTGGATTTTGGAAATAAAAGTATGGTAGAGAGAGACCAGTTGATGCCTATTCCAGACTCTGCTACTGACCTAATATTCACACCCATGCAAGCTATTAAATGCTATCTGTCAGATCTTAAGGGGACAAAAATTCCAGCAAGTGTTACTAGATGGTTTGAGGAAAGATTCCTTGGTAAACTGTTAAAGGCTGTAATTTTATCCCGAGAATCAGATGGAAAGATTGTTGTGGAGTTGTATGATGGACAGCTCAAAGTAAGTCAGAAACTTAAAGAAAAAATATTGGAAGAGTTGTCACAGAAAAGCTGTAGGGAACAATTTGGAAGTAAGGAAGGAGTGATATGTCACTTGGAATGTGACAAAGAAATTAATAAAATAAGTGTTAAAAGTCCTGAAATACTTAAATTGAAAACTAAAGTGAAATGTGAAGTATGTAATGAGTGTTACCCGACAGATACTGGGGAGAATTTTGGAGATGAAGAGCAAACTGCATGTAGCACACCAAAGTTGTGTAGTGGATCCTTAAAACAGCAAACTTTACAAGACAGTGAAGAGCCAGGCTTTAGAAATGCTTCCTGTGCTCATCTGGAAAACAGAGAACCAATGATTAGAGAACCTGTCTCTCACTCACTCTCTCATTCTGCTTTAGCTTCAAAGGAAATAAGTGTAGATGCTGTCTCTGAATCTCATGATGAAAGACTAAATTGTACAGGTCAGCAGAAAAGAAGTAATGAAAAAACACCTACATTAATCAATCTTCCTCAACGTGTTATGCAGGTGAATACTGAAGTAGCAGCTTATATTTCTCATATGAATAGTCTGTCAAGTTTCTATGTTCACCTTGCAGAAGATGAAAACTTAATAATGAAATTAGCAGATGATTTAAATGAAAGCTTGGAGAATAGAGGTCTTGAAACATGCTTAGATGAGCTCATGGTAGGGGATCTTATTGTTGCAGAGTATGAGGCTGATGGTTTTTGCTATAGAGCACTTATTAAAACTCTGAAATCGAGAAACTCCTTTGAGGTAGAATTTATTGACTATGGTAATACTGCAGTTGTAAGTCTATCAAAAATCTGCAGGATTCCAGAAGAATTTTTAACTCTGCCGAGATTTAGTGTTCATTGTTTCCTTAGCAGTGTAAAAAGTCTTCCTCACAAAAGCTGGACTAAGAAAAGTACTGCTTATTTTATAAGAAATGTAAGTAATAAGACAGTTATTTGCAAGTTCTTACAGCAACATGGAGAGCAATGGGAAGTAGAAATAATCTGTGATGGAAAGTCTATGTCTAATGACCTTTTGCGAGAAATAGAAGGGATGAGGTGGCAAAATGCACAAATGTTTCATTGGGACAATAGGCCAAAAGAAAATGGTAGTCTTCAAGACAGAGAGTCTAGGAATGATGTAGGTGGTCAAAATAAAACTAAGGCTGTTGGGATGAAAAATACTTCGAAAAACCCTGTAAGTATTCTTCATCAAGTTTTAAGTTTTGGACAAGTAGAAGCAGCAGAAGTAGTTAGCATTTCAGAGAGTGGAGAATTTTATGTACAGTTACTTAAAAATTTGCAAATATTACATGATTTAAGTGTAATGCTTGACAAAGATGCACAAAGAAGTGATTTGCTTGGAGTGGATGACATTGAAAAAGGACTGGAATGCATGACACAGTCTAAAAAGAACTTAAAGTGGTATCGATCAAAAGTCATAGAGAAATTTGTCAAGGAGAAGTTAATGCTAGTTTTCTTCTTGGATTATGGCATATGTGAAATGGTGTCCTTAAACAATGCAAAGATGCTCAGTGATGAGATTAAAAGTATTCCTAAACAAGCTGTGTTTTGTAAATGGATTTGTTTTAAAAACCTGAAGAAAAATCAGTTGGAGCACGTATTAACTGCACTCTTGGATTGTGAAATAAGGATCTTGTTTCTGAGGTATTTGAAATCCTCTGGTATCTGGGAGGTAGATGTTTTAATAGGGGAAGTTATGCTTCAGGAGTATTTGAACCAGCTCTCAAGTCATTGTCGGACAGTTGTTGGCCCAGAAAAATCCAGCAGTACAGACTGTAAGGAGTTTGATACATCGTGCAAGATAAATTCAGTCATGTGGACACTGCTGCAAAGCGGCAGAACATATCCTGGGTTTGCAACAGCAGTTACTGATCCTTCAAACTTCAGTGTCCAGTTTGAAGTCTTCTTTGATTGCATGCAAAACTTGTCCTTGCTGCTCTCTGACCTTCCTGACAACTTGCCAGCTCTACCAAAAGAACATGTAACCCGTGGTGCCAGCTGCTTGATCAAGTCTGAACTGAAAGCAGAGTGGTACAGGGCAGAAATTAGTGAACTAACAAGTCAATCTGTTGTTCTTACATTTATTGATTATGGCTTTCAGAAGAGCATCCCTTATTCTGAAATCCATAAACTTAAAGTTATTCCAGAAAGTTTGTTTTACTTGCCACGCTTGGCACACTCTTGCTCTTTGCATGATACAGTTCCTGCCAAGGGGGAACACTGGAGTGATGAAGCTATATTTCTGTTTCAGAAGCTCCTTCTTAAACCCGTTCTGATATTTAATTTTATCCACTATAGCTCTGAAATGAAGTTAGAGGTGGATGTTCTGTATGAGAACAACAGTCTAGCTGATGTCTTAATTGCTGCTGGTCATGCAGTCTGCTCTCAAAGTAGGTGCTGCCCCATTCCAGTTGAGAGCCTTAAATCGGAAGAAACAGATTTGCAGCCTCACCTCCTTCCTCAATTGTTTGGGCGAAGGTAAAGCACAAAGAGGCCTGAAGTATGAAGGGTTTTCTTTGTATACCCTGTGATTGATTGAATTTCAGTGAGAAAATGAATACAACCCTAATGATAACACATCTAATGCACCTCTATAACCAAACAAGATCTGAGAACACACATCCCCCCTGCCCAGTTTCATATCATGATGTATTTAATTTATGTGAAAACCTGAAAGCTTTATTTGGAAAACAGAATTTAGGGGTTTTTTAAGTGAGAGAGACATGCCCGGGAAAGTAAAGTAAGAGGTAAGACAATGCCAACTGATTCTTTACAAGGTTCGCTCTTCTAGTGAACTATGTGTAGACAAAGCATGTAAATATTATCAATGTACAAGTGAAAAATGCCCATTAGCAACAAATAAGAAAATGTATAAGACAATTTATTAAGTAAATATTATTTGAAATACCAGAAGTGTTATGTTAGTGTATCAATTAAATAGAGGATTTTTGGTAACAGTTTGTGATTAACTTTTCTTTATATTGCAGAATTTCAAGTTTATCCTACCTAAAATTAAAAATTTACCTGGCACATTCTTTGGCTATAGTTTGAGATACTGCTTGCTCTTAGTATAAAACACAAAAACTGTATTGTGCAACATTACTCATGTTGTGTGATAGCTACATTTCTTGTGCTGGGCTTTGTTCATTGTAGTGCCAAGCAATAATTTTCATCTAGAGGCACTGACAGTTAAGGATTAATTAACTCTCATTCTGACTTCTGGTTATCTTTCAGTTGGAAAAATTCTCCTTTTTAGAAATCATTTGGGTATCTCAAATTTAGTCCTATTGTGTACATTAATACACAACTTCCATATTCTAAGTTAGATTTTTTTTGTGTTAATGTATATTGCACTTGCATGTGTTGTAGAATGTCGCTTACCTAATGTTACAAACTGGAGCCTAGAAATGACAAATGATTAAGAAAAACAGCTGTGTGTGCACTATTTGTATGTTCTGTAAATTGAAAGTATTAGATTTATTTACAAGAATACGTGTTTTATTTTCAATGTAATTGTAATGACACTAGCTTGTGATAGTAATTCCTTTCCTGTAGATCTGATACTCAAAGTGCTTCAAGTAAAAACTAGATAATTGAAAGCATTTTCAGGATTATACTGTACCTGTAAATAAAGAGAATATCTTGTTGCCCCTTTTGATGCAGATTTTCAGAAGTGTGTTACACAGATGTGTTCTAATTGTTTCTGTGAGGTCTGGCTGTGTATTTTATGCCCAGTGCTCGTTCTTTAGTGTGTACGTCTCCTGTCCCCAGCCTTAGCTGTAACAGCGTTTTTCTTGTAAGTAGAGAAGTATACTCAGAACCTAGTTGAAAGAAGTTGCTATTTAAGATGTGGGAGTTTAGGTGTGGAAAGTTAGGTGAGTTTTCCTGTTTGTTTTAGGGCAAGTACAATGCTGAACACATGCATATTACTTTGCATAGTAGTAAACTTTTTTTGTAAAATTTAGTTTGAAACTATTGTTTATCAGTTGATTGTATTTCTTAAATGTGTTTCTTTATTTGTTTATACTGTGTCATTGATGGCTGATGATTTTTAATTCATGAAAATTGTAGAGAACCAGTTTCATTTGTTTGGAATTAAAAATGTTCCCGTATATACTTCCTTTCTGTCATGAATAAAATAAATACTACTACTAATAAATTAATAAAATGCTTATCTTCTTTGCACAACTTGCCTAAGGCATTGTCAATATTTTAAAGCTTTCTGTGACCTTTGTGGTTGGTGAATACATTGGAAAACCTGTGAAACTCATCAGAATGTTCTTCGTGGGATGGTGCCAAAGAATATTCCATGCCCTCTGGGCCAGCAGCTGGTGGCCTGTGCCCTGTGCTGAATCAGAGTTTGCTTTTGAGTGCTGTAAAAATGGCACAGTCTTTCTGCCCATGCAGTTTGCAAGATGAGATGGACACCAAGCTTATCCTGCCTGTGCTTTGTCCTGGGCAGGCGTGCTCTCACTGGCACACTGCAGAGGCAGGCAGGCCTTACAGACAGCTGGGCACTCTGCTACAGTGCCATTGCAACATGGATGGCAAGGAGGGGGGGGAATTTTGTCTGTTTTTTCCCCAGTGGAGCTTTAAGGTGGTATTAACTGAGTTTTAGTAACTTAGCATGCAATGTTACTCTAGAGGAAGTACCTCTTGCTGATTTTGCTGATCGTTTCTGGCTGATTTAGGAGTACCTATACTCTGTCTCCAGAGACGTGTTCAGACTAGAGCCCCCTGAAATTGGGGTGGATTCAGGGTACACAGATAACACGATAACCAAGGGCTAAGCTGAGCAATGCTTCCCCCTCAACCATAGTGCTGGTCAAGGCAAGATTTAAACCAGGTTTGGGAAAACCATGATTTCTGTAGTTGGTATGCAAACACGACAATGAGTCTCAATTATCTTACTTCATAAATAGTGGAGAGCCCAGGGCCTGTTGGGCTCTTCTGCACGCCAGCGTCTTCCCTTGAATAGGGACACCTCCCAGGATTACTCCTTGAGGCTGAGAGAGTCCTTTCTGCAACAGATTCTCAGTAAGTGATGATAGCATGCTAAACTTTGAAATCTTAGCTACGTTATACAAAGGATTGATTGTGCAGGTACAATTCTTCAGATAGATACCATTGACCAAGGCTGAGACTAAGGCTGCATCCAGCTGCAGCTAAACTTCCCTCTGAGAAGTTTGGAGTGCAGGGAGGCCCTTTCTGATCCTCATGACTTAACAGGAGAGTGTCCCTGTCGATTTTATCTGATCCTGTCCTCTATCCAGTAAATTATTCTATATGGCCATTGAATTTTGTTAACCTGCTGTCACATTATCAAATCTTGTTTTATATCAATAAGCACATTGCTGCTTCTCTCTTCAAAGTGAATGCATCACTCTATTTGTGATAAGGAGGCAACGGAGTATTTGCTTATCAAGTTTGCACATTATACCAGGTTGGGGGAATCAGCTGGTACATGTAAAAGGACCGCAGGCAGCAATCCAGAGGGAGAGGCTGGAGAAATGGGTCAGTTGAAACACAATGAAATGTAACAGGAACAAATGGCCATAAACTGAAATGAGAAGTTTAGACTGGAAAGCATAACCTTTTCAGAATGAGGACAGCCAAGTGCTGCAGAAAATTGCCCAGAGAGATGGTGCAGTCTCCATCTTTGGTAGTTTTCAACACCCAACTGGATAAAGTTCTGGCAAACCTGGTCTGACACATAGCTGACCCAGTGCAGAGCAGGAGATGGACTAAGTGGACTCTGGAGGTACCTCTTTACTTGAATTAACCTGATAGTCCTGCAGCTACTCTTCATACCTTACTAACTTCCAAAGCCTTGCTTCTGGAATGAGACATTACTGTAGACTCATCAGTGTACTTGGTTCTTTCATCAGTGTCTGTAGCTCTGCAGCGTGCTCATATGTTGGCTAATTGCTTAAATGNGATTTTATCTGATCCTGTCCTCTATCCAGTAAATTATTCTATATGGCCATTGAATTTTGTTAACCTGCTGTCACATTATCAAATCTTGTTTTATATCAATAAGCTGCTTTTTTTATATCAATAAGCTGTTTTATATCAACATTGCTGCTTCTCTCTTCAAAGTGAATGCATCACTCTATTTGTGATAAGGAGGCAACGGAGTATTTGCTTATCAAGTTTGCACATTATACCAGGTTGGGGGAATCAGCTGGTACATGTAAAAGGACCGCAGGCAGCAATCCAGAGGGAGAGGCTGGAGAAATGGGTCAGTTGAAACACAATGAAATGTAACAGGAACAAATGGCCATAAACTGAAATGAGAAGTTTAGACTGGAAAGCATAACCTTTTCAGAATGAGGACAGCCAAGTGCTGCAGAAAATTGCCCAGAGAGATGGTGCAGTCTCCATCTTTGGTAGTTTTCAACACCCAACTGGATAAAGTTCTGGCAAACCTGGTCTGACACATAGCTGACCCAGTGCAGAGCAGGAGATGGACTAAGTGGACTCTGGAGGTACCTCTTTACTTGAATTAACCTGATAGTCCTGCAGCTATTCTTCATACCTTACTAACTTCCAAAGCCTTGCTTCTGGAATGAGACATTACTGTAGACTCATCAGTGTACTTGGTTCTTTCATCAGTGTCTGTAGCTCTGCAGCATGCTCATATGTTGGCTAATTGCTTTAATGTGAAGAGATGATTATTCCTGAAAATAGGTGTGCTCACTTACTTCTTGTCCCAGACTTGTGGTTTTTCTGTATGAAATATTTCAGTGGACGAGTGCATCTTTCCCTGTTACATGAGGTAATAAGTGAATTTTTAAGACACCTGCTTCTGTGGGTCTTACAGAAATGCTTGGCAGTAAGTTTGGTGTGGGTCAGCGATCTTCAGTGTTTTCTCACCCACTGTGGTCCATCACTGTTTAATCTGATCTCACACTATGCCAGAGGTATTAAAGAACTGTGTCAACTATGTTTTATAATTTACACGTAGATGTAAAATAGGAGGTTCAGTGTAGATGTTGCAGAGTGTATATGGTACACAGAGGTACGAGAACAAGGCAGGAAAGATTTCTTCCTCAGAAAGTCAAGGAGTTGTTTATAAGTGGAATGCCACAGTCTCCCAGGGGAAAAGTATTATGATCCCCTTTGAGTAGTCCTGGGGGAGCAGAGACTCCCCCAGAAAATAAACCAATAAAATTTGCTGGGTGAGAGTGGGAATAGCAGAAACTGGGAAAGCTGCACCAGTTACAGCTGGGTATAAATTTTGCATCCAGTATGTGTGGGGCCGCAGAAAACACTTGACACGAAAGGAGTTCGTGGTACCGCCTTAACTGTTCTTTGGATTCACGTGGGAGGTGTTTGTCCGGTGGCAGTGCCTCCTAAAGGCACACGGAGATGCATTCCTGCCAGTGTGCAGGAGGCAGCTGATGCTCATGGATGCTGTGAGCTGCACTGACACCTGCCGGCCCTGTGAGCACAGGGATCGCTCCTGGCGCTCACTCCGCCCTTAAATGTCCTTTAAGTGAAGATCTCTCTGCTTTTGTCCCGAGAAAAGGTGAAACCTGGTGTACTGCGTCCAGCTCTCCACTCAGCATAGGAAAGGCCTGTTGGAGCTGGTCTAGAGGAGGCCACAAAGATGCTCAGAGGGCCGGAGCACCACTCCTATGGAGACAGGCTGAGAGAGCTGGGGATCACTTTGAATAAGGGAGAGAGACAATGGGGACCTTCTAGCAGCCTTCCAGTACCTAAAGGGGGGCCTACAAAAAAGCTGGGGACAACCTTTTTAGCAGGGCCTGTTGCAATAGGACAAGGGCTAAAGGTTTTAAACTAAAAGAAGGCTGATTTGGGGTAGGTGTAAGGAAAAAGTTTATTGCAGTGAGGGTGGTGAAATTCTGGCACAGGTTGCCCAGAGAGGTGGTGGATGCTCCATCCCTGGGAACATGTAAGAGCAGGTTGGATGGGGCTCTGGGCAACCTGATGTAGTTGAAGATGTTCCTGCATGTAGCATGAGGATTGGACTAGATGATTAAAGGTCACTTGCAGCCCAAACCATTCTATGATTTGACAGTTAGGCGAAGTGGGAGAAAAAGGGTGGAGATGCTATTTTAGAGAACACCTGATATAAGAAGGTGTTTGGTGGCAAAATCCTGGTATCTGTAGAGAAATAGATACTGTGTTTGCACACTGGGTATTCAAAAGCACTTAAAAATGCACATTTCCATTAATGCCTGCAAGATTTGTATTTCTCAATTGTTTAGACACATTTTAAAATCTCATCTTTTTTTATTTCTCTTCAAGAATCAATTTTTTCCATAATAAACATTGTGAAAACAAAATCATGAAAATATTTATTCAGCTCTGAATTGACTTAAGGGACAACTATCTTGATTCCTGCAGATTTAATAAGAAAGTTTCTGGGACTACTATGTTTAGATCTGCATAATGAAGGAATTAAAACTGTGATTGCAGCATAATTTTTAGTGAGCAGTAAACATTAGGAATCCTACTGGGTGACCCTGAAATATAATTAGGCCTAGTTCTGTGAAATTATTTTGCTGCATATATAAAGAAATGGAATAAAAGTGGGGTTTAAATGGGTTTAATACTATTTTTTTTTTGTACTTTAAAGGAATACCAAGGTGTTAGGAGAGAAAACACTATTTGACAGACTTTGATTCTGATTAATTCTTTAGTGTTTAATCGCCCTGATTTCATAGGAGCTTGAACTTAACACATAATATATGATCAAGCCCTTTAATTATGTTCATTTTCTCTTAAGCCACGGAGCCATTGATCTCCTCTAATCTGACATTCCATATAACATGGAATTTCACTTACTTTTGCATTAAGCCTGTAGTCCCCCTTCTGCCTCCAAGGGTTCAAACCTTCATCTCTCATTTCCCACCTTCAAGCTTTAAGCTTGCTACTCACCCCCTTGAAGCTGTTTTACTGTACAAAAAACGTATTAAAGAGCTGTGATACGTCTCTCTAGCCACAGGAGTCGAGTCTAGGAACTAGACAATTTCTTGAGCAGGGGGAAACCTATGCTCCAGTTTCTCCTCAAAGGAATTCTTATGCATTTTTATATGAAACACTCATTGATGAAACAACTATGGGAGCAGACACTAGGACTTTTATAATCCAGTCATGTTCCCTGCATTTTGCACCCTTTCTTTCCCCTAATTAATCTTAAATCCTTTTCTGCAAAGTGGGACACCTTCAGCAATGGAGATCAAATGACTGATAGATCTTGGATTAAAGCACACCCCTGAAAGAAATTAAAAAAAAAAAATAAGGAAAAGACCAACTTTAGTCTGAAACAGAGAATTAGCCTTGCATTTTCTTCACTTGGAATGACTGTACCAGCCTACTTCAAAGTAGAGTATATCCTCATTTTGTGTTTTAAAGGATAAAGGACAGTAGAATATGAGGCAAATTAGGCTTTTAGTTTTATGAGGAGCTAAAGACCTGTGAATAAATGGATGGAAAAACCTACCTGCAGCATAAGTTGGCTAAAGAAGGGTGGCATCTCAGGTGCCTTTGGTCAGTGTTCCTGGTTGGGTGATTTAGGCATTTCTTCCTTCAGACTCATGAGTCATGAAGAGCATATCCTGAAAAATCTGCCCTGTGCCATGGGCTGTTGAATCTGCTCTGATGGCCAGATGAAAAAGCAAAACTTATTATGCTTTATTTTGTGCTTAATGAGAAGTAGTGCCTTAGAAAAAGTTTATGGCACTAGATCTAGCAAAGGACTTGGGCAATATCTAACATTTGGGTTTCATTTTCCAGACACAAAAACCTTTGGAAAATACGAAGGCCTCCTGTAGGTTGTATGGGAAAAGTCTGATCTCTCATTGTGGGATTTAAACAATCTGCATGTTGGACATGGAAAAATGTGAGGATGAGAATGTATTTTAAGCTTTACACCTTTCTAGAGTAAGGGGCTTTGTGTGGAGTGTAAGCAGGGACATCTGTCTGTGCAGTTGTTCCCTGAGCTACACACCTGAAAATAGCTCCTTTGACACAGTGAGCAATCGTTCATAAAACAATTAAGAAGATAATGTCATTTTTCATACTGTGTGTACTCTTTACATCACTTGCTCAGCTATTAGAAGTTCTAAAATCAAGTTCCTACTAAATCCATAGCTACAACCCATGGAAAGCACCTACAGACTATGACATTTTGAGAAAGAACAGTTTCTCTTCTTCCCGAAGATGTGCAGTAGCATAGGAAGGCATTTGAGATTCCTTGTGCTAAAGAGAAAAGGGTCTGATTTAGTAGCCTGGCTGCCAGGGTACAAAACTAGAGGGATTAAGATGTGTACTCTAAACACTTGCTTCTGTGACCTGTTCACTGCTTTGTCCACAGTACAAGGGAATGGAGGGAATGAAAAGGTTATTTATGCCATTATAGCTTGGAGATGGAACATATGTTTTTGGACACTACCAAGCTGAAAACATCTCTCATTTTCTAGGTGAATGATTTAACTATTAAGCTGCTGATTAGTGTCTGTCAACTCTTAAAAAAAAAAAAAAAGGAAAAATAGGGAAAGAACATGTGAGTTCACATGTGAGGAAAGAGAGTTCACACAGAGTGGTCTCTAAGAGTAGCCATTTCAAAACTGGAGACCCCTAAGGGCTAGAAAGTAAGAACGTCTGCTTTTCGATGCTTGGCCTCTAAAGGATGTCAGCTGAAAAAAGGCCATACGTGGATTTCAGCTGGGTGTATGTGGGAGCACTGAGGTGCAGAGACATAGTTCTGGGCGTGCTTGCAGGTATAGTTCCTGATGCCTGGGGAACTAGGAAACCAGACAGGGAAGCAGCTTGTAATTGCAGGTGCCTGCAGGTACAGCAGCTGCTGAACAATGTGTTTTAAATAACAACACGATGCAGCTTAATTCTTTCTGTAAGATTTTATTACATTTAGCTCATGCACCCTAATTCATGCGGTTAATTTTCTTCAGAAATATTTTAATGAATTTTTAAAATCGAATTTATTGATATATTTTTGGTTTTGGTTTTGGTTTTTTTCCCACCAAAAATCAACACTTTCTTATCTTTGAGGATGGCCTAGGAAAATTGAGCTAGGGAACATTTTTGTGCAACCTGGACACACACAGGTCCAAGGGAGGGACTCCTGGAGTAGAAAAACACATTATAACAGTCCAAGCTGGGAACTGGCTGGCTAGAAGGCAGCTCTGCAGCAAGGAGAGAGATGTATCCAAAATCAGACGTCTGTGCTTCTGATGTACAATGCATTGAACATGAGTGAGCCATGTGCCTGTGAGGTAAGGACATCTACCCACAGACTGGGCTGGGTTTAATCAGTCTTCAACTACCTAAACTGAAGGTACAGAGGAAACAGCCAGACTCTTCTCAGGGATGTGCAGTAGAAGGTGGAAGAACAATGGACCCAACTTAGAGCAAGGGAAATTTCAAACAGATACAAGAAAAAAAATTATTCCCAGTGAGATTAGCGAGGCATTGACACGATTTGCCTGTAGAGGCTGTGGCTTTTCCATTCCTTGGAGATACAAACACATGCCAGAACAGCCTGTCCTGGCTTTGAAGTTGCCCCTGTTTTGAGCACAGCTCACAGGTTACCCTGGTACTCTGAGCAGAGGTTGGACCAAATGTCCTTGAGAGGTCCATTCCAGCCTTACTCTTTGATAACTATTATTTTCTTGTATTATGCACAGTGTATTGTACACATACCTGAACTAGTTTTAGGTGATTCATTTTGGGAGCAGAATTCAGTTTGGTTTCTCTGTGGTAACTAAGATTGGTCCCATCTGAGCAACTGGATTAGTGCTCAGTACTAGACTTTATATCATATTCAGGATACTTCATAGGAACACATACATACATGACAATATAGAATATAGACATACCAACTACCTCCATGCCGCTCTCCAGGAAGAAATATCCTTTATTAGAACTATCAATAACAGGGCATCATCATTATGTGAATGAATGATGTCAGAATATATACTAAAGTACCAATGTAATAATGTAATGGCTTTTTCCCAGCAAGTGTCTCCTATGGATATTTATGATTAGGAGTGTAAATTTGGCTGAGCTGAAAGGATTTATTAGTAAACAGGGAGCTTATTTTGACAATGACTGTTTGTTTCATCTAGACAGTAAGAATTTACAGTGAGTTTTTGCCTCTTTGCTACTCTTACATTCCAAGTATCTTTCAGCAAGGAGATTTTCATTTTAAGGGAATGGGCACTCCCCTAAAGAATCTCCTTGGTACTAACAATCCTAATTTTTGAGTGGGCAATATTTGTATGATACAACATTATTATACATGATATATATGCATAGAAACAGTAAAATATTTTTAGTCAGTTTTTACTTTGTAACCTTTCAACAGAATTAATTTGAAAAAGAAACCTTGTTGAAATGAGTAAGCTTATTAATGTTGGTAAGGGCTAGTTTTTTTACAAAGAAAAATTACTGTTTACTGTATTTCAAGAAGGTTTTACTGTATGAAGAATAATATGATATACATAACTAGAAGTAATGGGAGGAAATTAAAAATAATTTAAACTTCCTGAAAATGAGTTCAATTAGAATGTAGAATAAGTTCCCAGGGGAAGCTGTAGAAGCCTCATTATATGGCTTATTTAAAACTAGATTAGATGAAGTGCCTGAAGGGAGCAAACTTGGGCTGTTTCCTGTAAGGATGGAGGAGATTACTTCAGAGGTATTTTTTTCTTCTGAAATACTTTATTCCATGATGTGGTCTGGGAAAGTCTTGTTCATTCTTAAATGGGAATGTTTTGTAGGTACTCCCTTTTCTACAATACTTCTGATTTTATGATTTTAAAAACGAACTTTTTTTTTTTTTTGCCATAAAAGGAGTTTTTAGGTCTTTATACTGATGTGTATCACACCAACTGTGAGTAAAAACAATAGTCTTTTTGATATAACACCAGGAATAACTTTGTAAAGTTAGAAGTGTCCACATGGATGCCTTAATTTTTCTTCTTGGCTTTAGAGTTAGAAATTTACTGTTAAGGTGGTTGTCTTTACAACTTTGACTCTATATATTCATGGGTGGCCTGCAAGTTGTTGTGATCATGATGTTTTCTTCTGTCCAAGGGGATGCAGCCAGTGGGGAGCCCAGTGTACCTCTAGAGTGCAGAACTATGTGTACTGGAGGGTGATCTCAGCCCATACCCAGGGCTCAGCCACAGTTTGGATGGGTACATGAGGGAGCTTGGAGGTTAACTGTGAAGCAGCTCTTTAAAAGCCCAGATATATTTGTTTTGTTATTCTCTGCATTAGTGACTGTATAAATTTCATACCAAGTGGAATAGTCCCAAAATAAAAGGATGTAGGAGAATGGCTACATAGGCATTAGCGACTGTATCTGAGATGACTGGTTTTCTCACCTGCTATTCTGGAAAGAGCAGCACTGTATAGTTTCACAGAAATTCTCTGTGCCATAAACATGGAAACTCTTCAACACTCTTTTTTTTCCTTTTGATCCCTAGCTTAGTCTCCGTTATTAACTCATAAGACATATATGATCTGAGCTTTTCTTATTTGTAGTTTTAGCTTCCACAAAAGGAGATTGTTTCTTCTAGAGTGGCTTTAGAAAATACTTTGTATTAAATAAAACTTTTTGTTGGTCTTTATAGCATTCTATGTTATTTTGTGGCAACTATTCAGTCAGGGTGCAAACTCTCAAAATAATTAATGGACCAATGGCCTATAAATTTACAATTCAGCAGTCTGAATCCACAGTATCTGCTCCAACAAGTTATGATTTGATAGCTGATGCCAAAGGGTCTGTAGACATACATTTAATTTTGTATCGTTAGATCCAAATCTGTCCTGGTGGTTATGGCATGCTGTTATTTTTGTCCCTGTCAAAGCCAATGAACAGTTGTACTAGTGATTGGCTTAGCTGACCAGAGATGCTCAAAACAGAAGATTGATGATGAAGAGCTGGATCATGCACAGAATGTTTCAAGAGTGATTTAAAGAGAGAGGAAATTAAGTTTTTGTTTGAAATATATTTATGTAACATTTTCATTAATGTTACAATATAATTGCAATGCTTTCATCAAGAAAAAAACCCTGTAGTTTACAGTACATTTAAACAATTCACAGATTACTTTTTTAAATTTTTACTTGGAATTACTTTTCTTTGGCCAGTAGTTATGCAAGTTCAGTCCTGTAATACAAAAATATCTTCATCAGCTGATGGTACATTATCATCCAGTGCAAGACTGCTAAGTGACCATTCAACAATCATGACTTGCAAATGTACAAACAGATTTGTTTAAAACTGTGATTAAATTTCACCACTTCTCGTGATACTGCTGGATGCATTTTCTGAGCACATTGGGTTTGGGTGGCAGGGCTTTCATAGCGGGGGTGGCTACAGTGGTGGCTTCGGTGAGAAGCTACTGGAACCTTCCCCATGTCTGACAAAGCCAATTCCAGCCCTCCAAGATGGACCCAACACTGGACAAGGCTGAGCCCATCAGCAGTGATGGCACCTCTGGAATAACAGAGTTAAGAAGGAGAGAAAACTTACTGCATGGGAGCCAGAAGGGATGAGCAACAATACATAACAACCCTGCAGACATGCAGGTCAGTGCAGAAGGAGGGGCAGGAGGTGCTCCAGGTGCTGGAGCTGAGATTCCTCTGCAACCTGTGGTGCAGCCCTTGGTGAGGCAGCCGTGTCCCTGCAGCCCATGGAGGTCTGTGGGAGAGTGGAGATCCACCTGCAGCCTGTGGAGGAGCCCATGCCAAAGCAGGGGGATGCCCAAAGGAGACTGTGGCTCTGTGGGAAGCCCATCCTGGAGCAGGCTCCTGGCAGGACCTGTGGAACATGGAGGGAGCAGGTTTGCTGGCAGGACTTGTGACCCTGTAGGTGATCCATGCTGGAACTGTCTATTCCTGAAGGACTGTCTCCCATGGGAGGGACCCATGCTGGAGCAGTTCATGCAGAACTGTAGCCCATGAGAAGGACTCGGGTAGGAGAAGTCTGTAGAGGACTGTCTCCTGTGGGTGGGAGCCCACACTGGGACAGGGGAAGAGTGTGAGGAGTCCTCCCTCTGAGGAGGAACAAGTGGCAGAGGTGTATGATGAACTGACCACAGCCCCATTCCTTGTCCCTCTGAGCTGCTGAGGTGGAGGAAGTAGAGATAATCAGGAGTGAAGTTCAGCCTAGGGAGGAGTGGAGGTAAGGTGCTTTAAAGTTTGATTTAATTTCTCACTATGCTACTCTGATTTGATTGGTAATAAATTAGACTAATTTTCCCAAGTTAAGTCTGTTTTGCCTGTGACAGTCACTGGTGAGTGATCTCTTCCTGGCCTTATCTCAACCCACGAGCCTTTTGTTATATTTTCTCTCCCTTGCCCAGCTGAAAAGGGCAGTGACAAAGCAGCTTTGATGGGCACATGGTGTCCAACTAGAGTCAACCCACCACATGCTTGGGCTCATTGGGGATTGTGTATATCAAAACCAGGTAGCAAAATATTTCGATTTCACTGAAATACAACTGACCACCAGGTGGAGACTTTGCATTAACTTTTCCTAATTCAAAACTACAAAAGAAGATATCAGCCTAAAAAGCCATTTGCACAAAAATAAAATAATCCCATTTATTTTCCAGGTCTCCTTGTAGATAATTGTTGCAATGGAAAGTTTTCCAAGCTGATCTGAGGAGGCTAAGCCTTAATTCTCTGAAAAAAAACCCCAGAAGCAGAGAGCATAAGATTTAGCAACATATTGCTGAATTGTTTCATGAAATAATGGAATTCGCTAAAGTTAAATATGTTCTATCTGCCTGATTCTTATTTTTAAGTGTCAGGGAATTGACCAATCTGGAATTATTGTCATTAAAAATAACCTAGTTATAAAAACTCTTTGGTCTTTAGAATTTGCAGCAGGTTTAAATAACATTTATCTTTGTGTAGCTTAGTTAATAGCAAAGACATAATTGCATGCTTTTCTGTAAGTGAAAGTCCCTAAATACAAATATGAATAGACAGTGTCATCTATAACAATCTGCAAATTTGTGGAGGAAATTGGTTTTCCAGGCTAGCTATTTGTTAATATGGTGGAAAGTAATGTTAAATTGGCATTCCACCATATTTCTTTACATTTTTATGCAGTGAAGAGGCTGCAGAAACAGGTGAGAACCCAGTGCCCTGTAACTAATCTGGCTACAGAGTTTCAGTAATGGGGCAAGAACATAAACACATTCTTTCCTCTCTGATCAGCAGTAATACCATTTTTCAGCTACAGACATTTTTCAGCTCCAACTAGTTAGTTGGAGAGGATTGATATGTGAGTAAATAAAGTTGAGTTGTGAGTGAATAAAGGAAATTAAAGCATGATACCATGAATCAGATGATTTTGTTTGTGCAGAAGTTTATCCAAAAAAAATGAGGATGAGGTGATCTTGGATAGGAATAAGGCGAGGAATAAGGCTGTGGTGGGAACGAGGAGCAGATAGGATTCCAACAGTATTCTGCTACTTTGCAATTTAATGTGCTTATTTTATTCCCTGTTTTTCATCCTGCAGACCTTTGGGGCAAAAGAAGGGATGCCAACCCCATTGGTGCTTTTGACATATCCTATCAGCAGATACATTGAAAAATGCATATTTGAAAGAAAGAACAAATGGAATTCAACCAGGGCTACTGACATCTGCTTTGGGCCCGGGAACAAACACAGTATTTGTCTGTAGCAGTGAGAGGGAGTTGTGGAATGGAAGGAGATGCTTTGGGAAAAAAATGGTGACTGAAAAATAAGGAAAATGAAAGTTTAATAAATAAATATTAGGAAAACAATTTTAAATATCCCAAAAGACTTTTAGGACGAAGTAGTGTGTGGGAGCTGGGCAGTTGAGGAAATTTCTACAGAGTTTTGATTTACTCTAGATTTGGTATGAAATCTGCAGTTACTTATAAAGCTGTGAGGCTACCCAGTGACTTCTGATTGGGTTACTACTGCATCTAAATGGGATTTTAGGTTCCACTCATCCCTTGTGTGCTGTGGAAAAGATATGGAGGATCTTAGCTCAGTTAGGTCTGAATGGGCTTTCAGTTTTAAGTACAGGACTAAGGGTTTTTGTTTTTTTCTACTATCCACATCTTTCTTTTGATTTTTTTCTTGAGATACAGAACAAATTTTGGAAAGGTATTTCATCTTAATTTGAAGTTATCACATGACATCATTCATCATGACTAATTGACCATTTATCGTTAGAAATGTGCATCTTTAGTTTTATTATGAATTTGCCTTTTTTAACCTCCAGACGTTGGTGGTGTTTGGTGCTCAGCAATTTGACTTACTAAGGAAAGTTCATTATGAATCATTAGAAAAATAGCCAAAGACTAAAAAAGCAGCCCCATAATTAATGATAAAACCATGTGTTATAGTGCTGTTTGGGATGAGGGATGTGTGGCACTGTGAGTGCAGGTTCTCCTAGAGTGGACATCTTGTGCAGTCAAACATAGTTCTGTGTGGTTAGAAGGAAGAGAATCTATCACTTAAAATAAGATCTGAAAACTTCTCAATGTTCCTAATATTATTGTATGTGAAAGGCGTTTCATTTGGAGCCACTGTTAGAGTGAAATACTGAGTGGGACAAAGCTTGCGCTCACATCTGTAGTGTTCATCCTCTTATCTACATTAGACCTTCTGTAATGGTGCAACCCACAATTCTTCAAGGTGAGCTTTTGATTCTGTATAACTGAGATTTGATTTATGAAGGGGGACTGTTACATAATCTGCATGTTTAAATGTGTACTTTAATCTTTTCCTTTCCTTTTTAATTTATACTGTTTTCTTCTGTCTATTTCAGAGCAAAAGACTTTCAACAGATTCTTTAAAGGGCAGTGAGGTTGGTAGACCTTATTTAATGGTTGGCCAGTATGCTTAAGCCAAAGAAGAGCATTAATTGCAGCAAAATATTAAACCCCTTATTGAGCTTATTATTTTTTTTTAAATACAGCATTTGAGATTTGTTGAAATAAATCAGAATAACATAGACTGCCACAGACATTATTTGCATTTGATCAATGCATGTGCTGGACTAAGCTGCTGAACTATTCAGGCTGAAAGTTTCAACCATTGTTCTTGTTCCTGCAGATATCACAGAGGAAAAGATTAAGAGTATTATAACTTTAACATAAAACTCAGAAGTAATATAATAAGAAAAGTTAGTCTACACATGACAAAAAGAGAATTTGCACGGGCTTACATTTATCCAAACATTTGACCTCCAGCTTAGATGGCTTAAAAAAGAGGAAGGAAAACCTATACCCATTTGTCTTGGTGCAGTAATCTGAAAGTTAATGCATTGGGAAATAATTCTCACTAACTCTGAACTGGATGTGCAATTTTTTTTTTTTAATTAAAAATCTGCATTTCTCATTCCACTTCTGTGATGGCCAACTAACCATCCTGTTGGAAAGTAATAATGTTTTGCATTTATTCAACATTCCTCATCGAAATATCTAGAAATCTGCTTTTTCTGATATATTAGTTATTTCATCATTCAGATCTTCCACTGGCTCTTTCTGTAGGCAACACTGAGTTTGAACTGTCTTCAGAGCACTTGACAGCTCTGTCTCTGGTTTTATCTTGGATTCTGTGTTCTGTCAAGTCCCCTTGACCTGGCTTTTTAAACCTTCCCGAGGTTCAAACAATAATTTTGCTGGTAGCATCTTCACAGTAGTTTATGATTTTATTACGCCGTCTTTCAGGAGAAGAACATTTCTCATTTCTGCAGTCACTAAACCACTTGTGTCTCTTTACTCAAAGGACTTGGAATTTCAATTTTTTGACATATATACTAGAACTGAGTCTATATCAATATAAAATAAAGGAAAAGGAATTCTTAAATCTGAATCCCCCTAAAAACATAGACATCTGCCATTTCAAGTTGATAGAATTTAGCTTTCTATGGTTGCGATGAATTGCCCAGCACCTAAAACAGAATTGATGGCTGTGGAAATCACTTTCTGCTATGCAGGTCTTGTCACTGGCAGGTTAGAGGCACCCAAGGAGAAAAGGGAGTAGAAGCATCATTTTTTGTGCACTTTATTGTCTTCAGTATTATTAATTTAAAGAAAAGTTTAATTTTCAAAATGAGGGCTCACATTTTTACATAAATTCTTATATACTAATAATGATACTGCTCGATTCGAGAAGAATTGTATTAAGGGTGGTTCTGCAGAAGTCTAGCAAAAAGTACTCAGTAGCAACTTCCCAGTCATCCTCCCTACCCACAAAATTGGATCTGCAGGGATTTGAATGTGCTCAATGCATTTCAATCTCCCTTTATTTGAATCCATTATGTATTTTATATTTCTTATTCTGACAAAACAATCAAAGAGAATGGGAATGACATATTTAAGGCTGGTTATAGTAGCATTTAAGGCGATATAAAAAAGTGAGATGGACTGGTTACTAAATCATTCTAATAAAAGACAGCATTGCTTAGTTTTATTTTATAGTCTCCTGAACAATAACAGTAACTTCTCCACTATTTTCATTTTTTGTGAAAACAACTGTTCTGGAGAATAAGATGGGAAAAACATCAGAACTATTGAAATAATTATGCTAATATTCAAAACAATGATTTGCAAGTGACTGCTGTATAAAAAATGGTTCCTTTTTTTGATTTTTTTTTTTTTAGTATGAAACATCTATCAAGTAAACAGGAAAGGAAAACTGTCTTTTTCTGAGTGGTTTCATTTCTAGTGTTTCTTCGGCTTCCCCTCCAGGGTCAGACTCAATAAACAGCTGTGCACTATGTGTGAATAAAATCAATGTTGCAGAACCGCATAGCACACCGACAGAAAGGGTTTTAATTCTTTTCTCTTTGAGTGTAACTGGGACACTTAGGAGTTTAACTTTTCCCATTCCAGTATTTGCTCTTGGTCTTGCACCAAGGATGAATTCAAAACAAGAAACAGCTGGAGCCTTTTCTTTACAGTTCACCTGCTATTCACATCAATAACCCTTCAAAACACAAATGTGCTGGCAACTCACACACAATTTTCACTGCGTCCACTTTTGTGTGGAGAACAAAAGTAGCTTCATCATCTCACTCAGGATAACAAATATTAGAAATCTGCATGACACCATTTTCTGGGAAAGCTCTTATTTCCTATGTATACAGGACAAAACCTGACTCACACGTAAACAATGTTCTGATCTATATTTTGCAAAGATACATGTATATTCTTAATTTGTGTGCTTTTTTTTTTTCTTCCTTCGATCATAGAGATCAAGATACACCTTTTATTAGTCATGAGACACAACAACATTTATGTATGCAGGGGGTGCATTGAAGTATATGAGTTTCTTCTTCCTCAGTGGTTGTATGACTGCAGAAGAGAGGTGCTTGACTGCATCTTCCTTGGGTGACCAAGTAGCTTCTGGGTGATGAGAATTGCCCATCTACATTGGTGTTTGATAGTGTTTGAGTAGCTGAGTTGCAGAGTAGGGGACAATGGTAGATGCTTATATTGTGGACATCTGTGTAACATCTATGACATGTTACACAGCTTTTGGTTGTTCTGCCTTTTGTCACAAAGATTGGCCAGGTGTTCTTGCAAGCACATGGAAGATCTTTAACTGCCTGTTTGGGCTTCCTAAGTGACTGTGAATGTGTACTGTACATAAGGGCTCTGGACATTTTTGGGGTAGATCTCAGGGGCCTTCAGATTTCATATAGCTTGTGATAGTATTCACTCTAAATGCATCCCACATGGTCTGCAGTGAGCAGTCATGGAGAGGAGCTTGGGTCTGTGTAAATTTTTGTTAGCAGACACAATAAAAAATAGTGGCTATATAACCAGTTTGTATAGGTCTTGGCATTGCTTCCCAAGTAGTTGCCTAAGGAGGCCTTACTGATGGGAGCAAGGACACAGAGATGGATGGGAGATAGAGTGTTGCAAATCCTCACAGATTTACTCTGAGAGATTTTAGAGTTTCAGAGGAGATTCCATATTTCATTCTACGCCAGGCTAGCCTGCAAACATGGTCTGAATGCGTCTTCCCGGGTTATCAAATTAATCTTCTGGCTGTTTTAAGTCACCCAGAGAAATGGGAAGAGTTTTGCACTGATCTTGCTGATGTCTCAGAGTGGCACAAGAAAAGTCTCTTCTTCCTATTCCTATAGGATCTAATGTAACTAGAAGCAAGACTGTTTTTAAAGTCTTTGGAAGCTTTTCAGGGTTTTTTTCTGCAAATAAAACAATACTATTTTCTTTATGCACTTATCCAAGTACTCCACATGGAATAAGGTTTTATCTACTATCTGTCTCAAAAATGAAAACTGGGATAATAGTAGTTTCATGTTTCATGGTTTAGATTTGTAAGAACATATTCATACATGTAATGATGTGTGGTATTATATTTCTTGTCATACACGTGAGGTGAGTCATTCTCTGACGTAAGAGAATTTTGAAAACTAAGCTGCAAGATGGTGTTCTGACTTCCAGTAGAGGTCTTAATTTGGGTGTGGTGGAGGGGAAGAAGAGAACAGAACTACAACATAGCCATTCAAGTGTTTATTTAAACTTGCCACTGGGATAAAGTCATATGCTTCACATAAGCAAATACTTATTTGTTGCCTGCTCAAGTCAGAAAACTCTCATGCCTTGTGAACTCAGGAATGTCAATATTTCTCTTAGGGTGATATACTTAGAGAAATACAGAAGAACTTAAGCAACAACTGAGCAAACCACAGATTGTTTCTTTTGGTTCACATTAAAAAAAAATCAAACACAGATAAATAAATACACAAATAGGGAACATAATTAATACTCATAATGGTCCAGTGAGTGCAAATAAATGCCATCCTTCCCATAGTACTATGTTTATATATGGACTTATATAACTTGATGGGAAATGGGCTAAGCCAGCTATGATGACTTATCTCCCTGAAATGTGCACATTCAGAAGTTACTTGTGGAAGCCTAAGTCAGTGGAGACAAATACACAGATCTAGGGAAATACTTTGTCTCATGGCATATAGATGTCCTGGAAGGTGCTTTAACCATCTTGCTTTTCTACATGGACTACAGAGGTTGCTTAGAGACAGAAAACTGACTTAGATGCCTAAAGTTAGAGTGGTTGTATCCTATGTCTAGCATACAGCCCTGAGTTAGGTAGCACAATTATTTAGTCACTGTCCTTCTCTGAAAGGTTCCACGGTCAGAATGCAGGCTATGAGTGCTTCCAATCATTAAGAGCCTCAGATGACTAACTCAGATTTTCCAAATCATCATACTTAAATCTCAGCATGTCATTTTTAGGTGTTTGCTTGCCTTAGGCTGTTTGAGTCTGACCTCCAGCCTCTATAGTGAAAAAAAGAGAGATGTCCAATTTTATTAATTTATCAATTTAATCCAAATTAGTTTCCATGTAGCTTGAGCCTTGAAGGAGGCAAGAAGCTTCATGTGACTTGTTGGTGAATCACAATAAAGGAGCAGGACTCTCACTGCTAGATCTGTCTTTGCAATAACAGCATATGCTCAGGGACAGTTTCTGCTGCACATGGACAGTTTGACAGATATGATTTTTTTCTGATCCTTAGAAGAAATGAAAAGATTTTTCAGACTTCCTGAAGACGCTGATTCCCAAAGCTCAGTATTGCGAGATTTTTATTAAAGCATTCTAGTGTCACAGCATCCAAACTCATGCCCTCCTAGTTGGTAGTCAAGGGGGATATTTGCAGGACTGACTGCACAGTGACCTCAGGTTTCCAGCAGCAGCAAAAATGCCTCAGGGAAACTCAAGAGATTTATCATAATGCTGTTTGTTTACAGGAACTTTCAGGTACAACAGAGACTGACAAGCACTGTACCACACAGCTTAAACAGTAAAGAGCTTAGCAATAACAATATAGAAAGACAAGCAGTCCAATATTTACATTGTATACAAAATTTTTCTCTGCTCGATGATGTTAAGAGTTCCCCAGAGCTGTTTTCCTTGATATGCTGACGTTGCTGGGCCTACAGTTCAACACAATGTATTGGGTAAATTTACAGGGCTTTTTTCTCCCTCTGTTTTTCCTGAAGTCTAGTCAAACTTTGCAGAAAGTTAGATGTTTTAAGGAGCATTTGGCTTAGGAGATCCATGCAATTTTTTGATCATGGGATACAGCTGTAGAATAAGGCCATGAAAATTTGCTAGCTGCAATTTGACTTTTCTGTTTAGTTTGTGTACAGGAAAGGTAAAGTCCTCACTGGTGAATTGTGAAGCTGGTTAGCTGGAAGACAGGTTCCAAGTAGAGTCTCTCAATTTTATTTTGATGTAAGCATCTGTCTTAGGTACTTACATGGCCCATTTCTGCAAAATCTGAATAACTCACAGAAATAAAGCAGGTTCCTCCTACACCTGGTGTGTGAAAGAAAGACACATATTTGTATATTTCCTGTACAGATAGTGCTCTGAGACTAATGTTCCAGTTCACAGACCTTTATGCAAAAGTTGAATTTTAGGAGATAGATTCAAATTAAATGCTGAATTCCAAGTAAACAGTCATTAAAATATTTAATACAGGCTGCCAGGGAAATCACCATCCCTGGAAGGGCTCAAAAGGCCTGTGGATGTGGCACCTGGGGACATGGTTTAGTGGTGAACATGGTGGTGCTGGGTAATGGTTGGACTTGATGATCTTATTGAGCTATTCCAAACCTAACAATTCTATGATTCTTAGGATTCCAGATGTGCAGATTCTTGCCAGTGAAATTTCCTTAAATCCTTGTTCAAGCTTACTGTGGGATGAATCTCTCTCTGCGTATTCTCCACTGACTACAGTGAGAGCATCAGATTCTAGATTAGAATAGGCACCTGCCTTCTGTGCCTCTAAAGATGCATGAGTTAAATTTAGATCTAAACACCTAAGCCCCCATGAAACATTTTTAGGCACCAATCCCACCTTGCTGTTTGCAGTTGATTATTCAGGTAGCTCTGTGCTCAGCAGACACCCTTCTCAGAGTTACTGATGCTCTCTAGGATGTAAGCCCCTAAAAGCCTGTCAAGTACTTTAATGTAGCTCCTGATTTCAGGACAGAAAATTATTGAAACATTTTTCTTTCCAGTGATTCCCATAGATGTTTAGGGAGCTTGTTTCAAAATATTTTGCAATCATTAGATAATTTATGGCCCTTTTTACTTTTAATAGTTAAGCTAAGTCCAGGTCAGATTAATACAATTCACCTTCACAAATATCTCTCTCAGATTTACTTACTTTTTTAAAATTTTAATTTATTTACTGATTTTACCTGTTGAAACAGTTACCATGTCCCGCAGGTAATNACCATGGACATTGACAGAAATCTGAAAAGTGCAAAAGATAAACATAGCAAAAAAAGAAAACCTTTCCAGGTGGCTGTACAGCTTCCTAAAAATATACACTGCCACTGAAGACTGGCTGGATCAAAAAGAAAAGATATATTGTCTAAAGTAAAAAAGTGGTAGAAGCCTCTGTATGTGGAAAAAAAAAAGAAAAAAAAAAAGA
>WEIV01010879.1:98495-111822 GCA_013390005.1 Calyptomena viridis | reverse complement strand
AGACTGAAAGAAATTAAAAAAAGCATGTATTTGACAAACGTGTAGAATAGGATATTGCTCTTTTCAAACCCCTTACCAGAGTCTTAATACAAAGGCATTTGATGACTCAGACATGGTTTGCAGCTCTTCTTTGCAGCGAATTCTGTGCATGCTCACACAATTACACACATGAATGTGATAAAACAACAGTTTAATCTAAAATCTTCACTCAGTCATTAAATCTTTCAGTAGCTTAATATATTCAGGAATGATGCTGTGGGCTAAGACAGTGTAGCCAAGTCTCAGAGTACTAAAACTATTATAAAATTCCACGATTTTTTTTTCCCCTAAACTACTACCTCTTCTGGAGAAAGTCAGGGAGCTTGTGATTGTTATGTACATGTCCAAAGAATAATTTTGATCAATCCTAATTACTTCAGACAGATCAGGTGCTCAATATAATATATTCTTCATAGCGAAGTCATAAAAGAAACTTTTGTAAGACTAAATGTTGTTAGTAAAGAGAATTGAGTCCTCTGTGGACATGTGGCAAATGGGAAATCATAAGAGCAGTTTTACTTCAGAATAAATATTTGATGTATAAAGGAGAGGAATATCATTATTATTAAAAAAGATTATATAGCACTTAAAATACGACCATTAATTGGTAAGGAAACATATCCTCTCTTTTCCTCTCAGTTCTTTAATTCTTTGCTGTAACTGCTAAATCAGGTAATGGGGTATATTCTTCACCGAGACATAAACTTCCAAAATGTGTTCTACCTTTAATTAACATTAAATATCTGTGTCTTACTGTGTTCAAAGCACTGTATTTTCTTTTTCCTTTTTTTTTTATTTACAGTCACCAGAATTTAACTGTAAAATAATCGAGAGAATGGGTAGCTGTTTCTGAATATACAGAAAGGTAAAACACCAGGAGGGTGCTAAGTCAAAATTAAGAAAAAAGAAACAACTTACGTTCTCAGAACTCAGTATTTAAGTGTTTTGAAATTGCTTTAAATTGTCAGCTTATCCCAGAATTTGATGGATTGATTTTAGGATTATGTAGCTGACAAAAGTTGTATGTGATACCAAAACTTTAGGGAGCAATAGAAGAAAATATGAGATAGTAATGTTTCAAATGAGAATCAACACATTCATTTGTTCCAGAACAACTAATTATTGCCTACTGAAATATTTGCTATCATTTAGAAGGTTTTTTTTAATTCTCAATATGAATTTTAATTGAAAAGGTGTGAAAAGTCAGAATAACTGTTAACTTAAATTACATTATTACATGAAAATAATTGAAACAGGGAGTTCTGCTAGTACACATGTGTAGCATTTGCTAGATTTCTAATCTTATCTAATTCTATGACCTTTCCTGTAAAATTTGAAGAAGTAGATTCCCCTTCTCTGGAAAAGCAGAGGAAACCAGTCCATATTTAACTTCATCACATGCTGATTAGTGTTATAATCTCATTCCCTGAATTACTGCTATTCTGCAATGTAGTCCATAAATCTGTATGCTCTCAAAATTATGTGAATTTTGTTCCAAAACACATTATTTTCAGGAACTATTCATAAGGTCAAATCTTTTTCAAAAATCCTCCTAATTTTTTTTTTTTCTGAGCAGAAATAGTGATTCTATAGGATAGGAAATGTGTTAATCTGCCTCCCAATCACCCTGCCATACAAAAATAAATCTTCCAAACTCAAATTCTTTTACTATAAAGGATTTTAATATAAATTCCTTGGGTTTGCTCTTTTTTTTTTTTTTTTTTTAAGCAAATTTTTCAACTTGCTTTAAAAATTAATAATGCAATAATGTAAAAACATTCCCCCTGGTCAGAAACTTACATCATTTCCAGTTACAGGCAATTATAATACTAAGGTAATTACATGCAGAATCATGTGAACTCTGACAATCCACTGAATGGTATTCCCCTCTAAATTACAGATTAAGCAAATCAAAGTGCTTATCAGAACAAAAAAGTTTCTCTTGATAGCTGAATCCACATTCCTCTCTATAAGTATACTCCTCCTAAAGAATCCAGAAATAAGGCAGCTTACAAAAGAAGTTTGTGGAAGCACCCTGACAAGTCCCGAGCCCAACAGCACAGGGGAAAAAAGAAGCCAATCACAAATCCAAAATCTATATATAGTCCGGAGTCATATTCTTCTGTCTCACTCACACAACTGAAAACATCTTCCAATGAAACTACTCAAGGCAGCTGCCAAGATAAAATATGACTTTGGAATCCTGAAACCTATTTATGTCCAGTAGTCAAAATGTTTCTCATTTTAGGCTCCACTGACATTTCGGTAAGAGTCCTAACCAAGAGACACTGGTCATTTTTCACCAAAAGAAAGTAAATAGTGCTCTTGATGGGAAAAAAAATTACAAAATATTGTAAAAATAGTGAAATTTCACTGTTCAATATACCATATTTTTCTTACAAATTATATTTGAAAAAGTGTGGTTATCACGAAAAAAAAGTGTTTAAAACATTTCAGGAATCCATACAGAAATGTATTTACTATAATGATGACAATGAATAGGCAAATAACTACAGTTTTTGTCATAATTCAGAACCAAAATGTAAAGGCAGAGTCCATCTATGCTCTACATATGCTGCCAGACTCAGCCAAATTAGAAATTAGGGTATAAAATTATGTAATTGACAGAGAGGACCAGAAGGAAAAAAAAGTAAAAAAAGCAGCAGAAAAAAAAAACTTCTAACAAGCAGACATGGCAATAGTTGGATTTTCTATATTTAATCCTGCATTTCATTCACAATATTTTATTAATCTTTTTATATTTTCTATCACCCATTATGACCCATGCACTTGCTAATCACATGCATTTTTAGGCATGCATAATTGCATATAGCTTTAAATCTTGAAAGATCACTTTGATATTTAGTCAGTCATGTCACTCTATGTGGCAAATGACCAGTGATTACACCTACACTCAGTAGGGATGTAATAGGCAGTGACAGTGAGAAAATCTGTGCAAGTTATGACTTACATATGACTTATATGGGACTAAAAAATCATAAGCTGTGCCCTGAGTAAGTTGCAGCACTGGATCTTATTTATGCTACTCCAGACATGAACAAAGCAATTATAGTCATTAGAGAGTGAAACCAACTTGTACAGGTAGAAAAGCACCTCTTTGTATATGGTAGGGTCATTGAAAGCGCAGGGAAGTCAGTGGAAAGTGGCTATGGAGAACAGTTGGAGTATAACAATCTTCAGCCGATTTGATACTATATAAAGCACAGATCATAGAAATGTGTTCCTAAGCTCATTTCAATCATTTAACTTAAACAGTGACCACCAAAATTCCTCAATCTTGTGAATATTTTGTTCATCACAATCAAGTCAAAGCAGCTTTTATGAACATAATTGTCTATACAAATGAATTCTTGTACAAAACTTTGGTTTAATAAACTAGCAAGATTTTGCCGTGGTTTTTTCATGATTGATGAGACATTCTAAGTCACTTTTGTATTCAATCTATCAACTTTTGTTTAAACTTTATGAAGATATATTACACATGCACATCTCAATACAAAATTAAGTTAGAGAAATACTCTAACATATTTCAAAATTTCACACTTAATTAGGCTTTTTGAGAAATTATAGCCCTTTGTAAGTCTCAGGGAATAAAAAAATCACATTTTCAGTAACTCCCATTTTAACAGACAGGAAGTCAGACCAGCCGACTGAGAAAGGCCTGATTTCTTACGGAAACAAGCATAAAAATTCACTGGATTTTGACTTCCGATTTGAAATCCTGTTCTTTGGATAGAAATAACTAAAAGCATTAAGGATACTACAAGACCACAGTATTGTTCAACACAGTTTTCAAGAAAATTGCTATATCAATTTCCTGTAAATCAAATGTCAAATATGTGATTCCTTTTCCATCCATGCTGATAGTTTACTATATTATTGGTTTCTTTTGCCCACTTATTAGCAAAAATAATTCTCTGAATGACCTTGACGTACAGAAACTTAACACTTACTAAGCTACCTTTTAAAGATATCTGTGTATAGCCTCTATTCATTAGCATAGATTTGCCTTTTTCTATTAATGTAAATAAAATTATCTAGCTTTCTAGATCAGTCCTTAAAGCATTGCCTTTACTTCAGTTTCCCACTGATCAAAGAATACATGACAAGTGCCGTAAGCAGACGTCTTGAAAATAGAATACTTACTGAGCTCTTGTTTGTCTACAAAAAAAAATTAAGCTTTCAGCATTAAAGTAAGGCCACTGGAGAACAGCCTAGAGAATGCTGAATAAATGTAAGGCATGTTTGGGTTTGTTCCATTGTGCCTTAGACACTTTCCTCCCATCCCCTAAACTAGTTCCCTACAGCAAATTGGCTCTGGTAACATGTTTCTCTCCCTTTTGACTTACATGGCAGCACTCCATATTTACTTGGTCATTCTCCAGTATAACAACTTTTGGTACTTAAGACTCTGAAGACTATTAATTGATTTCAAACAACTCTACCACACATACAGTGAGCTTGCAGCACTGATGAATCAAATTCATTTTGTCACAATCTATCTGAACTTCAATTAAACTTGGATCTATGGATATCCTTGGCTCAGGACTAGTACATAGCGGAACAACTGCTATCTTTTCCCATCAGGAGAGAAGTAATCATTGCAGTAACCCATTTGTGCTGGGGACTTTTTAAAATTTCAATATGAATATGAATCTAATTAGGGGTGCAACACTGATATTCTCCTGTGTTAACATAAATACACATTGCTCTGACATTGTTACATTAAAAAAAAAAAACCCAAAACATTAAAATGAGTGATGCAAGAACCTCAGAAGCCTTGGGGTCTGGAAGAGCTTCAAAAACCAGTAAGGACATAGTTAAAGAAAGAAACATAGAGAATCCCACAATATCCTATGATCTTCCCTCCTATCCCAGATGTTTACCACCATAGAGCTTTTTATCTCTATCCTCCTCCACATCGGGACAATCCAAAGCTGTTTCTTTGTAGAAGGAAAAGAAGTTCCAACACAGAAGCTTTTTGTGCTTTTCTTCTCTCCCTAACCTCTTCTCTCTGTTACTGCTCCTCACTGCACAGAAGTTTTGTGTTGATCTATTGTCTAATTTGAGAATAACACTCTCTTCTAAAAGAACCTTTATCATTCTCACTGCAACTTAAAACGGGATGTTGTGCAACATCTTCTAGCTCCATTAATTTCAGCTTAACTGATTGTTTCAGTATTTCAGTCTGTCAATTTAATCTTCCATTTTGCTGAGCAGACAAAAGATGGCTACTTAATGTCAATTCTCTTTACTTATCTTTGAGAGATGTGAAGAAAAAACAGACCAGAGGTTTAAGTTGAATTTTAAGTTTTTTAAATTAGACAGCAACGGCAAATTTTTTTTTAATTTCAGTTTGGTTTGGTTTTTGGTTTTTTTGTTAGGCGTGCAAAAGTAAAGCAGATTCTTGGCTACTGTGGGGCTGCACATCAGTTTAGAAAGTGAAACAAGTCAGCAAATATGAAAGAAACATTGGACTGCTGTCAAAACTGTCCCATTTTCATCTCTACCTAATGACAGTACCTGTAGTGTGGCACTAAAATGATGTTCTATCAAACATCTTTGTTTGGGTCTACAAATACACAAAAATATTCATGCACAACCTTCCACAGGAGAGAGTCTGATGTATATAGCTATAACCAAAGTTAGTCACTTTTCAAAACTGTAATTGTATATAAGAGGGCTGTTGCAGTGAGTATATCATTAAAAACAGACAAAAATAGTAGCAGAACAGCTACCATGGAAAATTCATGTCGCAAAATTAACCTATCCATTTGCACAATATGTAATCATGCATAAGAGAAGGTTTCTTTTAGGAATGTAAAATGACTCAGTGTTAAATTATATGATGGCTGAAACCATTTAGGACTGCTCAGAATCTAAAACCTTAAAACAAGGTTTGAAAAAAACATAACTGTGGAACTCAATAATGTGGTAGCAACTATACAGAGTTAGAGATATTTTTGCTTACTGAGAATGCTTACATGGGAAGCTTTTATTCTACTCTGACTAGAGGGAAACAAGAAAAGTTATTCTCAGCTTTTGAATTTCAACTTGAAAATTCCAGGATGATCAAATCGTGGGAAAATATCCCAAAGGCCATGATTAGTGTACTTGCTTTGCTTTAAACAGTCTGCCTAATGTTTTCCTTAATTTGATGGTTAACTGAAGACCAGAGATTTATTTTTGGTTATTTTAAGGGTCCTTCAGTTTTTGAGATCTGCGGAACAAATTGATTTCTCAAGAGTAATATCATATCAGTACCAAAATAAGAGAATGACATCAAGCAATAATGACATTGCTACACAAAAAAGATAAGAAAAAATTGTCTATACTTTTTCTTGTTAAATCAAGAGGCAGGGAGGGAGGGAGGGAGGGAGGCAGGCAGGCAGGCAGGCAGGCAGGCAGGCAGGCAGGCAGGCAGGAAGGAAGGAAGGAAGGAAGGAAGGAAGGAAGGAAGGAAGGCACACCTAAATATATAGAGAAAACATGGGAATTACTGGACTTAGTTGCCCTAAAAGGATAGTAATTTCTGTCACACTGTACACATTAATAGTAATGTAAGAACAGAATGTAAGAATAGAAGAATGTAAGAACAGAAGTCTGACACGAATACAGACTGTACAAAAAAAAATCAATTAATAGACAGCTTAGCCATTTCCATGACTTTTAGAAAATACTTTTAAATGCTGATTGCTTGTGATAAAAATAGAATGATCTACCAAGAAAAGTAATGAATTTATCAGGGAAGTGAGTCTCAGCTAAAGAATATGGTGACTTCAGAGAACAAGGAACTTGCAGATATCTCACTCACCAATCATTTCAGTTCTCAATGCAGCCATGATTTCCATAAAAATACAGATTTTCCTCTCTCACTGGTGCAGCCAAAGTCTATTGTAATATTTTCTGTTGACTTCAATAGTTATGGGGTGAACTAATGACTTGAGCAGGTACTGACAAGGCCTCAAATGAGCTCTGTTATATACTTGCAGTCTTAGCCTGAGCTGGCCCTGGTCACCAGTGGCTACCACCAGAATGAATCTGCTAACAAACAGAATAATTTTGTTTAAAGCAGAATAAAACCACAGTAATAAAAAAGCCACAAATATAAAAAATCTGGATGTGACTAATCAGGATTTTAAAGAAGACAGCAACTGTTCTTAAACAGAAATTTGACTCATCACTACCAAAGTAGAAAGCCTTGGAATTAATTCCCCACACCTTTTAAAAACAACAGTACTACACATTTCATTTGAAAAAATCCTCTGTTCCTTGTAAGTGAATATTTTTCTAACTATTAGATGAAAATAATTATCATAAATAATTTATGCGGGGGGGTTTTGCCTGCTCAGAAATTCTGAACATATCACAATTTGTCATTTTCAAACTTAACTGCTGAGAAATTTCTACTTAAGAAACCTTAATTTGTAGCTTGTTTACAAATCCATTACAAGACTTAGACTTTCAGAATTAAATTAATTTTGAATGGAAAGCAAAAATTTCATGTGACAGCTGGCTTCCATGTTTTATCCCTTGCACTGCAGTACCATCTGTGTTCCAGTTTTATCTACAGATACAGAATTCATCTTTCCAATAAGTGAATGAAACTTCACAGTAATAGCATACATTCAAGTTATTTCTCATGTCCATAAGAGAGTATTTTAGCATAAATTATGAAAATAATGGGACTTAAACATCTGCCTAAGTATTTTATAAAGTCTGTGAAATGTATTTTATATACAAAAGCTTGCAAAATGAAACAAAAATTTTCATCCCGCACACATTCTGTAATAGTCATGCTAACATTTTTCTATTTTTATACATGTTTCTTCTAGGAAAAAAATGTTGCTGGAGTATTTTTTGAAACAGGATATAAAAAGAACGTGATCACAGCTATGGTACTTTAAAAAAAAGTATGAATATACTTGGGGTTTTTTACAATATTTATCCTGCTCTATGAATCACTGAGCAGTATGAGTTTGGTGGAAAGACTTTTTTTCTTAGCTAAATAACTACATTTTTAATCCTAGATTACAGCAGAACTTTGGTTCCATACAGAGAAATAAAAACTGTTACTGACATCTCCTTTTTAATTTTTAAAACAAAGCATCGTCTTTTCTTCTTCTGGAAGACAAGAGAAAAAAAAAAGACAGTATCTCACATTAAAAATGAATACCATGTTTGACAACTGTTCTGTGCTCAAATTAACTAAGATAATTTCTGTGATACCGAGCTGTTCATTTTTACAGGAGTGTTTTATTTGTGTGGTCTTTCATGGCTGTGGGAAATATGAAACAAAGCTATAAAAAAAAAGAAGAGGAGAAATCTTCTGAGGATATTTAACCACAAACACATTATACTTTCCTACAAAAAAAGAATAGTGAAGCAGTGCATCTTGAATGGATCTACTCTTTGAAACATTAAAATAAGCAACAAAACATATTGTGATCTTTCATATTTATATATGTATTCACAAATAATAAATTCTCCGGTATGGTTCACAGAGATGAACTCTCAGAAGAGAGGCTTACCAACCAGTCTGAGGAGAAAGAAAAATCAGATTGCTCAGGTAACTTGAGGACAACACTATATAGTCGAACACCTTACTTGAGAATAAGACATCAAAAGCTATTTTCTAGAGGATGTGAATTTATTTAGAATTAGGAGAGACTTGACTAAAATTAAGAACTTCAGCTCACAAATGTTAGATGCCATACTCATTTCCAGGTCTCCTGTCATTAAAGTTTCTATAAGTGGAGGAAGTTAAACCCAGAGCTGGGCACATGCCATACTTCCAGAGTACAATAGAAGAACGGTCACGCTTATATGCTTGAGGCTTTTCCAGGCCGACAGTAAGGATATCTTAGAAAGTGGAGAACTAAAGATTTTATTTTCTTTTTTCCTTTTTTTTTTTTCCAGTTTCCCATCTACTCAGAGCTAGTGCAAAATAACCTGGCTATTTCAAAATACTAGTGAAATACAAGTCAGTCAAATTTTTCATGGCTTTTTTTTCTCTTATATTCTGTTTAATTTAATTGTCTCAGACTTTTAGAATGTAAACAAGAATTATTTCAAAAAATTATTTCAGATACTTCATTTTACATTACGAATAATTTACAATATGGATAGCCTTTACTATTAGGATTTTTCACAACTGGGGTTACTGCTTGCCTTGAAACTCCATCCATCCTGTTTGGCTTGGCTTGCAGTGCAATTAAGTGTATTTCAGGCATCATGACACTGCTTTCAGATGGAATTGTTACATCAATCATTACACAGTAGGACCAGTTACTGGTGCAAATTCAGGATGCAGAAGGATTAATGACAGAAATGGGACCAGAGTAGAACAGAACTGCATTAATTAGAAAGAAGAACAGAAATAATAAATGAATTTGTATCAAAATCAAGAGACCTGAACATGAGACAAAAATGTCAATCATGCCACTATTTCTAAAAAATACATTATTGATTTATTATTAAAACATTTCGAATAAAATATATATCAGAAAAAGGGCTCAGCTTGCAAACTAAGAGAATGCCATATTTTAGATGGAAAAAGAGAATTTTTGTGACCTTCATCTTCACCAAGAAAAAAAAATTAGTCTTCTATTGACACAAATGGACATTTTGTTGTTTGAGTTTTTTTTTTATTTTAGCCAGAGAACTATAAAGAAAATAATCAGTTTGTCATATAGCTCCACATGGAAGACTCCCAACTGCTGTCTGTAAGTCTTCCAAAACCATAGTTCTTACCCACTTTTGTAAAACATTTTGGGCTCCTCAGCTCAAAGGCGTTGCATAATTGCAAACCATTACTCTCTTTATGCTGTTACCCCCAGGATATAAAACAAGAAATTTCTGTGGCTTGTGATTTCACTCTATACAGTGGTCTGCCTGAACTATTTCTGACGTTGTTTGCAGCCACAGGAACTGAAGCATAGATGCATGTTTTTTTAAGGAAGAAAACTGCTAAATATTTTGTTTTAAGGGACTCTTCTCAGTATGAGAAACTCATTTTCCTTTTACAGTCTTCTAGAGGCTTGTATATTGGAGCTTTTGAACAATTGGCTCAAGTTATGCTTCATAAATATTCAACAAATTTGCCCCTCCAGTAAAACCGCGTTGATCTGCTTTCATGAGCTGTTAATCATATTCCACCCCTGCTGTGAGAGCTTGAATCAGCCATTCAGTACAGATACGGTTAGTTTACAGATCTGGGAGTGGAGGTGAGCAGAGAGGTCAAGAGGGGAGTTTTATCCAGCACTGGAATAGCCAACATAGATTGCATTATTCTGCAAAGCAAGGAGAGGAAAGCTGCATGACACTTTGCAAGTAGTCTGGTGAAGACAGGCACTAATGATCCAAACTCCAAAGATTACCTATGCTTTGTTCCTTCAGTAAAGGCTATGCGCATGGAAAGCAAAAGGCCTGGTTGTATTAAGCAAATTTAAAAGCTTTTTTCCACATTTTAGGTGAGAAAGCAAGACTCACTGGTTTTTCGGGGATCTGACATTGCTCTCACATAGCTCTTAGGTCTTAATTTTTGGTTAAAGAAATAAAAAAATGAAAGTGAATGTAATGGGCAGGAAAGGGCTGATGAAGCACACTAAATGTATGAAGTAGAGTCAGCTTGCACACTGAAGAATAATTTCTACTCAAGTGAGTTTACATGTATACTGATAACACCACCAGGTTTAGAGACAATCAAACCTTGAGCTGGGGGACCACAAAGTCGTCCATTCCAGTCTTCCATTTCTCACCCTCTTGCTTGAAAACCTTTTCTCCCTTATGTGAACAGAAGTGTTGTTATCCATTTCCTGTGATTCACAGGTTCTTGTGAGGAATTTCTGTGCTAAAGAATTCCTTTTGCTGAGGCATTATCTGGTAGAGTGCCTACCACTATCTGTTACAGTCTTCATAGAGAACATTAGCAAGTCACTTTTAATTTCTTCTCTACCTAGTAGGGGCAGAGTAATTAAAGTAATAATTTCCTTCATTCTTTCTTTGTGGGGTGGTTTCCTTTTCATCAGGTGTATTGAAAAAAATATGTTTCTTTGCCCTATATGAAACAATAATCCTGCTACTCTTCCAAACACACAGCTGCTGACAGGCTACAGTACTAGTCTCTAAACACTATGATTCTATTTGTCAAGAAGCATTTAAAAGAATTTTGCACAATCTATTTCATTCAAGCACGAGACAGGGATCTGTGTAACTCTAGGTCAGGGTGCAAATACTTGGTGGTACGTTGTGACCAGTAACAGAATTAGCAGTGATTACACCTACTTTCACTTTGCCTAACCAACAAAACTGATCTGCACTATTGATAAGCACTGCTGTACATATACAAAGACTTTGTGATGAAGGAATTCCAAAACCACCCTGACAAAGAAGAGACAGATGCTCCTTTTATACTTCCTTAGGAAGGTAGCAAGTAGGACTTAATACCATCTCTAACCTTGAGCTTGCTTTCCCCCGAACCTTTCAACAAAACTCTGTTGTGATTCAGTGAGATACATGAAAGTCCATATGAAAGATTGAGCTTATATTGGACTTAGCAGCCACTATGGGTTGTACAAAAATTTTTAAGTGTCTACATAAGTAGGACTATGAGAAATGAGTGTTAGCCAATCAGCCAATGAAACAAGCATCTGCATTGGGTTAGATGTATGCACTCAAAATGACGTATTTGTTTGTGAAAAATAACGTTAGGTGTGTTTTCCTAACTGAATTTTCTGCTAAAGAAGTAACTATTTGCCTAAAATAGTTAATTTTTTTATATATTTACTGAATATTTTTCTGCAGAATGCTTTGATTCTATTCTGTGATAGATGAAAATAATGCTTCTCCTGTCAGAAGCACTAGGCTCAAATGGAATGTTCCTTTGAACGCAGGTAACCTAGCCTGATTGGGAGCATGGGCTGCCTTTTCACTGTTACTGGCTTCTACAGAAGCAGTATTTTGAGTAAAATATTTGTATGTTCACTGTCCTTTATTGCCTTCCCAAAATTCCCTCCATTCTGCCCTCAAAGGTGAGTCGCATTCTCCCAGCAATGTTCAGACTTGTGTTACATATATCACAGCAAGAGGTATGATGCCCAAGATATGGAGAAAAAAAAGATATGCCCTCAAAGATAGGGAACAAAAGATATGATCCCAAAAGTCCCAGCAACCTACAGAGCCAAGGTCACTCACGTCAGGAGAGGGAGACTCCAGCAGAGCTTCCTCCACTTTCTCTCTTGGGGCTAAGCCATGCTAAGCTTGAGTTTCCTGGTTGATTCTACAGCAAAGGTATGCCTATTAATACTTCTCTTAAATCACTGAAGTTGAGAAACTTTGTAACGTAAGAGTCACCAGGTCTAGAGCATTAGTTTTAAAATACCCAGCCTGGGCAAATAGCAGTGAAAAACAAGTATATAAAGAGGAAAAGGTGCTCATTTCAGGTTTTGTGCTATTTACCAGATAATAGGAATTACACATTTTTTGGGTATGAATGGGTCTATCTGCTTTTGCATGGGCTTACTATTCCTGAAATTGGTAGTCTGTAAAGAATTTCAACTATGACCACACCTGAATGAGATTTGGTCCTCAGTTGCTTTTCTGCTTTGCAGCAAATAGGAATAAGCACTAGCCTAAACCAGACTGTATTCTAAGGTTTCAGTCATTGTCTACTACTGAACTAAATGTAGCAGAAAATGAGGTGTTTCAGCACCTTCCAGGATGAAAGTGTTAACTGCTTTTTCCTCTTTGCATGAGACAGGTATTTATTGCTGTTGCTCAGCCTACCTTTTATTGTGCTTTTATTTGGCAATTATGTGTTAGTGTTAAGCCTTGGTCTAATATGCAGGTGGGAATATTTGTAAATGCTTACTGAAAAAAAGCGACTATCGGACAGTATAAAAGAGCTGCGGTTAAAATGATGGCACTATACTTCCTGGCAAGATAGTGTCTGTAACATAATATCTGCATAATGATTTTCAGTCTGCATCAAGAATGCAGAATGTGACAACATAAGAAATGAGAGAAACTGGAATTTTCATTATAGCTTACAACATTCTTTTCAAGTCCTAACTTAGCTACTGGAAATGTTTTTAAATTGCACTGCCTTTAAATGCTGCTATTTAAATCAATAACTTTAAAACTTCCAACTTCACAGACAATGAATAGCATGCAACAAAAACTAATAAGATCATCTTTGTAACTTAAAAAGAGGTATAAGCTTGGCTTCAGGTTTAACACTTGAAAAGCTAAAAAGAACACCCAAAAT
>WEIV01010879.1:83438-96253 GCA_013390005.1 Calyptomena viridis | reverse complement strand
ATCAGCTGTGCAATGCGACCAACTGCAAACCACTCCCAGATTTTACCTTCTATCCATATCCCTCTTTTCTGCCTATGGCTTGACCTTCCTCTCTGCACTCTTTCCAGTTCTGACTCCAATCCTGGTAACATGTCTTAGTGCTTGCTCCTGTTGCATACCCACTTGGAAAGCTGGATAAACACCACATCCAAATGGATTCACTGAGAAGACAGTTGGCCTTCTCAATAGCTTTTTTTATCCCAAAGTCTTGGAGGCTTTGATATTCTATATCCAAAAGCACAGCCAATCAAACAAAAATTTAGAATTTGCATTTATTTTTAAGTTGATTCATAGGGACAAGATCATATGTGTGAACCCTTTAAGAAAAAGTAATTTTCACTCATATTAATTTTGAATGCTATCAGTCATTAAACAGCTCAAGGTTCATGAGGAGTAGCATTAGCTAAGATGGAAGAAAACCTATCTGTCGTATAAGTTCATGGAGTAGTTAAACTTTTATGAACTAGACTTTTTTCTTATACCCCATTTTTTCTGCTAGTAGATTTTTTTCCTTTACTTTTATACTTAGCATAGCTGATTCAGAATCTCTGACATGTGGGAAGTGATCACGATCCTAGAAATTTGTATGAATCTCCATAGTATATAACGTGTCACTGTTGAGTGCTACAGACTCATAAAAGACATATGTTACCAGTAAGTTTCAGATGTATGGCTTAAAAATACACTAATATTCTATCAACACTAATGACAGTTTGAAACATTATTTTGTAATCCTAGTGTGCTGCAAATTAGTGTTCTAACCCCCAAGGCTTGCTTTCCTCCAATTTCATGTGTTGCACTTCTGCTCTTAATTCCATTCTTTCTCTTTGTTTTATTTTTTATTTGCAAAATAAATTTTCTATGTGTTCAAATTACTCTTTTTTGCCTGCTTCAATTTTCACCTTCCCTCTATTTCCCCTTCCTCTTCACCATATCCCTTTTAACAGCTACTGCAGTTGGCTGTCAGATAACACCATTCTCCCATCAGCATTAGCTCTGATACACTAAGATTGAGACACTTTCAAAGAAAGCAGTGATCTTTTTTATAATCCTTGACATGCACCTTATAAATCTTACTTGTTCCTACAAAGATTTCTTAGTTTTGACCAGACATTTGCATAAAATATAAAAATATTAAATAATCAAATAATCCATCATTTAACTATAGACAGTCTCAAAAGCCAGTGAAGTTTTCTTTGTCACCTGGGGTTAGCATGTCAAATTTTTTTTCTAGCCAGGTGTCTAGACTACCAGTTTCAACCCTTCCTGTCTCCAAACTAGTTGCTCTTGAAAGTAGGAATTCAAAGCAGTGTCCTCATCTGTAGGAAAGACAGGATATTCTTCTGCAAAAGAATGGCTGTTCAGTAAGGAAGACTTCAGCCTCTTAGCTGTCCAGGGCTGCCCTGCCTCCTACCAGACCATACTGTCAGTCTCAAGAAGTTTCTGCTTTTCATCACACAGAGATCTACTTCCACTGTGTGTTTTCCCAGCTAAATGAATTACTAAAGAGAAAACAGTAGAAACCATATTCACAAAACCAGTGGAAGATTACAATTTGGTATAAGCTTATTCCCTGCCTCTATTATGTTGCAGGCATATCACCCACATATGTCAAACTGTCCTCTGTTCAGGAAAAAGCAATGGTCTCAGGTGCCTACATAGGCATCTCGGGTCCCTCACAAGTGAAGTACTCACAGAAACCTTCTGCATGTTATATTCATCCAGAAATGTTTGTTTTGGATAAGTAATATTGCAAATGATACTTATACCTGCAGAGTAATGATTAGTTATTTGTAGAGCTGACAGGGCACCCAACAGTAAGTTAGGAAACTAAGATTCATATCACTGATCAAACTCAGTCACCTCAAAAGTCTTGAACAAGTTGCAAAATCTTTTATTTTATACCTGAAAGATGTACAGAAATAGTGATGCCTCTATTTCATTTGAAAATTCAATGGATGAAGTCTTTAAGCTTAGAATTGTTAATTATGTTAATTACAGAACACATCACTAGACACTACAATAAATGTAATATATTGTTTCAGGAACAAACTGAAAAGTAGTGCTCACCAAAGTTTAAAAATATCATCACAGACAGCCCCTGTTCTCAGTAGCTTTCATCTGCCTGCTAAGATAAACATGAAAAAGAAAGTATGACATACAAATAGACCAGCCATGACACTATTAATTTTGACTTCGTTCATACAGAATACATACATATGTATGCATTCGTTTGTAAGAACTGAGGTTTACTTAAAAGAAGGAAGAAAGAAATGCAAGCAAAGGGGAATGAAAAGAGAAGGCAAAGAGGGAAGCGACAGGTGTAAGGAGGGGAACAGGGTAGGACAAATTACAGTCAGAATAACAAAGAGGCAGCTAATACAGTTTCCCAGAGATCTGCTGCATTTCCACACAGGCATAGTACTATTTCATTTGATGTAGGAAATCCTCTATTCAGTCAAACAGAACCCTTTATGTACATATGCACTTTCCTTCTTGGCTTGATAGATTACACAAAACCCATACAAGCTGGTAACAGAATGCTCAAACAGCAGCAGCCTGGAAGCAGGGGTGTTAAAACTCTTCTTGTACAAACAACATATTGCCTGGCAATGCCAAGTGGATGCAGCACAGTTTTGGGACCAGGAATCTGTGTTTCACTCCACCCTTGGGTCTGGAATTGGTTCTTCCATTTCATCCCACTTTTCAGGATTTGACCCCTGTCAAATTCTGATTCCAGCTGTTCAAGTAGCACAAGAAGAGGTTGTCCCTGGTAGCAACCTGGAGAAGTATAGGAGAATCTAAGAGATTTGTTCCATCTGTTCCATTCCCCATCTTGGTGAAGGTTTACTGGCAGCGAGCCATTACCTGGCCTTTGCCAATCTCAGATAAGACTGTGACTTAAAGACAGGTGCTTTTCCCTTTCTCAAATCCTGCATCAGCTTTTGGCTGTGACCAAGCAGCTGGCTTTCTGACTTTAATACTACTTAAAAGACATCTGTTTTCTAAGACTTATCTAGTTCAGTAGCAATTTTGTTGGTTTTTTTGTTGATAGCAGGTGAAGATCCTTGGGACACATTTCATGAATGGTAGTGTGAAATAGCAATTTGTATTTGCAACTGCTGTTGCCTCTGTGCAGAGATCAATATCTGCTGTATTTTGCCCTCTTAATTCACAAAATATGAGTTTAGAATGTAATCTTTTACTACCTATTCCTCATAACAAATCGATGTTTCTATGTAATATCGGTCTCCTTAATTCAGAATTAAAATCTTTGGCTTTGTAGTTTTTTTTTCCTTTCAGTCAAATAGATAAAACCCTGAAGCTGCTTTATTTGAATGATGTAACATGTATTGGAACAGCAATCCATGTTTTTCTTTAGATGGTTTAACTATCTTTTTTCTGTAATAAGCAAATAAAATACAATATAACCAATGGCAAATTGGATTTAAATTCCAAAGTAATAATCCTAACTGATCTATTAGAAAATTTGCAGCTACCTCCAAATTTCAGGGGAAAACTGAACCTGGTATCAAAGCACTAAAATTTTATTAAGGCCTTATTAAAAGTGTATTCAGATACTAATGAATTGTTTGAGCTTCAAGTCAGAACATTTTTATACTTTGAAGAAACATCAAATCATCCATGATTTGTGTAATTTTTACATTTTTTTTAATACTATCATAACTTAGCTTCTCAGATATCATATTTATTCATGGTATTTCTTGGTTAAGTGAGTACCACACATGGACGTTAAAGTTAAGGGAAAGATGAAATGGGTGTTAAAGTTTTAGGAAGGATGAAATAACAGGTAATAGAAAAGGCCACTTGAGGTTGGCTTTGGAAAATGTACAATAACTTACTGAAATCTTTGTCAGTATGTTTTTCCCTTGGCTGGCCAGTGCATGCCAATCCATGTCTATCATGGTGCCTGGCTCATAAAAATATGATAAGAAAGTGTACTTGTTGGCTACAGACCTCTATAAAAATATTTGACAGCACAAATCAGATTAAGTGCTTCTGGTGATCTGTAGGCAGCTCCTGAGGCCACATTTCCTGGGTTGTAGATTATTCTGGGGTTGACTATTAGGTAAACATTTTCCCTCACAAGTGCAGCAATTCACACCTGTTATTAATAAAAGACAGACATCACAAGCAGAATTTATTACTAATTTTCTCTGTTTTTCTCCTAACTTAGCCTATTTTCATGCAGCTGGGATGACATTTATCTTCTCCAGTACCTTCCACAGCAAATTTGTAATTCCTGAATAACAGAGGCACAAATACAAATGTGAGTCTGTATCCTAAAATTAAACCACCAAGAGTCTGTGTTGATAAATAATTCCACAGATAACAGTAGATATCCAACTTACTTTGTTACTTTCTGAGGCACTTTGTGATATTCTTCTTGCCTAATTTCAGGCATTTAAAGAAGAGTCGATTTAATTTCTTCCTTGCTGGAATGAGTAGATGAACTGCACTTTGGAGGCACCAGTCTCTCTCCAATGGCTTATAACATGACAGTGACTTGGACTACATGCTTATTCAACCACATGCAATTATTTGAGAGGAACTACTAGATCACAAATACAGAATAGATATAATTGTCACCCACTTGTATAGATTAGCTGAGATTAATCTCAATGCTAGAATCTACTATTAGATTCTACCACAGGTAATAGATCAGAAATATACTATATATATATATACAAATCTTACACATTTGATGAATAGAATCCCCACTGCTGATTTGCAAAGAAAAACCAAACAAAAAAAGGCCCTTCTACAAGATATCATGTCAGCTTTCTCCGCGGAATTTTCATGCTATGAAATATATTCGAGCAGCCCAATGTGGTGTCTTTCCCAGAATGGCTGCTTCCTCTAGTTGACACAGGGAGGCTTGTAGTAGAGAAGAAAGTATTTCAAGGAAGATCAAGAGAACTGCAAAAATATATTCCCATGTGCATGCACATGTTTCTTTGGCACTGTTTTGGTTTGCTTTTTTTCAAACAAGCATGGCTTTTGAAAATGGCTACGATTTTCTGAGCTTCATGATAAGTAAAATAACTGTATATAATTACATGGCAGAAGCAAAGTAAGGTTTCTGTTGATTTAATTTATTTATATCTCTCTTAATCCTATTTTATTCATTCACTCATTGTCTTTCTGTCTCTGCTGCTATCTGTTATCACTTCAACCCTGAACCTACTGCTGTCTGGCTATAACCACTATAACATTTTTATTTCTGGCACTTAGCTGGTCCTATCCTTAAAAACTCCTATGCCCTACTGAATGTAATCTGACCACTTAATTTTTATATATCTGTTCCTTTACTCAATTTTACCAGAATATTGAATCTCTTGCATTTGCCTCTCCACTTTGACTATATGCTTCTTTCTTTCTGTGTACCGAAATAGGGCTCAAGGCAGACAAATAACCAGCAATCTATGTATCATTTTCAGTGCTGCTTTAGATGTGATATTATCCACTTACAAAGAGAGTGACAATTACTGGGTTTTTTTATTCAAAAGTTTTTGAATCATCTCATGGAGATAGCTGTCTTTATGATAGAATAGTAACTTTTCACTATACTGCCACAGAATTGAATATCAAGGCCTTTCAGGAATCAGTTTTCAGAGCAAGCTGAATCTGATGTCATGTACACTTGCATAGGTCACAGATCACTTCATTTAACCTGGTATGTTGCTAGATGACAAGTTCAAAATGAGATTGTGCTACAGGCCTCTGAATAGTCATGCTATGTGTACATTATCACAAAACTTTTCTCTTAAAAATATCAGAATGCTCTGGGGAAAAAAAAACAAAACAAAACAAAAAACAAAACAACAACAACAAATCCAAAACACCCCCCCCCCCCCCGCAAAAAAAACAACAAAAAAAACAAAACAAAAAGCTGAACAACAAGTATTGATAGTGAACTATGTACTACTAGTATGGTGAGGATAAAATGGGGAAGTAGAGATCTGGCCATCAGTCCCACACAAAAAATCCACCAGGCAAAAAGGAACAGAGAAAGAGTTAATATTTCTTCCTTCGTTATCATTTTGGGAAAATATGATTTCATTTTACAGTTCTAGGATCAGAAATGAGAGTAATTTAAGAAAAAATGTGACTCATAATTTCTCATAAAACCTCAGCACAGCTTCAGAAAACATGAGGCGTCTTCTATGCAATTATTACAGTGTTCCTTAGTGAAATTCTCCCTCAGGAGTCTTAATTTTTGGAGGGAACACAGGTAAGATGATAGTCACATAAATAAAACAAAACTTTTCAGAGTTATTTTGCAGGAATTACCCAACCTTCGTGATGCAACTTAAAGTGTTTGGAAAGTACTGAAAAAGTTAATTCTACACATGTCTTCTTGGAAAAATTCAGAATCAGAAAATTACACATCTGGAATTTTTAACCAATGAACTACTCTTCTCTCTGATTTTAGGAAATTCTTTTAGTCTGTCTTCTCTATCCTTCTCTTAAGGGCAGATTACAATGGCGGGACCCAGACAACAACATTATTCAGAATAGTCAATTAACTCTCAAATGGGACAATTGTTAGATGTGATAAACTGAATAATTTCAAAACACAGATATTGCAAAGTAGGTAAAAATTAAGCTAAAGGAGCACAAGACGATGAATGGAAAAAATAAAGGTCAGCTAGCCCCAGGTGGTTCATTTGATGAACCCCTCACAAATATGGTGTTCCTACAGTGCTAAGAGGACAATATGGATCATCTGCATAAATAAATTGAGCATTAGGTTGACATGTGTAGTCCAAAATTAAGTTCTTGTCTTAGTTTATATTACTAAAGTTTGAAAAGCAGTAACTTTGAGGAAACTGTGACAGGTTGACCCTGACTGGGTGCCAAGTACCTGAACAGTCTCTCGCCCCTTACCAATAAGATGACAAACTCATGGGTGTTAAGATCAGGCAGTTTAATACAAGCAAAGAAAAGATTTGAGTGCGCAAGAAGCAAAGAGAAGGCAAATCTAATCTCTACTTCCCATTCAACGAAGGTCAGGTCACGTCCAGAGAAGCAGGGCCCTACACGTTGGTTGTCCCTTCAGCAGGCAGCCAGCGGAGACAACCCCGTGCCCCCACCCCTGCTGTTCTTTTATATCTGAGCTGACGTCATATGGTCTGGAATATCCCTTTGGTCAGTCTCGGTCACCTGACCTGCTCGTGTCCCCTCTGCCTCTCCCTCACAGCAGTCAAAACAGTGGAGGGTTATCTCCTAGCACTGCTAAGGCTGCTGGGGCTCAGATAGATCCAGTATAGAAACTCAGTCAGTAAATTATATAAATGTAACTGTATGTAACACATATGAGGAAAGCATATTACACCAGGTGTTATTTTCATGAAATATCAATACTATAATTTTGTCTTTAAGATGCAAAAAAGGGTGTCTCAGGGCATTCAGTCAAATATTTACATATTTTAATACCAATTACCCTTACATTATAGGCACACATTCAAACACTCCACTACCTAATCATTATAATTCTTTTACATTCCATATCTCTGAAACACCCCAGATTTGTAATTGGAAGGAAGGAAATTATCTTGAGACATGCTCTAACAAAACAATGAAAAATAACCTAGGAACAATGCACTTTTTGTTCTGTCTACAGTATCTCCCTCCTGTGTATATAAAAGCACAGTAAACTTTTAATCTGAATTAGAAGAAAAAACTTCCTGCTACTTAGATACCCTAAAATCCAAAGAAAAAATTTGCCATGTAAAGTGTGTTTCTACACCACCTAATCCACTTCAATGTTTACTCTTATTCTACAACATAAACCTACGCTCCATCCTTTTGTGCAGTATTCTTCCCGAAAACAATCTCATAAGGAGTCAAAAACATCAAAGGAGTGAGGCATCTAGACTGCAATGTAGGTTAGAAATCAAGTCCAAACAGCACTCAGAAAAATCTTCAGTGTGCTGGCATACAAAGCACCAAGCTGACTCATATTTTAAAACTAAATTCCAAAGATGTTTACAATTGACATAGCTGACTAGTTCACAACGCTTGGCTCACACCTTGCTTATACAGCTAGATTAGAATCCAAAATGATGTCATTTCCTACCTATGTTCTCAAAGGAACTCAACTTGGGAGACATTGTCAGAGCATATCTACTACACATTCAGCTTTCAAGTTCATCTCAAGCAAGTAACTACATATTTTAAAACTTGACCTTTTTTCATCGTGAAGAGCTGTGAAATTCTAACACAGTTGCTTCCTCGACCAGTTTCAAAGGTTTTGTTTTCAAAAAAAACCTTTTCAAAGGGGTTTTTTTTTCCTTTATGTGAATATGACTAGAAAAAGGAATAGGAAATTATGGAAAACACATCTAAGCTGGAGCAATTCAGTGCCTCTCAGTTCCAAAGAGGCCTTCCTCCTTGAGCAGGTTTTAAGGCCTTTAAGCAGTTAGTCATTGCTGCCTCCAGATCATTCACTTTTTCAATCTAGTGTCCAGACTACTAGGTTGCAGCATCATGTTCTGTCTCGGATCAATAATAATGTCTAGGAATTTTTTGAATAAGTGGTGCGGGTTTGAATTCTTTGAGTCAATAAGGAAATATTAAACCAAAATTTCTGTATTTCTAGACTAAATGCTCTGATCATAAAGCTCTTCATAGAACTGTATTTCTTTAAGACTCAGACACCTGTCTTCAGAAGAGATGTCAGTTAGCTTGACTCAAGGACAGGATTAATAACTCAGACACCTACCCAGTTGTTTAACACTCAGCACCTACATGAACAGCATGTTATTCTAAATGTCATTCTTACTTTACTCAGGAATTGCCTGTGAACTTAGGTTTCTAATACAGAATTCTTGCTTGTGAAGAAGGCCATAAGAATAATAGAACCAAGAGGTGTGTTTATCTGAATAGATCCTTTAATATTCACGACTCTGATCTTCCATTGTTTGCAATGTAATTTGCAATTCACTTTCTTTGCTAGTATTAATTTAATGCTATTTTCTTAGTAACTGGTTAGTTTTGTTGGTGCTGTTCTGAGAAAGTTGCATGCCTGACTTCCTCCATCAGTAAAAGATTGTATGGGTCATCCACCATGTACATAAGTATTTTCAGCAATATTATAATTATAATCTTACCTAGGAATTTCCTTTTTAAAAAAGATTTTATATTGTCAAAGGCTGTCCTGGAAAGAATGAAACTGTCTTATCTATAGTCTTCATCTGAAAACTGTCATATTCATTTTTCATTTTAATTTCATTTACATAAATCATAGAAGTGGATATGTGCTATGCTGGAGAATTGTGAAATACAATTCTCCAATGTAAAACTGGAAAAAACCCCACGTTAGTATAAACTACAGAGATGAACTGGAAGTCAGTCTACATCAAAACAAAGCTGTAAGTCAATACAATAAAAATTTATCAAAAATGTGATTATACCTCTATGTCTGATGTGTATGTGTCCCATGCTTGACTCTGCTGAAAATTCACATCCCAGACACTTCTGTGTGAACATTTTGTAGGAATTAAAGGTCTCCATGTTTCATAGTTTTGAAAAGCTCTATCCAGATCCATTTGAAATTCTTCAGTGCATGGGAAGATCCAGATTAGTGTCTTGATCACTCTGAGCGATTACACATTTTGAAGGGACCTTTAGTGCCCTGCCCCAGACCTTAATTCTTCAGCTCAGTAAGGGAGACTCTGTCTCAAGCTACTAAGTTGGTTTTTTCTGCAAATAACATGTATGACTCCAATCCTTTTTTCTTAAACTGAAGCCAATCCATTCTCGATTGTATTGTCACGTCAATGAGACACATTAATGAATCACAGTTTTCCATGCTCTGGGATACACATGAAACATGTAGGGGGAAAAAAAAAAAAACCAATGGTAGCAAAATTTGCCTCAATTTATATCCCAACAGGCAAAGAAGGAGCATTTGGACCACTGACAACGTGAAAGTTTAAAATCACCAAATTATTGTACACTGTAACATTATTTCTGCTTTTATTATTGCCTGAATTTCTGAGAAAAAAAAATTTTAATGTATTGGATGAGGTCATTACAAGTAAAACCCTCTTTCTCCTCTTATATAGAGTGTGGCTCCCTATGCCCGTTTTACACTTCTTATGTGAAATAAGTGCAAATCACACAAAAGAAACAGAATGTAAATTAAGAGCAAACTATTTTCCTGTGATATTTCTTCATTAGCATTTTAGTTAATAATAAAGAAGTTATTTCTCTTTTCTCTGGCTTGGATTCATTTCCAGTTTCTTTTCACAGTTTTTTTTTAAATTTTTTAAATTTTGAAAGAACCAGTCCACGTATCCTCACAATAAGTAATATTTCTGGATTTGTTTATGTCTATATAATATAGTACAGATATGGAATATATATGGGGAGCCAAGTTCCTCCGGCTTTGCTATATGCCTTTTCACAAGGCATATTGTTTCTATAAGAGCTCAAGACACATCTTAAAGGACTAAATTATCTTTTCATTGTTCAACAGGTGTAACAGTATTCAAATTTCTTTCCAGAAATAAAAACTATCCTTACATAGTTCTTCATGTCAGGAACAAGAACTGCAAAGTCTTAGAAAAAAGCTTCTTAATTAAAATTGTCATCTCAGTAACATAATACTATCACAAGATCTCCAATTAGATTTTTAGCAAATTGAAACTGATAAACAGATTGTATGACAGTGATTAACAAAACACTAAGCAGAATTTAGTCAAGTATAACATATGTGAATCATTGAAGGTAAAACCTCAAAGATATTTAACCAAAAAAACGTGTTAAAACTAAGTACGAAAAACATCTCTTCGGTATATTTTAAGCAACTGAGAAAACAAACAATAATATTCATATATGGAAACTGTTACGGGCGGAAGCTTAATAGAGGATTGTCACTGGAGTTTTTTGCCTTTAAATAATTAAATATAAATGTAATTTAGTAAAAATAAATATTGTTCTTTTATTAAGCGGAAAAAAAACCCCAAACTTTTCTTTTGGAATGTACAGCTAAGTTTTGCTAATAATGAAACACAATATTGCAAGCTATTGCATCATTAATCCCTGTATAATCATTTAAATATTGAAGTCATAATTGCTTTAATAATGTTTTCCCATACTGTCTTAATGATTTGCAATAGTTTATTTTCCTGGATAGTCATCTACCATGCAAGTAAAGAGGACAGAAATTTATATAAACAATTCAAGATTGAATGTTGGGAAAAAATAAAACAAAGCAAAGCAAAACAAACAAACAAAACCCACAAAAATAAAAAAAGCCACCACATTTACTACATAGCACATAAAATACTAATTCTACTTTACACCAGCGCACTCATTTCTGAGTTGTGTTTAGCAGCAGGATCCCCAAGCAAACCCCAAGTGTTCCATTCCCAGTGCTACCCTGTAGGCACTTACCAGCATCCTTTTCAGAGATGAGGTTGGGCTGAGCGCTCATTTTGTGCAGTCTAGGAGGTTCTGTACTCCAGGAAGTATCAGGACTTAAAACCAGATGTTTCCGTCAAACAGAAAGTAAAAGAAAATTATTGGACAGTGATTCTTCTGCCCATTCATTGTGTGTGAAGAACAATGCTTCTAAAAGGACGTTTTCTTTTCTCCTAGCCACAAGTGAACAAGTTGCTGGTTCTGAGCAATCTGACAGTTGAGTGGGGAAAGAAAGGAATGCAAATATCTTTTAAGGTCTCATTCTCTGCAATAAAATGCTATGTACTTTCCAGTTCTTCTCAGGCATTGTGCCATCTGCAGAAAAATTTGCCACCATTTCTTTCCTACTTTATTTATTTATAATTTCAGCTAAACTGTAAAAACATGGTTTATGGAAAGGGGGTAAAGGTTTCCTTTCTTATTTTATATTATCCTCACAGCTCGTGCACCACTGTCTTGAAAACATCTGCAGTGTAAGCAGCTGAATAGCATACCAGCGGGTCTTCAGTTCCTGTGAAACTGAACATTTCAGAGTTAATTTTTACATATTTTCACTAATGTTACAGATAGTAGATACAGATGCAATTCAACTGAGGCCTGTGATCTACATCATCAACCATTTCAAGTTTTGTAAATGATTTTTACTCTGCTGCTTTTGGTTCATGTTTCTCAAAGTCTGTTTTAAGTAGAACAGTTCATTTATTTTCTGAAAGAAAAAAAAAGACAGTAAGAAAAGAAGTCATTATTAGTAACCTGGAAACATTTTATTATTCCTATTAGTCTCTTTAAATTCTGTGTAAAATTATATATATATAATTTCTTACAAATAGAATAGAGCTAAAAAATAAATTAATTCATGACTAATATTAGTGGTAGTACTGTAAAAAAGACTGAGCAAGTGACAAACTAAATTAAAACCCTACTAGGCCAAATGCAGCCTGCATTTTTTACCTGTAAAAACAATAATTTCAGTGTTTGAAGTGTTTTGAGAACAAACATCACAGAATTTATTCATGGCAGAGCTGGTTTCTGTGATATCTTCCCTCATTCTTAAGTACAAAACAGCTGCAAGTGCCTTGCGGGAATGCATGTTTGTTGTGGTTTTAAGTAGCCAGAGTTTTTATTAGTTGGGGGGGCTAGGAGAGAGGCTTCTTTAAGAAGCTGCTAGAGTTTTTCTCTGCTCTAAGCTAGCCAAGGTCAGGCAACAATGCCTCTGTGATAACATATTTAAGAAGGAGTAGGAAAAAAAAGAGCTGGGCAGAACATCATGGCCGCTTAAGAGACAGGAGGGTGCGGAGTTTGATTAGCACCAAGGTCAGAGA
>WEIV01010879.1:63049-83355 GCA_013390005.1 Calyptomena viridis | reverse complement strand
GGGGGGGAGAAAGGTGTCTGTAACAACTATCAAACTGCTCACCCTTAAACTCTTAAGCTCTGATTTTAGTAGTAGTTGTAGTAGTAGTAAATTCTTAACATTCTAAGTTAGAGCCTGTTTTGCTTGTGTGAAGTAGTTAATAAACAGTTGCTTGTAATCCTTATCACAAAAGTCAGGGGTTTTTTTCCCTTCTCTGAGAAATTTTAGATCTGTGTGTGGGCTCTCAGCTTTTAGCCAGAGTCAAACCATGACAATGTTCCTCCCTACATTGTCATGCAAGTTGCTTGGAAAAATTGCAAACCTCTGGAACAGGAACAGCAGTGCCAATTTATAAGGAAAGTTGTGGCAAACATTATGTTATGACATTGTGGAACAATCACCGCAAGCTGTTTACAGCCCAACACTCTTCCTGGGTTTTACGCTGGAAACCAGTGTAAAACTGCTATTGATTTCAATGAAAGCCAAAAATGGTTGTCTGCTAAAGAGCGAAGTAGTGTATATTTGTTTAATCAGCTCAAATGACTCTCCCAAATTCCTAGGAGTACCAGATGAGACAATATTTATACATGAGGACTGATTCTCCAGTGCCTTCCACTTGCGCATTCGTAAAAGTGCAGCTTCTGTTTTGCCAAGTCCTTCACTTCAACCAAGCTTTGGTCCTCTTAATATTTTCAGTTTAGTGAAGCAGCTGGCTCTCTGACAAGGCTGCTTGGACCACCCTCACCTCTGACATTTACAGATTAACAGATTTGATGGGAATAGTAGTGAGTTTGTTAGTTTCATTTGTTAAACTTCTTTTGAACAGATGTCTTAATTAGTTGCTTATAATATTAAATTAACATTATTTATGCTAATTTTGTTTTTAAGTAATTAATCCAGAGTGTCTTCAGGAATATTGCAGTGAGAATGATGGACATAAAATTGTCTAAATTACAGATTAATTTATAAACTCCCTTCAGGAATTCATATCTTTAGAGGAGACTTAGCAAGAAGCTAAGTTTCAGTTTTCCTCACTGTCAAAAAAATTTCTTATATTTCCAAAATAAAGCAAATAAAGTTCTGCTTACAGAACTATTCAATGATGCTCAACTTTTCTAATCCAAAACCAGACTTGGAATTTATTTTGAATGATGATATTGCATCATACTTAGGGCATTTGCATTTCCAGTATGAAAGCTCATTTGGCATTTCTGAGTCATAACTGCTGGCCATTTTTTTCTGGATTCTGTCTCTTTTGATTATCTGGCACACTAATATAAAGAATACATTTTAGACTGTGAGTCAGGATACTGTTATCAAACATAGTACATAAACATAAGTATAGTCTTACTGATATAAGTTGTCTGTATCCTGAATTACATTCAAAAATTCAATTTAACTTGTGGACAAAGTACAACCTTGTCTAGTAGACAAGATGGTGTTAGGTCAAAGGTTAGACTTGATGTTCTCAAGCATCTTTTCCAACCTAGTTGATTCTGTGATTCTGTAATAATAACAGTTTGTTCACAGAAATCCTATATAGCAATGTTTCACTAAAAAAAATAAGCTGCACCAATATCACTTAAAACAGAAACTTGGCCTCAAATCTTACTTTGTTAGAAATTTAACTGTGTAGCAAAATATTTGCACTTCTTCACTGATTTTTCAACATGCTGTTAAAATTTAGATTCACAATGTATAGGTGGACTTGATAGCAAATAGGTAATTTATATTGTTATCACTGAAGGAGCCATGTAAAATGAGGATTGTGATTTGGAGAGCTGCACAATTTAATATTAATAAAAAATTGTTACCACTTCATGTTCTTCAATGAAAGTGAAAATATTATTTGAACACCATTCCTATTAACTATTAATTAAATTCCTATTTCCTATTAAAGAAAGGAAAAGGTGTCTCTGAGGAATAGTTTTCTTTTCTATTTGGCACACAATTTCTCAGGAAAGCTTTTTAGTCAGTAGAAGTCTATTAATATAAGAGCATTGCGGAGAAAGATGAACACAGTTGCTTTCAGATTGCATTTCAATTCTTCACTTACATTCTTTCAGATTCCACTACTGAAATTACATAAACAAAATAAATCTCTGTTTTGACTAAATTATCATGTCAAGTCAAGAATGGGGGGGCAGAGGGAAGTGGTGCAATATACTGAGCTATTTATATTTACCTATTAATTTTCTATTTCATATCAATGGAAAAAGAACCAACTTTGTTTCTTTCTCTTCCAAACACTTTTCTCTCCATTATCCAAGTGTAAACTCATTTATATTAGAGTATTTTCCAAAACTGTTCTTCAGTCAAGATTCATGGGTTTTCTCTTTGCTTTGCCAACTCAAGAACTTTTCATCATCAAGCAACATTACTAGCTACTATATGGATAAACAGACACAAATCCATGATTAAATGCCCTTTGAAGAATCAAGAAGCAGGAAAAATGGCTTTATTCATAAATGCTTAGCATATAATTGAAAGACTATCGTTACGAAAATCACATTATAAAAAAGCAGAAATGTCAAAAAAAAAAAAAGGATATCGGGTCTTCTGCTGCTTAGAGTTTTTTTTCAAATATTGTCTTGATATGCATCATGTTATTAAGTCCTTTCTAGTTAAATCATAGGCAACCAAGCATAGCAATGCTTGGCTTTGAGGTATATTCTGCTTAACAAAGAAACATGTGTGTATCCGTGAACAGAGTTGTGTGATTCACCAAAGAATGGCATCCGCAAGTATGAGTCTGTTGATCTGGGGATCCATCCACAAATGCTTGTAGAAAGTGTTAAAGAAAAAGGTTGGATAAAAACCTTCCCCTTTCATGAGTATAGTTAGATCCAGAGACACACATCCCTCTTGCATACACTGCCACTGATGAAGTAGGAGCCTGTGCATCAAAAAATGTGCTATGATATTCACTGTTTTTAATGGATTTGAAGTCAGTCTGATAAACTATCGCTGCATGTTGACACCCATAAATAAATATGATTGAGATTTTCTTGTTAAAAAACAATAATTTTTAATGAAAAAAATATTTCAGACTATGGAAAAAAAAGGAACCTTTATCATTCAAACAAAAATGTCATTGACATTTCAGCTAGGAGTTACTTCAGACAAGAGAGATAGGGTTGAGCACATCTATAATGTCACTAAGGAAAAATCATTTGTGGCACAACAACATGCCATCATGTTGCCTGAACTCATGCCCATTGACAGAGGTGGGTTCATAGTGCAAAAGTCCACTATCTCTCAGGTAAATCTTATTCTATGTGTTATAGATAAAAAATCTCCAACAGCATCACCATTTCCTGCAGAAACAAGTGTTTGGTCTATTTAAAAAATCTGAGAAAGACATGGGAAGGAATCCATGAGACATTTGCATACAAACATACCAGAATACGATTATTAATAGTTGGATCATTTGGATGGTAAGAATTGTAAATGTTAATAAACAGAGTGGGGGGTTAGAAGAGGGAGGGAGAAAGAGACACAAAGCAATTTATTTTCTTTTTTTCATCTTTTTTTTTAATGCATATGTTCTTTGGGTATGAAAGAGAAAAATGCGTAAAAACAGATGTGGGACTACAAAGCCTCCCCACAGACTCCTTGAGAATGAAGATGTCCATAAAAAGCAGTCTGTGTGGCCATTAAAGTACAAACTAATCGAGAGAGAGGATATGAAAAATGTTACAGCAAGCACATAATTCATCACAAAAGTTGAGATGTACATAACTATCACAGAGTAGCAGGGAATTAGTCTGTCTTGCATGATTAAATACAGCTAGTATTTCCAAACATCAGGAAATCACTGCATGACTTATCCAGAGCATGCAAAGTTTGTTAAGAAAAGTAGTACATTTCTTAGACAAATCTGATATAGCTGTAGCAGAGGTAGATGAGTTGGTAGGCTAACTTATAGTCCCACTCCATAGCAGCTAAAACTACAGTATTATGACATTAAGTAAAATCCTCCTTTCATCTGAGAATGTCATTCAATCTTTTAGCACAGAATGATGAGTAGTTCTTAATATTGTCCAAGGCAAATTCCAATGGTAGCTCATTCACATTGCTGAAATAGCAGTAGCCTCTCTAAATGTTAAGGGCAGTTTCCTACCACAGTTTTGAATCACCTTAAGGAAAATGTCTCACTATGTTTTCTACAAAATTTTTAAGGGTTATAGAACTTTTCATGATAAATTTACAGTCTGAACAGTTTTTTTGATTTTTTTGTTCTGTAGCATTAATCTCACTTTCACATTTGCAGTCAAAAAAAAAAAAAAGGCCTAAATATTCCAGGTTTTTACCACTTTTAAATGGTCTAGTGGTTCTTTTATTAGTTAAAGTTACAGGTACAGTGATCCTTCTGAGTTTTACATTTTGTCCTTTTTTATTTTCATATTTCTCTTACATTGTCTAACACTGAAGGATGTAGGATTTTATTAGTGAGAGACACTTAAAATATACATATGAATTGTACAGTAAGCAGAAAGCATGATTTGTCTTTTTTTTGTCTTCATTATGTCTGTGATCATTTATTAACTATGTACTATCTATTATCAGTTTTAATGCAGTAAAGTTTTTTTGTAAAGTTGTTTTTCACATTTTCTGCTGTATCTGTGATCTCCACAATCCCTGTCATCCTCATCAACTTCTATTCACCTGTTTCAGTGTGTGGCCTGAAATGCTTTGAATATTTTCTGGATTTCATAGACCAGCACTTCAAATTTACCTCTTCTTAAAAGTGTATATTGCCAAAAGCAGATTCCCACTGTCTGGTGTCACCCCATTACACAGCTCCCAACTGTCATTATCATAGAAGCACATGTTCTGGAATGCACTTCATGTTAAATTGTTTCATGACTTCTTTCCAATATCCAGACATTCAACCCAAGTGAAATGCTGAATTGGCTGGTCACTACTGCTTTGTGGTAGAGGCAAGAGCAAAACATCATGTGCAGTTTCAACATCATTGAGTCATTTATCTATACTTCAGAAGCAATGTGGCTGAATCAGCATTATTGCTCTGTAAGAGGTTTCTGGTGTTAACTCCTCTGTTGCCTATCACCATGCACAGAACTGAGACAAAGCAAATCCCTATCCTGTCATCTCTTTTAACTGGAAATGCTTAAAAAGTCTATGGAGGCTTTGTATCAAGAATGACAGCAGCATCTGTCTGTTTGCTTTCCTTCACATTTCAATGATGCATAATCAAAATACAACAGAAATTATTAAGTGTGCAGCATCTTTGACTCAGATTGTCTGTATTTTCCAGACTAATTATACTACTTCACTCTCCTACTCAGACTGCTTCAAAGCTTCTCCAGCTGGCCATGTTGCCTATGCACAGTATCAGACAATATTACTGTCTCCAAATAAGTTGGTACTATCATTCAAATATCAGCTTCCCTATTCAGACCTAAAGCCATAGCAGTCTTTTCATATAATTAATGAAATTATAATTAGTAACAATTTGGAGGGGATTTCTGTTGCACATTACAGAAATACACATGAATTAAAACATCAACAAAACACAGTTGTGTTTAGAGTTCAGTAGTAACAGATGGGTGTTCATGTGCAGCTATTTCATAACAAAAGGCTGAACTGTTTTCTCCTTTGCATAGTGGAATTGCATATCGCTTAAGCCAGAGCTAAATTTATCCATTATTCCACCCAAGGATCTGAACTGTTTGAAGGAAAGACTCAGAGTTAATTTTCACCCACTTATTCCCATATAGCTCTGCTGAAGCTAATAGAGTTGCGGAGGTCTGACCAGAATTTGGCTGCAGTTTTCTAAGCACATCTGTTCATTTCATGACAGACATTTCTTTGTGTGTTATGTTAGTTAGAACAGAGCCAGATGCTGATTCGTTTCACAAAGGAACTTATTCTTTGAGTGATCCCACTCAAAGCACCTTGTTTTGACTTAAGAACAACCAGCCTATGTGTAACAGTGACTCACCATAGGAAAATGATTAGGTATATTCTGTTTATCTGTTCCTTCCCTTAGCCATGAAACACTTTGTCAGGTACAAATAGTGTCACTTGGCACCAGCTAAGTGCTATTGAATCCTGAGAGAAGATAGTATACAGTTTACCTTTACAGTCAGATAAATCCTGTTGATATTTCTGGATACTCTTAACTTATGTGCTGGCCAGACAAGCTTCACCATCTGTAGAGATTTATAGCAAATCTGGCAGAAATGGACAAATAGATGCTATTTTTAATCAAGATACCCCTGTATGTCATCTCTTCCCCCCCTCACAGACCCATAGTCACCAAGCCAGAACCATCCATCTATGCAGATGACTGCAAGACTCATGGCTCAGGAGGGAACACAGGTGCCTTGCACCACCAAGTAACTACCCCTCGAATATGTTTTTATATGCTGAGGGCTCCATGCCTATGCACCTGGTCTAGGATAACACATTTTAATTCAGCTGTTGATGACTTTGAATCCAGTTGAGAAAACAGCTCATTTGAATTCTCCACAGCCTGTTTGCTTCTACATCTAATTCATTACCTGATCACTGCTAATTAGAACAGTTGCAATGGCAGAGTTGTTTTGCTCAGTGCAGTTAACAATTATTTCCTCCCAGTCAGCTCACAGGACCTGTCCAGTAGGGTGATCTACAAAAGAATACTGAAAAATTTAGGTTTGTTTGCAGATCAGAAGGAAAAGGTTAATGTAAAAATCTTAAAAGACAATATTCAGGTTTTCTGTCACAGCAATTTTCACAGTAGTCAAAAGGTTTTAGTTTTGTATTATTTTTCTGTTATTGTTAGTACTTTCCGTTCTCAGCATGTATTTTCCAAAGTACGTTGTTTGCTGTAATGATAATATATTGCTTCTCCCTTTTTTTTAATTAATCTGATCTTCTTCTATAATCATAGCCAAATTTTCCTACATATTCAGGGGCTTTAGACCACCATGATTTCTCACCTTACAACAACATAATAAGAAGAAAGGTACTATCATTTAACTTAAGAAAAACTATATGTGACAAACAAATGCTCAGTGTTGGGGGCATCACTGTTATTTTCTCACAGCAATATGTTTTTTGTACAGGGACTGTTGCTGTTGTCATGGATAGCATAGAGGACAGAATGCTGCTAGTTGAGAAATTATATTGTTTGAAAGCATAAACAGAAATGTGCACACAAGTATGAAGAAAAATGAAGCACTATTTTCAGTTAAAAATAAAATAGAGTAAGAGTAGTAGGTGTTTGAGTTCCACTAAGTAATAATAATTACATTTAAAGCACTTTGTAGACTGACAGCTTTGAAGTGGGTAGAAAGAAAAGTAATGACAGATAGGTGTTTGTGAGTGCTCAATTTTTAATGGCCAGAAGCAATACTCAGCTCAGTTTGATACTAATTAAGGACTTATTAACTCTCATTCAACTCTGTGTCCAGTTGTACACTAAAATTATAAATTTTGACATAATTTCTTTCCTACTTGTGTCCTTGAGCATAATAAGTGAATGTCACTGTGTCAGTAATTTACCTATCATTACACAATTAGAAATACCTGCTTGCATAATTGTAAATTAGCTCTGTAGGTTTGAGTTGCATGTTGCTCTTGTAACTGATTTGTAATATAGCCAAGGTATGAGACAGTGTGTTAGTCCTCTGCTCTTTTTTCTATTAGCTCTGAAACAAAATTAGACTTATAAGAAACAGTAGAATGTCATTAGTCTGCTTAATTAATCAAATTTACTTAAAGTATCTGAAGCATTATTCATCTAGCAGATGTATTATGTGAATTCAGATGAATTTAACATCAGAACTTCCAGTTTGTACCTCATATCTTTCCATTAGCCTGGCTCAGGTTTTAATTTAAAGATTTGAATTAAATACAAAGATTTGAACTCAAGTCAGGTACATCATTGTCTCTAAATCAGCTGTCTTGTGGCTGCCTCTGAGCAAGAGAATTCTCTTTTCCTGGGTTTGCTACTGTAAGACTCCTTTAGCTGTTTCATCTATCCTTACAAGTTTAGTCTGAAGTCCAAGCACCCATTCCTCTTTCTATTCCCTGTTCTACTATTCGGCATATAGCAGGGTTTAAAAATTAACTCCCAACACATGAATCTGAAGAGCTCCATTGAAGTTAATGATACACCACCACCTTGCACCAGCTGATAGCCTGATGCTCAGGTTGTTTCTCAGTGATTGTGTCCTGTGTGTTGCTCCTGGTCTGACTCGCATAGCATCATGTCCCCAGAGTAGTCTCAAGAGGGCCAAAGATCAGCTTTTAGCCTTGCCTCAGACATGAGCCAAAGATCTCAACTCCTGAGAGAAGGATCAGCCACGTTCACCTTGCTACCAAATAGTGGTTCTCATTCTCAGGTGTTAGTGACAAACTTTCCCTGCCAAGGGTGAGTGTATAACCTGACAGGATATATAGTATATCTGAGTTTCTTGCTCAAATCACTGAATGAATATAAGCAGATACAGCTATTTGTATTTTGGCCTGCTGTGACCTTCACCCGTGAAAGCCTCTGGTTCTGTACCCAATGGAACAACAGTGTTAGAAGCTGACTCAAATACAAGAAAAAGTGAGAGATGAGATTTGAAGGTTTAAGGATCAGCATCCCAAGCTCCCACAGAGGCCTGTCCACATAAATAAGCAATCCATATACTGGCAATGGTGTTGCACACTGCTAAGGCTTCAGGGTGAGATTGCCTTTTATTCCAACACACTTTCCTCACCATTCCAGACTAAATGTCAAGTCTTAAGAGAAGAGCAGGCAAGTGATTCTATTATGTGTAGGTGATTCTATTATGTGTAGGTGATTATACAACTAGTATACTCAAAATTGCATCCACTCACAAAAAGTTTTGTACAGTAGCTAGGCATCCTGCACTGCGTATCACCTCTGTTCCATCTCTACTTTTCTTAAAAGAAAATATTCTCTATAAATTATACTAACTTTCACCTGCTTTTGGTTCATATTAGTTGATTTGTAAACCAACCAAGCAAGACATAAAGATATATCAACATTAGTACACTGCATGATCAGCTCATTGGTTTGCAGGAAAATGTTACCTACACTTAGGGATGGAGTTTTCATTCTTTTAAATTCTAGTCTTCAAATAAGACCAACAAGAATTGTCAACAAGAAAAACACATGTATATTTTTAGCATATTCATGTTTATATTCCATGTAACCCTACTACATGACAATATGCTGTTGCTGGATATGTCAGAAAATTATATGTGATTTTTCCTTCTTACCTTTAGTTCTACCTATTTTGTCTTCAATCTTCAATTTTGTCTACTCTCTCCTTTCACTAGAATCATCTGTTTCTTTTTTTAGTGGATGAGAAGAAAAATTGCCATGTGGTAATTCATGGAGGATATTCTCCATACTGGTAAATTGTATATATATGATAACTCTTTTTTTTCTCATAAGTTTCAGGAAACTTTACCTTCATGTAGTCTTGCACAGGGCAGTTAAAATATAATTTTCTTCCTCCTTGTTACGGTTTGACTCTGGCTAAATGCCGAGAGCACACACAGATCTAAAATTTCTCAGAGAAGGAAAAAAAACCCTCGACTTTTGTGATAAGGATTACAAGCAACTGTTTATTAACTACTTCACACAAGCAAAACAGGCTCTAACTTGGAATATTAAGTATTCACTACTACTACTACTAAAATCAGGGCTTAAGAGTTTAAGAGCGAGAAGTTTGATGGATGTCAAACCCCTTTCTCCCCTCCCCCCCTTCTTTTAGGATCCTTCCCCCTCCCTCAGCAGAATGGGAAGGCAGGAGTGGGGGGGTTAGAGTCAGATGGTTTCTCTGCTGCTGTTCAGATGAGAGAGAGTCCCACCCCAGCTTTCCTCGTGGGGTCTTTTTCAGTGGAATTTGTGGATTATACTGACAACAGCTTTTCAAGTATTGTTGTCACGTAAGTCACTTTACCACAGGTGCAGTTATTCAGGTGCTGCTTGGCTGCTTCAGCGTGGGTCTCCCCGTGCCACCAGTCCTTTCCAGCATGCGTCTCTTCTTCCCACAGCCCACAGGACTCCATCAGGCCCCCTGCTCCAAACATGGACATCTAACATCCCACAGGATCACAGCCTCTCTTTTTCCAGCACTTCTCTGCTCCAGTGTGAAAATCTTCCAGTCTTTCCACGGGTTGCAGGCGAATCTTCGCTCTTATGATCCCTCACAGGTTGCTGAGGCCCTATTCCAGTGTTTAAGGCATCTTCTCTTTCTCCTTCCCTCTGACCTTGGTGTTAGTCAAACTTCTCACTCTCCTCTCTCTTCAGCTGCCATGATGTTCTGCCTTGCCTTTTTTTCCTTCTCCTTCTTAAATATGTTATCACAGAGGGATTACTGGCCGACCTTGAGCTAGCTTAGAGCAGAGAAAATTCCAGCAGCTTCTTAAAGAAGCCTCTCTCCTAGTCCCCCCCAGCTAATAAAAAACTCTGGCTACTTAAAACCACAACACTCCTTTTCTTTCAAAGCACCTGTCCCTGCTATAAGTGCAGGGAGAGACTTTCTGCTAGTCCTATACAATTCTCCTAAACATTGACTGGTTCTATTTTCCTTTTGAAATCAAATTCATGAGTAATAACACACTATTTCTTCTTGTCTTTGCTTTATCTATTCAGAATTTCCCATTTAGAGTTCTTGATTCCCAAATAATGAAACAATAAATTCCAGTTTTAGAAAATGTTTTTTCTGTGGGAGGAAAATAAGTTGGTTTTGTCTTGATTTCAGAATAACCTGGAGATGGCCCTGGATTCTTTCCAAAATCCTCTGAGGATGAGACAAAACAGCCTGACCACTGTGAGAAGAAGAAAGTGAGTGAGAGGAAAACATAAAAATGTGGGAGTTTTTTCACTTATAATTGCATCAAAAAAACTAGAGGTAAACTTTGCCACTTATCTCCTTTGGCTCAGTAACCAAAGACAGTAGGTGTCTCCAATTTGGTATTTCTCCTCTGCTACATGTGCTTCATTAAATAAAACCTTGAAAACATAATAAAACATTTGTCTTTTTATTCAAAATCTTTTAACTTTCCTTATACAAATAGCTAGAGTTACTTAACCTGATTTATGAATTTTTCTCCCAGTATGGAACAAGATTAGTTTTGACTTTGCAAAAATTTGGTGTCTAACATCTAGATATTACAAAAGCAAAATCTGATGTAACTTAAGTCAAGCCCTCTCTGTATTTATCACTTCAAATCCCCACAGTATGCCCAGTCAATGGAGTATGACACTCCAGATATGTCCAGATAAGTACTCTAACTTTGTTACATATGTACAATGTCCATGTGATGTCCTTACAGTGTTTTTAAAATTAAAAAAGGAATTTTTTCTGTGCAAGAAGGATATAATGCAACAGATGCGCCTAAACACCACATCTTCTGCTAAAAAGTGAAAGAAATCTGACATCATTGACACAAAAGAAATATTATTATTAATTTTAATGAAGTCAGAATTTCTTCCAAAGATTAAAACACTGAACATGTGTTTTCATTTTCATGATTCGCCATATACACACCAGAATCATATGATGCTACTGCTTCCCAAAATTTCAAACCAAATAAAATTAGGTTGTGGATATATTAGAACAGGCAACCTCATAATGCCCAGGTGCTACAACACAGGATCTATTCACTCAGTAGGTCCTACTCAACATTTTAAATCATCTCTGAGGCAAAATTCCACATTATGGGACAATGACTATAACAAGAACTGATGTCCAGAGTATCTGTGATTTTAAGTCACCCAGATTGTGTTGCACAATTTATTCTTTCTACACTCATTGCACCTTTCTGCAGAAAGGCTCATGAAGACAATAGGTTCATATGGTCACCCAAATCTTTAAAAGCCTACAGCCACCAAATTACTCTTCTCAGGCTTGTATGTCATTTTGAGAGAGGCCCTTCACCTTTAATAACACTCCTGCCACAACAAGCTGGCTGCCTGATGTGTCTCACCAAGAGGAAAAACAAGCACTGGGGAAAGGGATGTGAGGGAAGGGCTGGAATACCAGTACTTAAAAACCAAGTGGAACTTCATAGTAAACACAAATCCAGAAAGATCTGGAAATATAAGCTGGTTTACAATTCTTTACAAGCATGATGAGAAGAATAGGGTTAAATCTCCACTTCTTACTGTTGAATATACTGTAATAACCTGTTACCAGTGGACACACAAATCCTGAAGAAATTATGGGCTCACATGCAGGTCTGGAGCCTTTGAGGAATGTTTAAAGATTTCTGCATGAGACAAAATACGTTCAAAATCTCATATGGACAGACCTCACCCCACTGAATGCCTTTAGAAGCCTAAGCCTAAATTGTTCCAACAAATTTCAACTGTTGGAGACCATAGGGGATTGTTTTTGCAGTATTTTTACAGAATATGAAGTGTCACAGTGTAACTGATATTGATGGCTTAACTGATTTAAGAGATTAAATTTGGCTCAAAGACACTCTCTGGGACTGAGGAAAAGGCGGTCAGTCAATGGACTAATGTGAGGCACACTAACAGGTCTAGGTTAGAAGGGTGAACTATCTGGGCTCAGTGACATTTGAATAGATTTAACTGTGCAGTTCTGTAAGTCAATCAATCTTATTATGCCCTGTGGGCTGGTAGCCAGCCTGTGAGGAAAGAACTTAATTACTCGAATAGGCTGACTAAAGGAACTTAAGACAATGGTATATGTAAGAGCTATAAAATAAAGTGTCCTTTGCCCTGTGGGTATTTGGACAAAAAAAATAAAGGGGTATTCAATCAGTAGACGAGACTCTCTGGTTCTGTGATTCAGGGGACTAGAGGACTTTGACTCACCTCCCAAAAACTGGAGAATTTCCTAACAGGCAAAACCATGCAGAACGATATGTTGGTTATTTTGGCTACAGCTATTTTCTGTGCTAGTTAAAGTAAAGGGTGGCTGGCTAAAGTCTCCTAGAAAATCTGAAAGTCTTCTCTCAGCTAACAGAAGCTTTGGAGAGCGCATTGTAAATCCAACACAGCTAAACATTCATGAACTATTGCAGAGCCCAGGTGTCATCAGTAGTCTTGGGAATCATGTGAGGAATGAAATATTGCAGACAGGGAGACTATGTCCTGAGGATTACTGCCTGCTCAAGACAGCCTCAATAGCACATGTGTGTAATGATTGAGGACCCCTTTAGCATCTAGCCAGTGCTGTGGCATGACTAAAAATGCCTTTGTTGTTTTATTAACCACCCCATCTTCAATTTAATTGTTCTCATATAGCAAGTGCCTCTATAAAATACATTTGTTCATGTTTTCAAGTTGATATTAAAATACTAAAAAACTCCAAAAGAATTAATCATTCCCAGCATCTAATGATTTTACATATTTTGATTTTGTAAGCATGTAGGAAATCTCTATACCTGGAATTTTTCTTAGAGCCACATATTGTGAACGATTTAGTTGAGATAGATCACACAGGATCTTCACTGGTTGTGAATTTCAGATGCAGGTTTTTATTCACACCTAGTATTTCTTAAAGATTTGTAAACATCCAAACTGTATTTTACTTTTTATTTTAATACATTGCTCTTGACGACTCGTCACCAACCAGCACACTGGTGATAAAACTCAGTAAGAGTTGTTTGTAATAGGAACTCTACTCTTTCCATTGCTCTCTTAAGACCATGTTATGCATCATAGCTATACTATACATCCAATATGGCACATAATACTATTGTACTGAAGTATAACAAAGAATAATGCATTCCATCTTCATAAAGTCTATCAAACACATTATACAGTGGAGCACATAACTTAAAAGTGTATATACCTATGCCATCAGGTAACTCCGCTAACTAAAAAAACTATAATTACAGGAAAGGATTCTAGATTTAGAAAAATTTATCAGAACTCTCTTTGGTTTTATCTAGAAACTAACTCTCAGACTTTTTTATTTATTTTTGTATTCATAGTTGTGGTCAAGTTTTATTATATGCAGGTCAGAAGGCAGTTTGATAAATATAGAAATGATTATACCTTTTGTATTCCTACACTGCAACTATGCAAAAATGTTATCAGGCAATTAATTTTTTCATTAAGAAAGCCCTAAATGTCTTTCCATTTTCACTGTCAAGATATGTGTTCCATAGGAAAAGAAAGATATTTTTTTATTGATTGTGCAAAAACAAGCTCACCTGTTTATATTCACTTTTTATTTAATACTTTATTTGCAATAATAAAAAAATCAATCACTTTGACTCTTAGAGAAACAAGGACCATCTACCTAGTGTTGCATGGCAGTAAACACACATGCAAACTGACTGTAAGGGTGGTTAGTGAGTGTAAGAGGAACCTATTTCCTTACTGTATGCTCACCTCGTCCCAAGGCTGTGAAAATTCCCTGCATCTGTAAACACACATGCAGACACACACACACACACACACACACACACACACACACAAAGCCCCATGCACATGCGCTCATATATAACTCTGTAGTGCTGTTGTTATATCTCACCCCACAATTATCACTAATCCTGAAGGTAAATTCCAAGTATTGGCTGGAAGCAAGGTGTACTTTTATGCACCTTAACAACTCAGAGAGGGATGTTAAGGCATGAAAAATTTATGATGTGCTACAAAACTTGCCACTTGTATTAGCACTGGGACACAAACCAGGTAGGCGAGCTCCTAGAGCACAATACATCTCTTCCACAAACACATCTGTTCTTTGCCATAACAGCCGGTATTCTCTGGAGGGAATGAGTTGCTGGGAAGACTAGGTGTATTCAGACCCCTTCTACAGAGACTACATCCAGTTTCAGTTTTCAAAAAAATTGGCTCTGTACCATGTTTATGGCAAATACCAGAACTTTAATTCGGCTCTGACCTTTCTATAGCACGCTTCACAACTGACTGACCACTTCTTAGGAAACGATGTTATGCATTTCTGTAGCAGATGTCAGAGGCAGTATTATCACTGATACAATAGCGTTTCTAGAGAGATGATGAAAACATCTCTTAAGAAATGAATAAGAGAAAGGATCTCTTAAGGTTCGCCTCTTTCTCCAGTCCAAAATGGAAGACTTCTGAAGCATGCTGAATTTTAATGTTATCTTTTCAGAAAGTTTGGCTATGTCAGATAAAATAATTGCTAAATCAATTTAAAATGCAATGGAGAGAAAATGTACCAAGCACACAAACAAAACACCCACAAAAAACCCTGCACTTGCATATTGTTAATTATTAATCTTGGTTAACTCCTAAGCTGCACCCATTTTGCCCTGGCTTTGCAACATGACTAAACTCAGATGGCCAGAGTCTCTCATAACTGCAGAGAATGTACAGTGAATTTGCCACCCAATTGTTACCCATTTTCTCTCACTTTCTCTGTTAGCACTGCCCCACAGATATTAATTTAATTAATGAAGTACAAAATATTCTCATTATAAAAGGTGTTTAAAAATGCCAAGCACATATTTATTCATAAATCTTTCTGTAGACCAATGAATGACATTCTATTTTTTTTTTTAATATTAGGGGATAATCTCTTTTGCAACAGTGTTTCTCTTTTACTGACACATTATACTTGTTTCTTCAGAATAAATATATTTCAGCATCTTACTTTTTGCAAGTTATGCTTGCACAAAGGAAAAACAGTGTTCAGGTCTGTTCTGTATTTGCAAGCTAATTTACACAAGAGCCACTGAAAAGCTCCCCTTTGAGTTGAATCTAATTTGTTGGTCAGAGTACATACTTCACGGGGTTTTTGCCATATTTCCTCCTAAATACATACCTTAAAGTCATCGTGATTCCCACTTAGATGAAATATAACAAGACATATAATTACTTCCTTTGCATCTGTTCGTATATGCACATTTCCTTACCAGTGGAGATTCCATTACTTGGCCTTTAAATGTGAAAGTTTTTTTAATTAGCAATGAAATGCTCCTTTTACTCCACTTATTTTTAGTTGCTTTTTTTTGTTTCTTATATCCACGTCCTTTCCTTTGATTTTTGAGGCCTGTGATTTTCTGTGGTGCTTTCTAAGACAAATATTCCCTCAAGAAAAGATAGTAAACATTGAAGGACAGTACAGAAAATGTCAAAAAGTACAGGCATTTCTCTGTGTATGTAATGATCTGTTTGGTTTCCTGCTTATAATCAATACGAAGAGCCTGTGTTCCATTTCCACACTCAGTGTGAAATAGAACAGATCCCAGAGAACATTTTCTTTATATTTAAACAAAACCTGACATTTTAATAAAGACGATTCCTAAAGGTTTTATGTACTAGACATGAGGACTTTTGCATTATTCTCCATTCCTGATAGCTTTTTTTACTTCCCTTGAAACACCAGACTTAAATAGGGAACTTCCAATTATGTTTGTATGTTTTATTGTTCTCACATTCACTTGTGTGCAATCATGTTAAAAGCTGAAGGAAACATGAAAATCAACAGCATCCATTACTTCTGTGCCAGTTTTGAGAGCACTCTAGCTCAAGCTAGAAGATGGATTAAAAAGCCAAATGCTCTCTTTTTCTGTATTTCATCAGTGTCCTCCATTAGGGGAAGAAACTGATTTTCTAGTTTAGTTTGAAATTATAAAATAAAAAAGTCAAAACACTGGCCCAGAACAAAAGTGGAATGTCAACACTGTAAACTGAAAATTAAAAAAAAATTCTATGGCACAAGGAAAGGATTGCTTGTCTTTATATTTAAGTATGGTTTAAAATAAAAATTAATTTCATTAACAGAAAAACAACTCAAATAGAAATTTCAAATATATATTTAAAAATATCAAAACTCAGCTTGTAAGTATTTTAACTTATATAAAATAGGTGATGCTTACAGCAAGGGCCTTAGGATTGCCAAATATGTAATTTNCTCGCTTTGTGCTTCCACGCTTTGCAACAAATGCTTTTCACAGCACACGCTCTGGTATGTTAAACCCAGGTTTGGGTGACATGCTTAAGTGTGATAAAGCTCAATAAACAGCAAGAAAAACTGAGAAGCTGCGAGTTTTATTCCTTTATCTGGTACTGGACTTTGATAATAAGAAGAGGTACTCTAACAATCAATCAACGAGTACCTCAAGAATTTGGACATTTTTTATCCAATTTATATATCTAACATATTCCACAAAGGCATTGTGGCCTAGTAAAATATTTTGGTCCCTCAACTGCTTTCTTGCAAAATATAATGGGTTGCAATATCACAGCTCAGCCCATTTCTCCAACTGAAATGTTAGCTGAAAGTATAACTGAAAACACCTAAGTGCTAACCACTGCAATGCACTTACTAACTCACCCTGAAATTGTGCAAAGATTTCTGTTCAGGAAGCACAAAGATGAACTTTATTGCCACAGTGACAAAGGCTTGCCTACCATTGAAGCAATTCTGTGTTGGAAGATGAGAAGGGAGAAGCAGCTGAGAAAGGAAACTACTAAAAAACAATAGAAGAGCCCAGCTACTCACTGCAGCAGCTGATGTTAATAACTCCTTCTAGAAACAAAGGTTTCTGCCATCATGTCCTAACAGTTTAAAGCAGGGCATCATGCCACACCATCTCCTGCCTCCAGAGCAGCATCAGCAGCCAGATGAGCTTTCCAGGACACTGCTGCAGACCACAGCCATTTTGTTGCTGCCAGACAGCTCCCTTTGCAGGAAACCAGATAACTTGTTTTTAGAGTTGGCTCAGTGTTCATTTCTACTCCCTCTGCTTAGGAAGTGGAAATGGGTCAGTAAGAGGCAGGTAGACAGATAGAAAACATTAATTTCTTTAAATAAAGCAGTTCTTTGCTTCCAAGCAGAGGGCTCAGTCACCTTATAAATGCAAAGTTTTTTATAGTTTCAGGACAAATGATGCCTGCCTTTGCAGCCCATGTCTGCTAAAGCTTATTGACAGGATTTCAGTTCTTCATTTCCCAGCAAACATGCTTGACTCCAAATTTCCATCTTCACTTTTAAGTGTACATTTATATTTGTTCCCATCAGCGATGCAACTAGATCTCATTGCAAAGGACGATGGTTTCCATAAAGTGGAAATATTTCTCAATCTGATTAATTATATGTTCACTCACAGGTCTTTTCCAGATGGCTTCAAATCTGCAAGATCATGAACAGCTTTGCCTTGCAACATTAAGTATACTATAGCTAAGCAGGCAGTTTTCTTTCTCTGGCAATATCAGACCCAGATGCCTACTTTTCTGGCACATTTCTTTAAGTGTTACATAGTGGTACTCGCATTAATGAGGTATGTCAAGCTGCAAGCTTTAGGGCACTTAATGCAGCAATTCTGAAATGTTTTGTCTTGCCATCTCTTATAATTAGATCATGACAACTGCTTTTATGTAAAGACTAAATCTCATTTTCTGTGTTTACCACTGTATTACTAACCATTCTCTCTCTATTTTCTTTCTGCTGCAAATATTGCATTGACTCAGCAAAGATTGTTACATTTTTCCAATGTAGCCCCATTCTATTTGTTTTATAGGTTCATATTTTCAGACCCATGGATATCTATATTACTGTGATTCATATACTATATCATATATAGTATATCATGATATCATGATGATGTCCTCAGTTTTTTTGAAGATCGGATAAAGGGGCAGAGTATGTAATCACACTGTAGAGTCCATAAGCAGGGAGGAATTGGACATTTCTATCTGATTATATCCTGTGACCCAAAAACGGTTGCCAAATACATCCATACTTTCAAATATTTTCTGTTTCTAGTGCTGTTGAACTCTTGAAGGTACCAGAAATAATAAAGGTATGTGTTGGGCACAGATCCACAGGAAGCACTTAGGGGCATGTAAACAGTTTAAACTGATTCCTGTTGTCTACCAAGAAAACAAGCCTCTTTTATTAAGAAGTGTTGCTTCCAAAACTTTTATTATTCAGTGTGCATTCTTGAATATTTAGTTGCACACACACAAACAAAAGAGAAAAGTTTAAAACAAGCAGAAAAACAAAACATCTTTTTCCTACTACACATAAATCAGCTGCCTCTCCATCTGGTGCATTCTGTCTGCTTCATCATAGTCCCAATCATATTTACCTGAGACCTGACTGTACTGATTTTCCTGAAAACCCATTTCTTATTGAAGAATTATGTATGGAGTTATCCCTTTATCTGCTTACACTATATTCTGATAGATTATATAGACAGAAATTGTCAGAACTGTGAATGTAAAATGCAGATTTGAAAAGCTAGAATTTTTTTAAGCTAACACCTTTAGAAAAAAATATAAGTTACATTTCCAATGTAACACCACACAGAAATGTAGGCATGCATAAGTTATCTGGACATTTACATTCCTGTGTTTGAAAAAAATATATATATGGCCAAACCAGTTTGCTGTGTCACTGATGATGCTGAGTTTATTTTCCCACACATGCTTGGATTTTACTTACTGAAATAAGGCAGACAGGACATACTATGATAATGTTAAGTCTTCACTTCATATCTGCAGCTTGAAAGGTCCACAAAAAAATACATTAAATCTAAGGCTGAAGTGAATCTTCAAAAGGAAAACTTGAAAAGGAAAACAAACAGAAACCTCCACAGATATTTGCTGTGTAGATTCCACACAAGAAATAAAATGAAATATAGGAAGGTAAATCAATGACTCATCCTGTAAAAATATGTATTGGTAGATTTTCTGTGGTAAAGGAATCCCTCAGAGAATGGTTGAGAATATTGTAAGAAAGCAAAGTTTAGCAGTGAGTATAAATGTAAATTTGTGCTTATTGGTCTTTATTATACCCTAAAATCCATAGTTATCTAATGAAATCATCATAAAGGATATATAGATACACTGATATTGTGTAAACTCCCCTGTACATATTTATTGTTGGAATATTCAGATTTCCCCCTCTCTTCCAATCTTCCTCAGTCTTTCAGTGTTAATTACCTAGTATATCATTTTCTCATGTAAAATGTTTGTTAGGTACATATATACCTGCCCATACCAACAGGTTGGGCTGGGTCTAACGTCCAAGAAAAGCACATAGCAGTTAACAGAAGATAAAAAACTTACATTTTGTGGCATTTGACTATTCTTCAATAAGAAATAAATTTCACATGAATCCTCCAATGTTTTACTCTGGATAGGTATTAAAATAAACGATTAAACATCTTTTTTTTTTTTTACAATTTCTTTCATGTTCTTTCTTTGACTTTTGACACAAACTGGCTGTGGGCTCTTCAATGGTGCGGGAGACAAGCAAGCTGTCACCAATGTTGGCTCGAATTTTGAATTAATATAAGAAAAGGACTTCCATGAGCAGTATCTTAAGAGACAAAACAAAGACAAATTGGCAAAGATGGATACAATATATATT
>WEIV01010879.1:41443-56058 GCA_013390005.1 Calyptomena viridis | reverse complement strand
TCAAGGCTGTTTCATAGTGAGTGTTAGCGGTTTCTGGGAATGTCTGCGGAGGTGCTGGGGTCTTCCTGGAACCACCAAGAGCTTACCTCTCCTTTTGTGACTTTATCTGTCACCTCAAAACTGGTAATATCTTAGTAATGACATATCTATTTCTATAATCAATATCTGATCATTGCCTCATTTCAAAAGAGCCTTCTTTCTTAGGATGTCTTACAGACGAGTGGTGAAGGAGTAAGAGAGGTGCTATATTATACCAAAGGAGAGAAAGAGAGAAATATTATACCTCAGATTCTTGGTATTTCAGATAAAATTGTCTTTTATTCTTTTTTGGTGGAAGCTAAATTGGCATGGCATATGGTCTTGAGTTATAAATAAGTATATGGGGAAGTCTTTTATAGAACATCTTTTTAAAACTAAGACATTTATATGCCACAATTACTGACACAGAGTCCAGCTGAGTTTTGCTGCCTTTCCTCCTATAATCTGGGAAAATTTCAAAGGACATGATAAACTATAAAACTCTAAGACTGAGTCTAAATCGGCATTACTGGCAAATGTTACCTGACATTACAATGAACATACGCAAAAAAAAAAAAGTGAGAATAAAAACTTTTTTTATCACAAGGCTAACTTCACTCTTTGTTAATAGTCCTGAAATTTGACTGCCTTAGATAATATATAGCATCTGGATAACTTATTATTAAGGGCATGGATTTTGCTACTGGACCTAATTTGTCTTTTTCTCCACCACATTCATTCGAAGACACTGGTGGAAATCAAACCCTTATCTTTACAAGTATGTTCCAATGCTTCTGCAATAATAGTGTTTATTATTTTCAAACAAACCACTGACAAGATTACAGCAACAGATCTAATTTTACATAACACATTCCTGATATTCCGAGAGAAATTACAGAATAAATCATCATTCAAATACATGATTTAAAGGAAGAACTTTATTCCAACGTTCTGTGCACCTATTAAGACATATATTTTCCAAGTTTATCGGAATTTCTTTCAAATCAGCTTTAACTCTGCACTGGTGTCTTTACCTAGAGGACCCCAAAGTGAGGAAAAAAAACAAAATTAAGAAAATACAGAAACACCTTGAATTCTGATACAGTTCAAACACATCTATGCTTGTATTTCCTGTCTCAAAATGTTTTTACCTGCACTAAACATGTTTTGTGCCAATGTTAAAGAAATTAAAATGATTCAGAGAATTAAGTAAAATATATGCCTTAAAGCCTAATTCAGTTTCCTAAATTACACAGAATACTACCCTGCTATTTCAAGAAATATCAGACTGTATATTGTCACGTGGAGCAGAAGTAATAGGAAATTTATTTTTCTCCATTTTCAACAGAGATTATACAAACCTAACTGGAATAAATACTCTTCTTAAACCAAGTTCATGACAAGATTTGTCATGGGCAGTTAACAAAATAGACAGTATACCTCTCCAAAAACATAGGTTTCATTTATTTTTGCATAATTTACATATCATTAGTCTATATTGTGTTCATATGTAGTAACAAGAACTCAAGTTGTATAAAGGTTTACCCATCGGGCCATTTGTAGTTACTCTCCACCTGGTATATGCATCTGTCCAGGTGAAGTGTTCACTCAAGATTTTTATCTTGATCAGTAATTGACAACCATGATATATCTTTCACATAAAGTACGTGACTCACCCTTGGTAACAGTTTAACGATGTTAACACGCAGAAGAACTACCACTGTTTTTGTTTTTGCATGAAAAGTGGAAGTTAATATAACAGTTTGTGATCTTTCTCCAATTATTTTTATAAGTTTAGATGAATCACTGTCGGTGATATATTTATTGTATATACAGTAGGAATCAAGAAATAATTTTAGCTATTTTCAGTAAAAGTAATTTTAAGAGGAATCTTGTGTCAAAAGTAATGTAAAATTTTCTATTTAAGATNACCTTAGGACTTAACAGAACCACACAACAAACCTGACAGTAAAACAAAGGTAGCCAGTGAGACACATTTAACAGTAAAACAAAACTTAATAGCGATACACCCATCTTAGACCAAAACGAAGCATTAAGTTTAAAAAAAAGAAAGAACATAACATTAGTTAAAGATCACTCACCCCAAGATGCTCAAGTGGAGTGGAGGGGAAGAGGCATTTGTCAGTTACCTCCGTGAGTACAGATGGAACTTCTCCAAATTTTCTCTATGTTCAAATCTCATTTATATCTTTTTTTTTTTTCTTAGACCAGTTTGAGTGACAGTCAGGGAAATAAACGAACCTTTTGGGTGTGTTTNACATTTATATGCCACAATTACTGACCCAGAGTCCAGCTGAGTTTTGCTGCCTTTCCTCCTATAATCTGGGAAAATTTCAAAGGACATGATAAACTATAAAACTCTAAGACTGAGTCTAAATCGGCATTACTGGCAAATGTTACCTGACATTACAATGAACATACGCAAAAAAAAAAAAGTGAGAATAAAAACTTTTTTATCACAAGGCTAACTTCACTCTTTGTTAATAGTCCTGAAATTTGACTGCCTTAGATAATATATAGCATCTGGATAACTTATTATTAAGGGCATGGATTTTGCTACTGGACCTAATTTGTCTTTTTCTCCACCACATTCATTCGAAGACACTGGTGGAAATCAAACCCTTATCTTTACAAGTATGTTCCAATGCTTCTGCAATAATAGTGTTTATTATTTTCAAACAAACCACTGACAAGATTACAGCAACAGATCTAATTTTACATAACACATTCCTGATATTCCGAGAGAAATTACAGAATAAATCATCATTCAAATACATGATTTAAAGGAAGAACTTTATTCCAACGTTCTGTGCACCTATTAAGACATATATTTTCCAAGTTTATCGGAATTTCTTTCAAATCAGCTTTAACTCTGCACTGGTGTCTTTACCTAGAGGACCCCAAAGTGAGGAAAAAAAACAAAATTAAGAAAATACAGAAACACCTTGAATTCTGATACAGTTCAAACACATCTATGCTTGTATTTCCTGTCTCAAAATGTTTTTACCTGCACTAAACATGTTTTGTGCCAATGTTAAAGAAATTAAAATGATTCAGAGAATTAAGTAAAATATATGCCTTAAAGCCTAATTCAGTTTCCTAAATTACACAGAATACTACCCTGCTATTTCAAGAAATATCAGACTGTATATTGTCACGTGGAGCAGAAGTAATAGGAAATTTATTTTTCTCCATTTTCAACAGAGATTATACAAACCTAACTGGAATAAATACTCTTCTTAAACCAAGTTCATGACAAGATTTGTCATGGGCAGTTAACAAAATAGACAGTATACCTCTCCAAAAACATAGGTTTCATTTATTTTTGCATAATTTACATATCATTAGTCTATATTGTGTTCATATGTAGTAACAAGAACTCAAGTTGTATAAAGGTTTACCCATCGGGCCATTTGTAGTTACTCTCCACCTGGTATATGCATCTGTCCAGGTGAAGTGTTCACTCAAGATTTTTATCTTGATCAGTAATTGACAACCATGATATATCTTTCACATAAAGTACGTGACTCACCCTTGGTAACAGTTTAACGATGTTAACACGCAGAAGAACTACCACTGTTTTTGTTTTTGCATGAAAAGTGGAAGTTAATATAACAGTTTGTGATCTTTCTCCAATTATTTTTATAAGTTTAGATGAATCACTGTCGGTGATATATTTATTGTATATACAGTAGGAATCAAGAAATAATTTTAGCTATTTTCAGTAAAAGTAATTTTAAGAGGAATCTTGTGTCAAAAGTAATGTAAAATTTTCTATTTAAGATTTCTCCTGATGACAGAATTAACTGTCTTGAAACATGGGAAATATATTTTTAAAACTCAATTGAAAGAAACAAACACAAACCCATTGTTTCTTTTATTTTAATGCATGCCTAGGAGGTTAGGAGACAAAAAGCAGACAAGAAATTTTTTTTTCTCCCTGCTAGATACAGTTGCAAATTTACAGAACTGCACACTTTCGTTTTAGAACCAACATTTTGACTCTGTAAATACACAGAATTCCAAAAGCAATGAAAGAAATAAAAAAAGAGAAAGGAAGTTGGACAGCTGTTATTTTTAGTTAAGGATATTATAGTTTATAAAGAAAACTCCCAGAGAAGAATGCAATGTTTATGCGCACATTCCTTACAGATGATAGTCATTAAAGAGAGGCTTTGTGGTTAACCCCTGTCAATGGGAATGTATGGATTCTGGTAGGAAAGAGAATTATATACTACCACAATTTGTAGGAAAGTTTTATTTTTAAAGTATTGACTACATGGTTATGAAAACAGATGTTTGAGGAGAGTGGTAGTGAAGTGAGGATTTGTTCTTGCTCCTCCTGAAATCAGTAGATGAAATAAGCCCCTCTGATTCAAAGAGGAAAACCTAGTTTAGGAAATTTTATGAGAAAAGTAGACAACATTTTCTAATTTTATGTAAAATTCACAGTATATTTCTATAGTAGGAACTTAGGATAATTTTTAAAAAAATATTAAATTCATTTAATTTTTTATGTTTTACAGCGGCTTCTCTAGGTCAGAAAGATATTTTGGTAAATATCTGATATTTGACTACTATAATTCTACCAGGGTATACTTTGTATCAACAGGCTAATAAATTATTCTGTAGTAGAAGCCAAATCAGAAACATATAATTATTTAAGATTGTAGAATAATAATTACTACTGTCTCAGCTAGTTTATAATATTACAAAAAATCCCTGTTTTCATCCTCTATTTGGTGGATTGACTTCCTGAAGAAAAAATAAAATAAAATCAGAAACTAAACGAATGACAGAATCATGGAAAGAACTACCTTTGGGGTTTTCATAAAAATTTTACTTTCCAGCAGTCATATAGCCCTTCCGCTACTTTAATTCGAATGAACCAATATGGAATACTTTGCACTGTATTCTACATGTTATTGCATGTTGATACACCTCCCCAAGAAGACTGAACACATAAGTAATCTTGACTAACTTTAATAAGCTTTAAAGAGAAATAAGATGATACATGAAGTTTAATCTCTTCTTATGTCTTAAGAAGGACAATCAGGACTAAGTTTCAAAAGACATTTTAAAAAGCCGTGTAATAAACTGCAATGTTTATTATAGGTAGAAAGTAATTTTTGCAGACAAAATGAAGAGGTGTATAAATATATGCAAGCACAAATCCAGCTATCTTGTAGGAACAAATAAATGGTCCGATTTTAATTGTAGATGATATTACAGAACAGCAGAAGTCATTCATGAGCAGAATTTTTTAAAAAGCACATTCCTAAAGCAAAACTGAGATTCTGCTTTTTAAAATTACTTGAATATCTCTGAAGAATCACGTAAAGTTCTAGGATTCTAATTAGTGGGTTACATTCTGAAAAATTCCTAATTGTCCTATCCACATTGAAATCAATAGCAATCAGTGTTGGCTCTGTACAAAAGATTCAACCTTATTTAAGCAATTTTTCCTTTTAGGTGCTTGCTTGTCTATTGGAATCCAGGGGTGGATAAATTTGCCATGAAATGCATGGCAGCTCATCCAATAAAGCCTACGCATCTCCAGAAACACAGATTCCTACACAGGTCTGACTAGGTCAAGCACAGACACAGAAGTCTGAACACTTGTATTTGTCAAGCACCTGAAGTTCTGTTTCTCAGTACACAGAACTTCGTTCCTGATGCTTCATTGTCACTTTGTGGGACGGACAGCTGGCCTGTCTGTCCCTGTGGTGATGGATTGGATTTGGGCCGAGCTGACCTGCGGCCTTAAAAGATGTTAAAACCAACGGTACGACCTCAAAAGTACATGACTCAGCACACCCTGTGCTGCCTACGTACCTCCTCGCTTTGAGTTAATGGCAGACTGTTTTGGTTAATGATCCAATTATACACATGTTTATATTTCATTACCATCAATGTTAATCTGCCACATATTAGATGACCAATTGTTTTTGTCCATGTATTCTCAAGCACCAATAGTCTGTGTGGAGTCAGTGTACATAATTGGTTAATAAATGGCCTTCGGGGTCCGGATCGTTTGCCACCCTGAAGATTCATCCTAAATCCTTGTCACTCGTCTCTTTACTGGGAGACCCCCCTGGACCATGACATGACTTAACAGACATTAAACCCAACAAGGATCCATCTTCTAGGCACTTTATATCTTCAGGTGCTCAGTCTGTCGGGCATACTCAACACTTCCTATCACATGTATATGAAACCAGGATTCATAAAATCCTCTCTGCCTCTATTTTTTTCTGGCACATGCATCAAAGTGCTCATGAAATAGCTTGGAGTTCCTCACCCAAGGCCCGTCTCCCTAAAGATAAAACCTTAGCTATTTTGTAACAGTGTGCAAAACACAAATTATTTAAAGAGAAGCAGCGGAAAATCTTTTCATCTTTTTGAACCTGTTTCACCAGGCAAAAATATATTTAATTTCTCAACAGCGACATAGAAGGAGAGAGAGATTGCAACTATGAGATTATAATATAGATCAACTGTGGGATTCAAATTTTCCTACTCAATGAGTTTGGGGAATAGTTTTCCATCTGATTCTCAGGTCTGTGTGCATGCCTTGTCCTTTGGGCAATAAACTCCATTGCAGCTGTAATTTCATTGTGAATATCAAATTGGGCAGTACAGAAGTCCAGCTTGTTTCAGCAAAAATGGATAAGATTATTTTGGATATTCAGAAAGCCATTGAATTCATATGTAGATGGTATATTTTTATTTCAGTAATTAAATTAGACATTCACAAACACACACCATCAATCACTCTTCCTTCACTTATGATAACACAATAGTTTGTGGCCAGACACTATGAACTTAACGACTGAAATAAATTGGGACAGAAAACCAAAGAAACTTTGCAACAAAGCAAACAGCTGCCTTTTAATCAGTTTTTATTGACTTTTAGCCACTAAAGAAAAGTCTAAAACTGCAGATTGAATCTACACTTATCCATGCCATGTTTCTCAGAGAAACCTAGTTAGTGTCATGTACAGTAGCTCTAAAACTGAAAGTAGTATATCTCCATTGGTGTGATGTTGGACCCTATATACTTATGTGAAGTGAAAGAGATATAATATGATGCTGCATTTTGAAGGTCTCATTCTGATAACTTGGAGCAAAACCATACATCTTTATGGAACAGATTATCTTCAGTGTGATCACATGGCACATACAGGACAACTAAGGAATCTGGCCCAGACAGAATGGGTTTAGGAAAGGCAGGTCCTACTTGACCAGCCTGATCTTTAATGACCAGGTGATGTGTCTAGTGGGTGAGGGAAAGGCTGCAGATGATGTCTACCTGGACATCAATAAAGCATTTTATACTGTTTCCCACAGCATTCTCCCGGAGAAGCTGGCAGCTTGGACAGGTACACTCCTCATTGGGTTAAAAATTGGCCAGATAGTTGAGCCCAGAGTGGTGGTAAATGATGTTGCATCCAGCTGGAGGTCTTTCACGAGTGGCATTCTCCAGGGCTCAGTATTGGAGCCAGCCCTATTCAGTATCATTATCGATCATCTGAATGAGGGGATTGATTGCGTACTCAGTAAGTTTGCAGATGAAAAATTGGGAGGGAGTATTGATCTGCTGAAGGATAGAAAGGCTCTGAGGGGGCATCCAGACAGGCTGGATCCATGGGCCAACACCAGTGGTATGAGATTCAACAAGGCAAAGTGCTGAGTTCCGCACTTGAGTCACAAAACCCCATGCAACACTAAAGGCTGGGGGAAGAGTGCTAGAAAGCGGCTGAGTGGAAAAGGATGTGAGGATGCTGGTGGACAGCCAACTGAACATGAGCCAGCAGTGTGCCCAGGTGGCCAAGAAGACCAATGGCCTCCTGGCTTGTATCAAAAATAGTGTGGCCAGCAGAACTAGGGAAGCACTTGTCATCCTGTGCTCAGCATTAGCGAGGCCACACCTCAAGTCTTGTGTCCAGTTCTCAGCCTCTCACTACAAGAAAGACATTGAGGTGCTGGAGTGTGTCCAGAGAAGAACAACGAATCTGGTGAAGGGTTTAGAGAGTAAGTCCTATGAGGAGCTGCTGAGGTAGCTGGGGTCATTTAGTCTGGAGAAAAGAGGGCTCAGGAGAAACTGTATCACTCTACAATTGCCTGAAAGGAGGTTGTAGCAAGGTGGGGGTTGTCTTCTTGTCCCAGGCAGCCAGTGACAGGACAAAAGGAAATGGTCTCAAGCTACATCAGAGGAGGTTCAGGTACACTGAGAAGAATTTTTCACTGAAAAGGTTGTCAAGCATTGGAATGGGCTGCCCAGGGAAGTGGTGGAGTCACCATTCCTGGAAGTATTCAAGCAATGCCTGGATGTGGCACTTAGTGCTATGGTAGAGTTGACAAGATAGCTATCAGTCAAAAGCTGGATACGATGATCTTGGAAGTCTTTTCCAACCTTAATGATTCTATTATTCTATTCTATAGCCTCCAGGTACCTAGTGTAGCATCTTAGGCTATGTGTGGCATTTCACTGTATGAAGTTAGCTGAGATATCTTTGATACAGCATGATACAATGTGATGTAGAAATATCCTGCTGTAAATCAACAGAAGGCAAAGCAGCCAGCTGCTGGGTATGTCACTGCTGGTGTTCCAGAACATGTTGTACAATAAGTCTTTTCACTGTTTAAGGATCACAATAAGTTAAACAAACAAAATATGCAATGGGTTTCAATAGAGGTAATGTTATATTTTTGCTTATATGGTTGATACAGGCCCAGACCCTCAGTTATTATAGGTGGATCTCAGTGGAACAACATTACCTTGGACCTGCCTTGATTTTCCCTTGAGGTATGTTTGGGTTTGGTTTGATGTGTTGGAGTTATTTTGTTTGAGGTGGGATTTGGTTTGGNTTGGGGGAGGAATTTGGGGGGGGTGTTGGTTTTTTGTTTGGGGGTTTTTTTGTTTTGGTTTTGGTTTTGGAGAGTTTTTTAGTTGGTTTGGATTTTTTTAATTCATTGGGGGGGTGTTTTTTTGTTTGTTTGGGGGGGGATTTTGTTTGGTTGCTTGCTTGCTTGCTTGGGGATTTGGGGGGGGCAGTAGTCTTTCCTATTCCTTTTTCCCATAATCTGTGTTTTTATTATCTTTGATCTGCCTATCTACCCAAACTTCTCTTTACCTATTCACCTGTGTTTGGGCATTACATGTTGTTGCAGGATGTGAATTAACTTAATATTTAAACCTTGAAAGGTAATAATCCCATTTTGCAAGACTTTGTTTAGGTCTCATTTAAAATCAACAAGAGATATGTTAGACTGGAGAAAAGACTTAATAAGAACAGTCTTAATAACATACAACCATATGAAAGGCTAGTGGGGAAGGGAAGATATGAACTGAGAATGAACTTGCTTTCACTGCTCTATTCATTAATGAATAGAGCATAATAATGAACAAAGACATGAAGGGGGAAGAAAAAGGGAAGGGTTTAAAATTTGTTGAGACACAAAGATGTCTGAAAACTTTACATATATCACTTATTATTCATATTCCAAATATACAAAATAACTGTATTGTATCAATTCCTCCTTACATTAAATAGGAAAATGCTGAGAGATGGGAAGGACAAGCCCAGTACAAAACAATCATAAGTTACAAATTCAGCACTGCATTACACATTGTTGCTGTTCAAAACAAAAGAATTCTTTCAAACCCTTTCTGCAGTTTCTAAAAGGCTTTTAACTTTCCTATCACTGCCAGAAAAATCATGTATTTTTCTTGCTAACTGGAAGATGCAACTTTATAACTGAATTAATAATCTACTGTGAAAAAATGATCCAGAATAGTGTCTAAAAGCATTTGTTAGGACAGTCTTTCATTCTGTGGCTGTACATGCTCAAGGCACAGTTTTTGACAGGGACAAATGGAAGATTGCATTTTGATGGCCAAAGATAACTACAAAAACAAGAGAGAAAAATTTGTAATGTCATTTGTTTCAATATATCACAGTGCTTTGTGGTGAGAAAGAGCTGCTTTTAAAATAGTAAGATGCAGATGAGAGTGCATACCATACAACCTACTGTCTTAGAAAGGGAACAACAGCAGGAAATTTGAAAAGCTAAAAATTAGCTAAGAAAAGTTGAAGAAAATGTTCTTCCCCAGAGAAAGCAGCTGATGAAAAAGGAGATATCTGTCGTTTTAAACCTGACTAGTAATTAACCAGCTCTTAGTCCCTACGACCATACTTACAGGTGAATCAGGACTTACAAGTCCTGGACTTCTCAGGTTTTGCTAACTTCTCTAACCAATATTGCTCCTAAGCACAGACTCCAATTCTTGGATTGCTTTTCTTATTTGATTAAACTTGTATTCAATTTTTAGAGACCTCTCTGTCCGGAAGTATAAAGAACAGGCCTTACACCTTTCCATCATGATGTGCTTTATCAACTGTAAGGAATTTCATTAGTGTTCACTTTTGGAACATAAAGAAATCTACAAAGATTTATGTATCTATATAGCTCTTTACTTAAATATACACATATATGGAAATATATAGTAAAAGATATGCACAAAGCATTTCTGGTAATCAAATATCATCTAGAAGAGGAGAAGATACAACTAGAAGTAACAAAGATCACTCACTGCACTTCTCATACTGAGGAATAGCATGGTTTGATAACACGGGGAAATGGTACTGGAAAACAAAGATTATAGATTAGGCTGGGTGTTTCAAAGATGGGCAAGAGATTGAGTACTCATCTAAGTTTCGAAGGACCTGACCCAGGCAGCTTTACACAGATCTCAGCAGTGGAAAATATTCCTCTTTGGGATCTGTATGGCTTTTCATGCAGCTCACATGCTGTAGAATATGAAATAGGATTAAGATGTCCTTCTCCAATTTTCTGTGTTTTTTCTCTTCTGTTATCCCTAGCCAACTTTGGACATGAAAAAGCAGGTTCCCATCAGATGCATTGTACAGAGACACTGTCTCTGAAGTCCTGTTACCACACAACGATCCCTTGCTTAGTCACTGCAGTTTGAGGAGATCAACATGGCAAATGTGGGAGATCTTGAGCACTGGAAAGAGAATGGAAGACACATGATACACAGACTTTACAAAATACCCATTAAATAAAAAACATTTTTTGAAAATCCTTAATATAAAGCCAGATTGTCATGAAATTTAGATGTCTGAACCTGATGAAAAATAGGTCATCTAAAATTGGTTGAAACTAGAAAAAAAAAGCCAAAACCAAACAAAACAAATAAGCAAACAAAAAAATCCCTTATTCAATCTTCTGTAAACAAGATGAGATCAAGAGACTGTAAACTCTTGATTTTATAAACATGAGCTACAAAGCAAAGGCCAAATTATTGGTATGTTGCTCATCTTGGAAATTAATTTTATTCTGCTGTTAAGCACAATTAAATCTTTGTCTTTAAGACATCAGTGGAAAGGAATGGAGTTATTTGCTTTTTTTTAATTCTCCCTCCATGACATCTCTTCAGTAGCAGAAAAGAATTTGCCCTCTCTTTTCAGTTTGTATAACATCATACTGTGTTTAAATAACCTACAGGGTGAAATTCAACTTGGTATATCTTCAGGTCCTTCAGGAAAATACAGCTATATTTTCCTTAGCAATTTACTCTTCTGAGGTGTGATATAAAACTGAAATACAGCATTTTAAGGATCAAAGGAGATGTCACCCATGGGTTACAGCGATGCTGAAAAATACAGAAAACACAGCTCCTCACAAAGGGCCACAGTTTAAATAAAGATACAACAAACCCAACAATGCTGGGCTGCCGTACTTTGAAGAAAGTCAAGAAAACACAAATGGGTCATGCTCCACTTACAGTCCTACAAACTACATCCAGCAAACATCATTTGAGCACCAATAACTTCATCCACTTTTCTAAATGCTCAGTGTATGTATTTCCTTTAGACAGAGGTGAGTAAACAAGCCATGCTTTTTCTCTTGAGACTTTTTTCTTTTCTCTCTATGTCATTTCTATGCAGTATGGAAGCTCTGTTTCAAAGTTCAATTCAATTAAGGAGGCATAATTAGTCAAATTTCTAAAAGGATTATGCCATTCCACAGAGGTCTCAAACACAGGCATATAGGGCAGTCCTAGAAAGTAAAGATGGAAATAAAATTTAAAAAAGAAAATTACAGAAGATGAGATTCAGGACTTCTTATCTCAAAACTACTGTGCAAGCAGTACATAATTGCTACAAATGTTTTTTTTTTCCACAGCAAAGGACATGTCTGATGAATGTACCATTACTTTGCTTCTATGTTATCCACAAGTCTGCTTGGTCAGTGTTCTCCTATAATTCACAATAGTCACTTAGGTCATGTGGTGCCTTTTTTTGTTGTCTTGCTGGTTGATTTGAATTTATTTTAAACAAGAGTATAATAATAAACAACAGGCAATAATTAAGAGCAAATGCTGTTGTACGTACTAGTTATTTTAAATGCAAAAATCAGATATATTTGAACTAATTTGTATTTTGAACACTTAAGTTACATGGATTCCAATGGCATCTTTTTACCTGAGGAGAAAGAATATATTGTCTCATATTTGGGAAATGTTTATTCTTACTTAGAATTAAACTAAGTAGGAATACATGGAAAGGCTGCAGATTTTACCATTGGCATGAGAGAAGCATAACTAACATTCATTTTTCCCTTCAGAAATCCTATACTTGGTAGAATCATGTTCTCAAGATACTATAAAGTCTGTGCTGCTCAGTGACACTCTTCATGCTTAAAGATCTTCCTTCTAATTAAACTTTATATTAACAACTGGATGCAGACAGGTTTTTCTGCTTCAATTACATGAAGTTAGTAATTCACTGGTTATATGCACATTAATTTACCTAGAACTTAATGGAATTTTACTACCCAGTTTCAATTGATACATTTGCAGAGGTATGCTGAAACTCCATTCACATTCCAAATATTCTTGCCTGGTGAAAAAATAGTTGCACATGCATGTGACTGCCTTTTTGGATCCTTTTCAAAGCCTTCTTTAGGAATCTGAATACGCCCTTCTGTGGGAAAAACTGCAGAAACAAAAAAAGGAATGAAAAACTCTTTAAGACCATCCTTCCTCCCAGAAGTTTCTCAGAACCTGATTGAGGGCTTCAGATAGAAGGGATCCTAAAAGAGCAGGAAGGATCAAAGCCCCCAGCATCAAAACAGTTTGGTTTCACCTTTCACTGTACCTCCTACTTACAGCCATTGGTGTAGAAAGAGTAAAGCACAGAGAAGGAAGAAATGCTGCTCTGGGAAAGATGTTTTAAATGGGAATTCCACCCTGGAGGGAGCCTGGCAGAAAGGTTATCTACGTTGTACTACTTTTCTGCTTTGATCCCTGCTGGGAAAATACACACCTTTCACTTTCTCAATGTCTGCTGTCCAGACAAATTGCAAAGTATCTGCAGCTACAAAAGAATTGTGTGTACTATTTGTACATGCACACAAACATACACAAAGATACTGAGAGCATAATTCGGCAGACACTTACAGTGATTCATTCACTGTGAAATCATATTCTGCCAAATCAATGAGTTACTGCTCTGTGACTGAAGGTAAATTTCACTCACATTGAATGATTAATATCTATTGTGTTTGGCAGAATTTTGTAAAAGTGTAACAGGAAAAAAAAAAGATTGCATATTATGCATGAATGGTACTGTAAACATCATAGTCTATATTGTGACAGGTATCTTTAAAAATTAACTCTGAACTACAGCTTTTTGGGCACAGTGGAAGAAGTCAAAAATTTTCATTTGAAAAGTAGTTTTATTTTCTTCTTCCTTTTATACCTAGATCAAAGAAACTTGTGATGTGCCTTATGATTCTAAGTAATATTATGTGTGTCCCCGAGGTCTTCACATATCCCAAGGGAATTGGCAATATATGTCAGTTGCTATATAGGTGTAAAGTATAATAAATGGATCTTGGTGTACCATTATTATAAATTATTGCTCTGTATGTTTTACTGATTGGTATGAGAGCATCTGTACTGACTTACAAACGATGCTCAGAGAAGAGCATACATGTTCTACCTGTTCATGAGCTGAATTACTTACATAGTATAAATAACTGTGAAGAGGTCGGATATAGCATGCTTTAGCCTCTTTCCTGATGCTTGAGCTGTCGGGGTCTGTATTCTTACATTTGGAAGGAATAGAGAAAAAACGAATTGTTCATCCATTGTTATTAATAATTTACAGTGAAGTACCTATCCCACGTTCTCCTGAGCTAAATCTATCCAATGTGTGATTAGTTAGATGTGAGGATCAAAGATGCTTGTTCCTTCTGATGTATTATTTTTATAATATATTTGTAAATGTTCTGTCTTTTTATGGCATCAAAGAATAATAGAATGGCATGTGATGTGACCATAGATGTTCACATTGAGTTAATACAACACATGTAGAAGTGGAAGCTAATCAAGAAATTGTGTACTAATTTATTCCTTATGTAATTTACAGAAGATTCTGGTAAAGATGACCATTCAGAAGGATGTACATTTATTTCTATGGACTTAGTTCATGGGTTAGGATTGTCAAGGACGTTTAAAGGACTAAGGTGCTCAGCATCAAAAT
>WEIV01010879.1:26487-37939 GCA_013390005.1 Calyptomena viridis | reverse complement strand
TTCTCAGTAAATTGAGGATCTTGTTGTTCAGATTGGTCACAAGCAAAAAAATATCTTGTCAAAGCAAAAAGAATATATCAACTCAGATGTAATTAGAAAAATGAAAAGAAAACTGCTTACGCAGAGCAAAATATTGAGTCTTTAAGCCAATAAACATACCCAGGCTGACAAGCAAATCCTTACCAATAACTACTTTTCTTACGAGACCACTGAGCATTCCAGTGATAGTGATGAATCCTTATCCTTGTTTCCTGTGTGTTTCCTAGCATGAGCAAAAAACACGTATTCTGAAATCAGTTGCAAAGCTTTCCTCACCAGGAATCTGGTACTGTTCTTTCTCTCAGTTCTTCTCTTGTAAGTAATTTCTACACCTTGACGGCAGAAACATGGAAGAAATCATAGAGGGATCATTCTCTAGTGTTTTAAGTTAGAGGATAAATTGCAAATTCTATTTAATATATCGCTGCTTTTACAAATGCAATCATGTTGTTGTCCAAAAATGAAATGGAGCAGGACACATTAAAAATTATTTCAAAGGACGGCCATCCTTTATGTAGTTTCTGGGACAAAAGAGAAACAATTGAAGAAAGCAAGGGGGTTTTTTGGGGTTTGGGTTTTTTTTTTTTAAATGCATTCCTGACACTTCCACTGTAAGGGAATAGTTGTGTGTATCTTTCTACTATTATGTCTGTTTCAGAATGCTTACTAACTAGTGAAAGGATCATCATGGTATTAAGAAGCCAAGCAAAACATTTATTTAATAATAGAATGAAATGAACACATGAATAGACTATGGAGATCTTACTAGACCATATTACACAGACCAGCTTGAAGAAATATTTCAAGATCTTAACCAAATGGAAAAATTAAAAAAAGATCAGTCATTGTCTGTGTTCCTTTCTAATAATTCACAACTAGAAATCTGAAAGATGTCTTGACAAATAAATTATGAGAAAATTTTCCTTTGGGTTGTATGTGACATTTTCCCTGAACTTACTTTAATCAAAAAAACGGTATGGATTTTTCTATGGTTTACGACTATGGTAAACAGACAAAGAGATTCAAATTTTGACACCCAGAGCAAACACAGAGACATGGCAGTACAGGCTTCAACCTGTTGCTATTACCCACTTACTTGCATTTTCAGCAAAAATGTAAGTCTTATGATAAAGTCTCTAGAAACACTCCTTTTCGTTTTCTGAAATTTTAAGTGTGTATAACACCTTATTCTGTATCCTAAGCACACATCTACACAGAACTAGCTTAATTCACAAACAAGTTTCCTACTGCCAGTGATGAGCTATCAGAAGGTAATATACCCAGTCTCCACTGAAATCGGACACATTCAAGTCAGTGATCTGGCAGTGAAAAATCCATTCTCACTCCTCAGAGCATGCATCATCTCAGATAGCCTTCTTACTCTGTAATTATTTGTTTCTACTAAACTCTAAAAAAACGTATGATGGTTGGCAAGATACAGGCAATTAGAACTCAATTGATGTAAATACAAAATAAGAAATACAGTCTACTTTGTGTGAAGATATTCTAGAAAAATATTTTAATCAAAACTGAGGACAGAAGTCAGTGTTGCCAGATGTTAAAAAAAGACAAAATCTTTATAACACATTTTACAAATAGTTAACGTAATACAATCAAGTAGTTCTCTATTATAGCCACTGCAATTTAATTAAATAGAATCTTTTTTTGATGACCCTCCCTAATTGAAAACACTCATTTTCATCAGAATAAAGGCCAGAACTAAACAAAATCCTTTTAATAAGTGCTTTTGTTTATGCACTTAGATAGCTGCTCAGTCATTGTCACCATACAGACTAAGCACTTTAACAATGTATTTCACTGTTTAAATGAAGCAATATGAGAAGACTTGTATACATCAATACAGTTTCACATAATTTCTGTCTGCTGCCTCTAGTAATGAAATGAGGAGATAGCCAGAATATTTCAAGTAGTTCAGTAAAAAACTTATCTCCTGTCAGCTCAAACATAGTAACTTACTGAATATGGAAACTTATTCCATTGCTGTGAAACTAGGGAGTCTTTTTTCAGTCTTCATTTTACTTTCATTTTGCAAAGGACTATGAGAGCATTGTGGTAGTGATTTTATGAGAAATAATCGCTCAACTGCTTTTGATTCCCTGACATACTTCAATCCTGACAGGAAAGTATAGATGCTAAATTCTTGCATTTATTTTATATGGTTTTACTTGGGTCACCAATTAAAAGTGCTACAGAAAATGTTTCTAGCTGAAGACATGCATTCCTTAGAATTTTTTTCATTTGAATAGTGTCTTGATAATTTAAATATGAAAAAAGGAAGTGATGGGCTTTACAGCACAAAAATGTTTAAAAAATCATCTGAATTCACTGCATTTTTGAGAAGAAAGTTTCAAAACTAAGACCTGAAACAGAAAGGCCTCTTATTTATACTGAGGAAACACTTCATATTTTGTTGATCTCAGGTAGATTCTCAGCAAAAGTTCAAATGAAAGTTCAATGGAGAGGCCCATTCCTGAACACTTATGGTGGTAATAATAGTAGGAAAGAAAACTAAGCAGAGAGAAAAGTCAATAACTTCAGAGCAAAGAAAGAGTTATCATCAAAGCCAGCTTTCTGTCATGTACTCAGATTCCTGTTACAGTCACGGGATAGTAAGTACACAGAAAAGTTGTGAGATAGACAGCATTAGCAGAAATATCCTTAAAGTCTATTAAAAAGGGAAAGAGGAAAGGAGAAGGGAAGGGAGAAAATATGAAGAAATTGCCAGGCAGGGAAAAGCAGTATTAGGTAAAATTTTTCTTCAAAATTATTTCATTTGATACAGTACCTTGAAAATGCCAAATGTCAAATTTAAAGCAATCTTTTTCCTCATTGCCCTCTTTTACTAGACTGCTCTTGATTAACTGAAATACATTTTTCTGTGGGTATTAATGAACCAGTTTGTGTTGCATAAAATACACGTTGAAGTACTCTTTATTGAAGATTTTGGGCAGCACTGTGATTAATTCAGAATATTGTAACAGGCCTGGTAGAGTATTTGACTCATCAGTCTTGAATAACACATCTGACATTCCTTCTATAGGTCTGAAAAATTCCATCTGTGCAAGATGTATAGAGAGGAATGAATCAGCACAAGCATTTTACTACATCTGCTTCCAAGGTACAAATAGATCTAACTACATTGGCTAGTTGAAAAATCTGCATGAAACCCACAAAAATTCCCCAGTAAAATGGTAAGTCTAAATATCTTAACTGAACGCCACCTCTGTAGCTCCCACAGTACCTTTTCTGAAAGTTAAAATATTTCCCTCTTTCTCTCTCATGAAACTCATCTGTTGAACTCTACCCAGTCTACCTTACCAATCTACTTTCTTCTTTCTGCTGCCTGTGTAAGACCTTTGTCATAGATATGTCTTTCTATTTAGTTTAAACTAGAACAAGGGCAATCTTTTCCGAACTTAAAGAAACTGGTTAGGAGCTGAGTTTAGGTGGTATGCAAGTTTTATGACACAGCTTCAGCTTCTGAGAACACTAGCTTTATATAGGTTGTCAATATAAAATAATAGTACAGTAGAATTTTATTTTAAGGGCAATTCATGCCTGAAGGCATGCTTTATAACTCGCTGTAGGTAAGCAATAATGTTGCAATTACAAACAGAAAAGAACACAATATATTTCTCGTGACTGACACATTTATATATGCTTATGATGTGAAAATGGGATACATTGATATTGATTCTTACTTAGATACTATTTTGATATATGCTTTTATTTTACAGACATTGACCTTTATGTGATCCCATTTATTTGAGTGATTTTTTTACACATTCAGAGTGATACAATATTGGGCTGTATGAACACTTCTACAGTGTTCATTATTTGGCTAATTTGCATAGTAATAACACTATCTGATGTGCCATAACAGTACTAAAGATGGCACAGAGCACTAGAGATAGTATAGAGATTAGAGCTTAAATATGACAGAGCTTTATTATGGGAGATGATGTGTTATATTGATCTTGGACATTCTGTGAAGCTTTTAATGATTTAGCTATTTAAAATACAGAACTTTGTAAAAAAAAGGAGTAAAGAAGGCAGCAAATTATATTCTCTTTATAATGAGAGACAGTGTGTGCTGAAAAATAAGAGAAAAAACAGGTTGTCAAGTCTTATTCAGTAATACAGAACATATGGAAGAAAAGACAAGTTTTATGCTGAATATATATATATATTAATCCTTTTATTTGGAAATTTTGTTTTGGTAACACAATTGCATATACCAGAAAGGAAATGCCACAGCTCTATAATAAGAATTGTGATGGAAAACCAAACCATGTAGAATGGATAGACCGAGACTTCTCTCTTACACTGAGCTACCAAAAAGGGATAGTATAATACTTTCAAATAGAGGAAAAGTAAATTTTATTAGTTTTTAAACTAGAAAACTTGACTTCATGGTGACTAGGTAAGAGAAAAAAATAAAAAGAGTTCATAAAATATTCTCTGTCTGCCCTCTGTGCCCTTGCAGTAGAGGTTCTTGTTTCACATGCTGGATTAATTTCAGACGGATGAGTAATGTTTTGAGAAGTAAAGAACTGCCCCTTAGTACTCATGAAGCAATTATTCTTCTGTGACCTGTGACAGATAACTGCGTATCCTTCTGATAAACTGTCCTTAAAACCAAGACCCTTATTTCCTTGCTGTGACACTGTGCTTGAACTAGACAGTTAAAAGGAAAGGGGACTTATCATGCTGAGCACTTTGTGTTTGTTACTCAGGTATTCAGGCACTTGAGAGATCCAAAAGACATTCATTGAACTCAGGTTCTTTTCATTGATTTAGGTTGGATTTTGATTAATAACATGGAGAAGAACACCATGTAAGCAAAGGAAGAAAGGCTTTTTCCACATACATACTCTTCCTGGATCAGACAACTCAGTTTACAGTAGATAAGATATCATGTGGGATGGGAATGTGTAGTCAGGAGAGAACTGTCTTCCACTGGATGAAATAATATTTGCACATACACTGAACTCTAGAAGCTGGACACATGTATACAATACTTAATCAGAAATTAATCCTAATATTACCACCAGTAAAGACCATCATCTTGACGAAATCTAAGGGCTGTGAGCCCACAATAAATGAGGATTTTACACACATAAGACAGTAAATATTTATGAGTTCTACAGCATACAGACAAGCACTGGGTTCTCAATTCTTTATTTTTTAAAACCCTAAACTTATCTCTAAATCCAGATTAATTGCAGAAGAAGGACCAAGTATAATATTCCATACTATGGAAAAACCTTTGAACCTTAGTGATGATAAAAACCAGCTTCCTTTCTATCTGTCAGCTTTTCAGAATTCTGAAGTCATCTAGGTTTTTAACTATTTGGATTTGCGAATCCTAAACCAAACCGTAGCCTAAAATTAATTAAATCTGGAGAAATAAGCTATACCTTTTAAACAAACATGAAGCTTATGACATTGTAGACATCAGCTCCATTAAAATCTCTTTGAGACATACAGCATACTGAAGTTAAGTGGGTTCTAGACTTATATGCTATATTTACTTTATTGCTATAGATGTATAAGCTGTAAATCCAAACCTAGTCTGTAAAAAAGGACTGATGACCAAAATAAAAGAGATATAATGACTTAGTCTCAGTAGAGACCTATGCCTTTCTTACTTCTCTATGACCTGAATAATAGTGAAGACATTCAGAGTATTATATTCCAACATTATCCTGCACTAAATTAAAACCCATCTACCAACCCATGAACGCTAGGCAAATCCACTGTTTATGGAGAGACCAACCTTATTTCGGGTGTTAATGAGTACCATAGTCACTGGGGCTCTCTACTTCTCATTACCATTCTTCAAACCCTAATTCTAGACTCAGGACCACTTTTAGACTCAAAAGGACCAGCACATTAGTACAAAAACAGTACATTAGCACTTGAACGCCAGTCGTTCTTTTATTTCATTCTACCCTGCATAATATTAATGTCACCTGAGCTCTTGAAACTAATTTTGTGATCTCACATCACCTCTGGAATGAATGGAACCTGGATAACTAATTCAAACTACTCAAAACCAAGGAAGTCAAGTTATCATTATATTTTAGCACTATGTCATATAAACCCCATATGGACTTCAACTTTTTTAGTTCTGAAAGCCTTAAAGAACAGAACATCCAGCTCAAGAAAACTGAGTTTTAAAATCCAGTGGAGAGCAGATTTCTTTCACTTCTTTTTGTCAGAGTAAGTGCCAAGGTCATGTTGGCTTTGGACTTGCACGTTTGAAAATCACGTTCCTTACTCTAGTGTTAAGCCTGTAATTGACAAAATCAAAATACCAGCCAACATAGCTTTACAAAAATAATAAATTAATCACCATTATAGCCTAGCCACTTTCTGATCTTTTCAAACATTTTAATTGTCCTATAATTATTTAAATCTAAACTCACGTTGTAAGCATGAGACTGTGAACCAATGCATTTCTGCCTCAAGCTCTTTGGATTTGAACTCAACAGAGCGTTCCAAGCACCACTCAGTACGAAGATAACAACACCTAAAGGACAAGCAGACTTATCCTATTTTGCTGAGGCAGGCAACACAAAAGTCCCTGTAGATCACCGTCATCATTCCACCCTAGGAAATACCAAAGGCAGGTGGAATGTTTCACTTTTGTGTGTGATGCACTGGCACAAACCATTACCCTAACTTCAATCTGTTAATCAAAACTGTTAATCAAAATAGCAGTACTGTCCACAATGGTTCTGGTTCTGTTCCAGCTGCCAGTGTGGCACAGAGTAGGATAAATGTCCTAAAAGCAAATTTACCTTAAGTGATTTGTTAAAATTATTTATGAAGATAGATTGGCAAAGAAAAGTGTGATGTGGAAATGTGTCTTATTTCTGAAGTGATGTTAAAATGTTTCTCAAAAGTTGACATACACAGAGGTAATCTTAAAGATCAAAATGTTGTAAATATGAGTCTGCCTAGCCCACTTCTGTTTAAAGAATGTATTTCTCCTAACTGCTGTTCAAAAAAAAATTTAAAAAATCACTCCTTTCCAGATCAACTGTCTCTAACAATTTAAAGGCTCGGAACATTCCAGTTCTGGGCCCCTCAGTTTAGGAAGGACGTGGAGATGATTGAGCGTGTCCAGAGGAGGGCAGCGAGGCTGGTGGGGGGCTTGGAGCACAAGCCCTATAAGGAACAATTGAGAGAGTTAAAGTTGTTTAGCCCGGAAAAAAGGAGACTCAGAGGTGACCTTATCACTCTCTACAACTTCCTGAAAAGAGGTTGTAGTCAGGTGGGGGTTGGTCTCTTCCACCAGACAGCAACTGATAGAACGAGGGGACACAGTCTCAAGCTGCACCAAGGGAGGTATAGGTTAGATATTAGAAAGAAGTTTTTCATAGAAAGAATAATAAAGTATTGGAACAGTCTGCCCGGGGAGGTGGTAGAGTCACCATCCCTGGATGTGTTTAAAAAAAGACTGGACATGGCACTTGGTGCCATATCTAGTCGAGGTGTTAGGCATGGGTTGGACTTGATGATCTTGAAGGTCTCTTCCAACCTAATAATTCTGTGATTCTGTGATTCTGGGATAACTATTCAAATATTTGGATATCCTCATCCCATTAGTACTTGAAGAACTAGTACCCAGAAACATAAAATAATCTCTTAAGTAAGTTTTAATTTTTTTCATCTGTAGCATTCCTCCAGATTTTCTTAACTATTGCATATGTGTGTATTTAACACCTATTTAACAAATAGCTGTAGCTTGTAGGTTTAATGATTGAGTCACCTCAGTAAACTCTCTAGGTTCACAGGGCACACAATAGATTGCCAAGTAGCTGAGGTTATTTAGCATTTCATTATATGGAAGCTGATATATGACTATTATTTTACATTGCTGCCTTGGAAGTCCTGAATAGCACTGTGAAAGAATACCTAATCAAATAGTGATATTTTACACAGTAATAATTCTCTAGGGTAAAGGAAAGTCAGTAAAAATAATTAAAATATGAAAAGTTAAATATCCTTGCTCAAATTCTGTCACATAAAGAGATGTATGGAAAGGTAACCCTAAGCATTTTCAGGGGTTTTATAAAAGTTTGGCTTAGGTAAGAAAATGTCAGCACTCTCTCAAATGTGTCTCTCATAGAATTTGCCCCATTTTCTTGCTGTAAAGGGCAGAGGGGGAAAGGTGGGGGTGAGGGGAGTGAAGTGGATATTTGTGGTTCAACACAAGTTTTAGACGGTAGGCAAGAATGGCCAGAAAAGCAGAATTGTTTTTTACTGCCCAGATCTGCATTTACTAGACAGGAAACAGAGTGCTAAAGGAGTATACATGTTTCACTGTAGGCCAGAGAGAAGATTATTACAAAGTTTTAGGAGTTGTTCTGTTTTAGTTTTGCTTTCAAAGGCTATAACTCATTGAGGTGCTGGGGAGTTCTTCCTAAGACAAGATAAGGAAAAGGAGAGCGACCAGAGCAGAGTTGCTACTAATCAGCCTCCTTTTATCTGTGTAAATGTGATTCAGATAGAGTACAGGTTTTGTGCTAGTTTTTTGTACTGCAGAGAATTTTGTTCTTACTATAAAACTGATGTCAGATCAGTTCATGTTTAACTGATGGAGAACTCACTTGAAACTGTGTCTGACCCCATTACTGAGAAGATATATTTGCCCTCTGCCACAGAGGCTCAATGTTTATGGGCTTTTGATTGCCTGAGTCACAGGCTGCTATTGTGTTCAAAAGTGCTTTTTTTGAAGCTGCACTTGATGTAGCAATTGCAACTGGTTTAGTCTTATAGACACCAAGCCATAATTATCCTCGCCTTTGCCATCTCCGAGCCAGCGCAATTCAAAGGGCCGGTTTCGATCTTTAGAGTTTTATGCAGCTGAAGTCACAATAATCGGAAAATATCTTCTCTTTTACAAAATGGGAGCTGAGAAATCAGTCCAAAGTACTTGAGTTATAATTTCTGAAGTGCATACCTGGGGCTGGGAGCAGGAAAATTTCTCTGGAGGACACTTGACTTCGGTATTTACTTCCGATATTACCCTGTTGAACTAATGGCTCCTGTTTGTTAAATATATAGCAAACAAACATTGAAGTCTATGAGGCTAGGTTTTGAGGTAGATTAGTGAGAAGAGTGTTAGTGCCATAATGCCTTTTAGGAAGATGATGATGATGATTATGTGGAAATATAATTTCTTCTTAGGTAATTTGAGAAGGACAGAGATATCTTAATAGATGACAGGGAGAACCAAACATATTTTGCTACAATGGTTATAAGACTGGAAGATTTTCAGAGACGTGGATGGTGTCCTAGACACTCAAGTGTGGTAACAAGTATTCTCCTTTGTAACTCTCCTGTAGGTTAGCAGAATGTAACAGAATATATGAATTTTCTTTAGGATAACATATCAAAAAGATACCCTTGGAAGATCAATCTTTAGATGTGAAAGTAAACAATGATTATGAACAGCTTTATTGACATTATTCGCAAGGAAAAAAAAGAGGACAGTAAAAATGCAAGATAAAAATGCAATAGTCAGTAACTATCAGAATGACTTTGTCAATATTATTCATAATGTTAGAAACCTGGTTTAGAAGTATATATTAAGTATATATTAAGAAGACTTAAGAATACACTTTCCTGGACATCTTGGCTCCAAAACTTTATTTGAAGTGCTAATCACGCACTTTTGGAGAGTTGGCAGCATATCCCTTTATTCTTCATCTAAAGTATTTACTGCCAGCATAACATGCGTATAGCAGGAAATCCAAATCAGAAACCTTTATCTTTACCAGATACTTTTCAGAGATGCTCCTGTCCAACTTACAGGAGGTAATTGCAATTAACTAGCACTGCATTTCTGCAGGCATTAAGAATTAAAGTTTAGACAAAAGTTTAAGCAATCTGCTGCCCTTACTGTTTGTTACTTAACACGGCAATCAATCGCAACATGGTCACGAATCTGAAAGTTAGGAAATTTCATATTCCAAAATGATGAAATATTTGCAACTGTATGGAGTAGAAGTGTGGTTTACATTTGTTTCTAGCCCTTAACTATAATGCTCTTAAAGTGTTCTCCTTCTAGCCTTTCTCTGGAATGGTGTTTTCAATACTGCTTACTTTATGCAGCTCACTTTGAAACAGTTTTCACAGAAGGAAAGTTCATTTGGCTCCATGGCATTTGGATAAGGACTCAGTATAATTCCATTTGGGGTCTTCAGAAAGAAGATGAGATGCTAAATAAATCAATCAGCTGTTTCTGTTGTGGAAATCTATACAGCCAGAGAATTTTGGCATTAAACTTTCCAGACAGGCTGGTTCAAAGTGAGCTTTCCCAGGCTGAAATGGCCTGTATGCACTATTTGGAAACACACTTAGTATTTGTATACTGAAGTTTTTATCTGCTCTTCCTAACACAGAACGCTGCACACTCATTTGGCTGATACACTTTAGTGATGTATCTCATAGGAAATAACGATCCAAAGTCTTCAGAAGTCAATTTGACTTCTGGAGGAAGGTCATAACTTTAAGGTCCTTAAGGATAAATTGTTTAGTAAAAGAATATTTTACCTTCTGAGAATCTTGAATATTTCATCATATGTCTCAGGCAGATAACTCTGGAAGCATTTTATGTAGTTTTCCCAAAAATTTATAAACCTCATCATTCAGGACATTCTTAGGCCCCTGCTTTTAGCTGGTCCGTGACACTTAACAGTGCCACATCTCCTGGACTTTGTCAAGCAGGAGTAATTGATTTGGGCTTACTTTGAATGAGGGAGAAGCACACTGTATCTTGCTTGGTTATGATTTACTATTCTTGAGAAGGAGCTGCCATTTTGCTTTGTGGTTTTTCTTTTTTTTTTTTTTTTGACCGTGCTTTGGAAAATACACCTCCTCTGAAGAAAAAAAGAAAGGAGCAGAAAAGGAAGACTTAGATGAAGAANGGAGAGAGGAAGGGAGGCGGGGGAAGGAGAGAGGGAGGGAAGGAGTCGGCAGTCCGGCGCAGGGTCCCCACTCTCTCTTCGCTGCTGCAACTCCTCAAACTCTACCCGTTCTTTGCCTGGACATGTCTTAAGAAAGTTGGATTCCTCCCTCCCTTCCGCCTTGTTGGTTCTTTTTTTTTTCTTTTTTTTTTTTTTTTTTTTTTTCCTTTTTTTTTCCCCTTCCCTTTTTTATGCTGAATAGAAGATGTGTTATTGTGGACTGGATGAGACCTTATTAAATATTTGATTTATCTTATTCATATTAAAACTAAGAAGGGCATTATAAAACCAGCCAAAATCCTGAGAGCATCTTGGTCCCCAAAATTCTGTCCTTTGACTGGCATAGAGGTTTAACTGGGAGGCAAATAGGTATCCCCTGTCAGCAGATAACCGTTCCTGTGATGGGAAGA
>WEIV01010879.1:1818-15112 GCA_013390005.1 Calyptomena viridis | reverse complement strand
GTTAAGTGATATTCCTCTGTCCTCATTTCCATCCAGCCTACCTAAAGCCTTGCTTAGGTCTTAAAATCTTTGCCACTTAGCGAAAGCAAGAATACCATTGACAGGAAATAAAGGTTTGCTTCGTGTGAACGCTGCTGTCTTGTAGACAGTGAGAGTGTGAAGCCAAGGCAGCAGACTGCTTTCTGCAGGGATTTTCATGCTTTGTAGTCTTAAGGAACATATCTTTTTCTTCATTTACTGGAGGTATTGCATTGGTGTGATATTGCCATACATGCTGGTTTTGTGAGTCGTCTTTCAAAATTGTTAGAGGTGCCCATCTAGAAGTTTGTAAGCAGCACCTTCTTCATTGAAAGGTTTATGCCAAAGAAAGAAGTTTTCTGTGTGATTTCCACACTTGAAATTCAGTCTCCAAGGAAAATTCTGTGTTGATTGAGGAGCTAATGACATGTTAATAATCACAAGAACAAAGAGACTGAAAATTGTACAGCTCGTAAGAGAATGGGCTTAGGATAATTCTGTTTAAAAGAGTTTGCAGAACCTGAGGAAATATCTGAAATAAAGAGACCAAAACTATGCAGCTTGTCTAGCTGCCTCTGTGGAACCTGTGACACTGAAACTAAACAAACTTTTACCTTTGTTCAATAAACTTGTACACATTTTAAATGTAAAAGAGGAATATATGCTTTACTTTGAAGTTACAGATCACACTTGTATTCCACTTTGTTTTACTGAAATTAAAGGGCTTCATTTATTTTCTTCCCAGCATTTTTTACCTCTCTGACAAGTGTGAGTGTCTGCAAGAGAGAGGCTTAAATAAAGATCTGTTTGTCAGTGTGCTGAACTGACATGAGGAGGGCTTGGAAGAACAAACATCTTCAGTTTTACCTTGCTTATAGTGTACAATTATGTGGATACTAAAAGAAACAGAAAGCTTCCAAATTCATCTGTCTCTGTGTGTCAACACAATGCAAGATGTAAAAGATTGTTAAAGTTAGAATATGTTTATTTGGGGAAGTGAATGTGAAGTAAGTACAAAGGGAATAATTTTATTGTTTAAGGAAAGCTTCTGAAGCAATGGGAAATAAGCAGTACTTATAGTGTACATATTTGAAGGCTATTGAATGTTTTTGCTATCTTTGGTACTTCTAAAACAATTGCTGAATGTGTACATTCCTAATAAGATCTTTTCTAAAGCAATTTTGATGCTTAAAAGTGGTTTTGTTTTCTCCATGCTAGTGAATCTAAAACAGAGCTATGTGGAGTGTGTGGTCCGCTTGCATAATGGTTTGGAGTTCAAAATTAAGTGCAGAGTGACATTGGAGAAGATGTCTGTCTGCAGTATGTGCATGTGTTTGTTGTTTTCCTGAGGGGTTTTTCATACTCTTGTAGAAAAACATGATGTCTTGGTGTCTCTCTTGAACTGGCTGTGCTCATATGTATAGGAATAAATATATTTTAAACCTTTGTCATATCACTTGCCATTTTCAGAGAGAGAATAAGTTGTTGTCCAGGGTCAACTCTGTGAGTAGAGCTTTGGAGAACAGGAAAAATGAGAACTTCTCATCCTTCAGGTAAGACTTTGAATAATTGGCTGCACTATTAACAGTTTTCTTTTTCAAAACCAAGTAAGAACTTGACTGCCTTTTTGCAGGCTGTATTTTGTATTTACTGTATATTCCCTACTGTAAATTCTTTGAGAAATGGTAAAGTTCTATAAAATCTAGGAATAAGAATTCTGCTTGATTGCTTGTTTACATTTATTTTTTTATGGAGTTCACTGTTGATTCTTTAATACATAGATTATTCCCAAGATGTCACTGAAAAATGCAGGATGAGATATCTTGGCAATGACATACTTTAAAGACTTACATTCTTACAGGAAGAAGAATTGATCCTTCCTTTTTATATGTATAGACTTATTAGTCTAAACTCCTAGGTTTTTGTCTCATTGATTTCAGTTGTCAAACTCATATCTACGTTCTGTCATCTCTGGTCAGACCCTATTCCTAAACTAAAACATGACTGAAATGTAGTAGAACACTACTGAAATTAAAAAAAAAAAAAAGAAAAAGAAGGCACTCATATAATTTTTAGAGTATGTAATTTGCCTTTTTAAACCATCAGCTATGCAATAACCTACCATATGTAGAAAAAAAGCAAACTCTTTGGTTGCCTTGACCTGAACAAGGTGATGATAATTTACAGCAGCTGAAGATCTGACCCAGTTCTACTCCCAAAAATCAGCTTTTCCCTTTGTTCAGCGTGGTGTAATTTTCTTGTGGCACATTTCTCCCTGTGTTAGCACCACTTCTTGGGAATGTGCATAGACCTGGGCTGCACAGCTCTTAACTGCCTGGGTAACTGTTTGCTCATGGCTGCAGCTCATGTGCTCTGATAAGACTTTGCATATGACATACCCACACACCAACATGAGCAGTGGAGCACACTCTAACCCATTGGGGGTATTTATTTAGAGCTTTGGCTGATGCCTTGTGAACTAAATCCTCCCAAAAGTTGCTTTTAGGCTTTTGATAATTTTAAAAATTTCTCAAACGTCCTTATTACCATTTCAAACACCTTCCTAGTAATTCTTCAAAAGTGTTGACAAAAACTTCCTTTTATCATCTGAATTCTGGCACTTGAAGGAACATTCTTAGTGGAATGTTTTCAATTTCAATTTGAGATTAAAATATCAGTGGGAGAATATAGAGGTCCAATTTTGCGGTTTTGGAGACTTATTTTGTCTATTTAGCAGGTTAATTTTATTTGCCTTGTGTGAGCACAATGAAATGGCTGCTCAGAGAAAACATTTTAGCTGTATCAGGGAGCTTTGGCTGCTTCTTACCACATATTCTCAAAGGAAGAAAAATTTTAGTTTGTGAAAGACCTGTTATTTGCCCCGGCTTCTATCCATCCAAAAGGCACAAACTTTATAAATTTACTAAAATATTTATTTGATGATTTTGAAGGGTTTCCAATGTTTAGTACCCCTTCTTAATCCCCCTCTTCTCTCGTGGACCTGGATAGACAAGAGAAGTGGAATCCTAAGGAGGGGAGTAACAAAGATGACCACTATAAAGAAGAAAAAGCAATGGAGGAGGACAACTGTATATTTTGCATTGTGGTTTATAATCCTGAATTTTTTGGCTTCTTTTTTTCATTACATGGACTTTACCTGCACCTATATGACAACTGTTTTTTCAGGTATAGCTCTGTTTACTGAAAATCCTTGTGAGTGCCTGTTGCAACCTGTGATTGCATTTACACCTTCTTACATGTTTTTAAGTGAAGGTAATAGCATGAACATGTTGCCTACCTGGTTTAAGGCCACACACACATCCACTGTAGTTGCATATATCTATTGAAGTGCAGAGATCTGAAAAATAAAATTGGTAGTACTCAGCATCATGAGTAGTACATGAACTTGAAGCCAAAACTCAAAATCAATGGAAAAACCTTTTGGGAATTTGTCCTTTGCCTTGTCTTACATTAAGCTTGTAAGGTTCTTCAAGAATTCCAGGAAAGCTCATTTTGTTTTCCTGTATAAGGTTCCAGTGGTAACACTCCCAAAGAAAAATAAACCATAGCTATACTTGTGAGTTCATCTTGCATTGCTTTCAGTGTAACCTTTTTCAGCAGAAATGTCTCTCTCTCACATAACTTTTCCCTCACACTTGGAATTCACAAACAACTTAAGATCAGCCTCCCAACCACTCCTGGAGTACATTGTAATTGAAATAGATTTAAAGCTAAGGTTTATAATCTCAATGTTGGTCTTGGAATGGTAAGTTATTTCAGTAATAAGCAGAACTGAACATTATGTTTCTGGAGGATAACTCTTCTTGGTGAGTATCACCAAGTACCAAGGTAAGAAAAAGGTTAAATACCTTAAACTCTGATGAAATCTGATAAGCCTCTAGTAACTTTCTGTACTTACTGTATCACAGATCTTCATGAACATGATTTTGGCTATTAATAAGATAGGGAAAAAATATGTTCTCTACAAGATGGCATAGTTAAAAACCAAGCTAAATTACGTACATGAGTTGTGATAGGGATTTCCTTTCCATGAATTTCCTGTTATCTTTTGGTAATATTTGAATCCTTCTGACAGTGTTTGCACACCAGCTGTGGGAAAAAGAGCGCTCCAGTTTTAAAAGCACTTTCTGTCACTGTTGACTATGATATTTCTCAGCAGTCTTATTTCCAAGCCAGACCTGAAACTAAGCTGTGCTTATCCCATGGAGAATCCTGTGTGTCTTAGTTACTTCACAACAGTTCTAGAAACTGGCCATGGGAACAAACTTGTTCCCTGGGATGAGACTGTATTATGTGTCCAGCGTTATGCAAAGTTAGCCATAGTCAAGCAGCTAGGTTAAAACATGTTAGATGAACTTATTTATGTTATGATGATGTATTTATATATTTAATGGAGCCCAAAAGCACAATCTCCATGACTGAATTAAAATGCAGCAAATATGGGACTGGTACTCATGAACAGTGAATAGTTCTCAGCAATTGATTTTTCAGATAGAATATACTTTTATCTCTGAAAATTACTTAGTACGACAGCTACTCATCACATTGTTTTAATGGTAAAATAAATGAAACATCTGGAACTGACAGAATTACTCCTCAGTGAACAGATGAGGAAACAGATTGGCATGGCTATGAAGAAGCAAAAGCCAGACCAGACTGCTCCCACCCTTCCAAAAGAGAATGAAGCTTCACAAAAGTAATTCTTGTCTCACTGACATTCATCATTCACATAACAGCTACAGCATATCTGTGGGCAATGCCACTTGCCCAGTGTTCTTTACCAATATGGACAAATTGGTGTTTTGCAGTGCTACCACAGAAAATGTATTTGTTTACTTACATTCTTTGACTTCCATGCCCACGATACCACCATGAGTGGCAGCTAATTACAGTCACCATGACAGGAGTCAGTCTGTGAATAACTAGAATGAAGCCACCAATTTGTTTTCTATTATCACTAAGCAGTTTTTAGATTTTAATGACTTCAAGCACAGTAAGAACAGCTAATTTAGAAATTAAAGACTTTAACATTAAAAAGTCCCCTACCCAAAATCGAGGGTTTATTCAAATGGTAATTTTGACTTTTAAGTCTTTAAAGATGTATTTTGAATTGATAACTTTGTTTCGTTTTTATTTTTATAAAGCAGATCTTCGGACTTTGTGCTTCTCCAAGACCATATGGTATTCCTGGGTTTCAGATCACTCACAAAGGTAAAGAGAAGTAAATTCAGTTCTGGTACAGAGAAAATATGATTAACATACAGTGAGGATTAGAAAAGAAAAATTATCTTGAGTTTTTGACGGGAGAGATATTTTTATAAAATTCCTCATGTTGAGTGTATTCTTTCTAATGTTCTGCAAAGCTTCAAAAGGTTTACAACATTGATGCTAGACAAATTTGTATGTTTATTTTTTGTTTTTAAATTTCAGACTTTTTTTGTAAATCTGTGTATCTCAGGGGCAACACTCCATATTTATCACCTAATCCCCTCCTCCTGACTAGGCATTGCTAGCTGATTTGAAATATTTATGCTGTGTCTTTCAAACTCAAAGTGCAAGGTGTCTGTTTTCCTGTGAGCTATGACACATTTTCTTTGAGCATGTACCAAGATCTCATGTGACTGACAGCACCATTGTGCCCCCTCCTGTCTCTAGCAATTCTAGCACGCACCAAACCCCTTCTAAACCTTGGACACTTGGGCAATTCAAACAGCTGTCAAATGGCCTGGCCACAGTGTGTCCCCCAGGGATTTAGGTGCTGGGTTGAAAGCTTAGCTGATGGTTTTCCCATCCTTGGGTTTCCCCTCAGGGACCTGGATGTGGTTCTGGTCTGTCATCCTGAGACCTAACATCTGTTTCTATGTGCTCCAGACTTGGTTCTTGACCCTGACTCTTGGATGTGTATCCCTCTGTCCTGCCTCCTGTCCCAGTTTGCTCCTGCTGCCAAACAGCCAGCTTAGTTCTGCTACAGCCTTCTTTGTTTGACATCTCCATCTTTCAGGATGGATCTTAGCTGAGGCTGGGGCTTCCCTTGCCAGCATTTACTGCTTGAATCCTGAATTTAGCTTGTATTAGCTTTTCACTGGCCTAAGCTGCTGTAGTATAAGGGACACTTAAGAGCCTGAACTCCTTTTTTTCCGTGCAAATGGACTAAAAATATTGTGACTGAGAAGAGATCTGCAGTAAAAGCTCCTGATGCAAAATTGGAAAATTAATGCTTTTGAGACCTAAGGATCTTAATCAGTTCCATCTGTTTCAGTCAAAGGGCACTGAGAAATAGATAGTATCTGACTCATGTGAAAATAAGACACTTATCTGACCCAAACTTTCTTTGATAAACAGAAGCAATAATAAAGGTGTGTTTGCCATAAATGCTTCTTGGGGCTTTCACAGACTTGGGGCTTTCACTGGGCTCTGAATCATGATAGCCACTAAACATTTTCTTAATCTACTGCCAATAGTCCTCAGATAGGCTGTTGCTAGCAGCAGACTGGTCTGATCTTCCCTTTTCTTTGCACTCTATAATCTTAGTGTAAGGAGATGTAAGGCTGTGAATAGCCAATGGATTCTGAAACCATCAGGTATTGAGAATGAATTAACATCCTTTCTGTCTTGCAGTGCCTTCTGTTTAGGTCCTTTACACAGTTCAAATCCTAAATTTTCATGCAAACAGACAAAAAAGAACTGATTTGAGCTACTATCAATAGGATACTGGTGTCTCAATGAACTGGAATGTTTAGACTACATTCACAATGTGTTTTTGTAAATATCGTTTAAAAAGGCAACGAAAGGCTCTGAAAACCTGTGTCTGATTGTTCTTTAGGATTAGATTTCAGCATGACAACTTGCCTTAAACTGCCTCAGCGGCAGCCTGTAGTTAACCACCCCCAGATCAGATCAGATCAGGCAGCTTTCAATTACAGTTTGTGCTGGGGTCCCTCGTTCCTTACAGGGGGAAGCAATCTGGTACAGTCTATTCAGAACAGGATTACTTTGCCTTCCTCTCTGGTCCAGATCTGCTGGCCAACAGGGCTGGCAGTGCTGCTCCCACCACTCGTGCTGTGCACGTCGCTGGGTGTGATGGAGAGGAGAAACCTCTGTGGGGTCACCAAGAGCTGTGGTGCCATCCAGTGGAACAGTAAAAATGTCAGGCGAGCTTGCAAAAAAGGGTGACTCTTGTTCTTAAAGGACATAGTTGGGTTTAGTTTGTGGTAGTCCCCTATTTGGGTCAAAATGACTGATTTTTTTCTTGGTACTACCCGTACCTTTGTACTGTAGTTAGAGGAAGTTAAACCTGAACATCAGCTGAGCTGTGGGATGATGTTTGTTACCTATCTTTGTGAGAAAGCCTTGTAATTATGTACTCACAGTATCTGCAAAAGTGTTGATTTCAAAGAAAAAGTGTTTTTCGAATCTGCTATGTAATGCTTTTAAAGCTTCTAAGCCCATGCATGTGTAAAATTATTATTATTTTTAATATACTAAGAGAACACAAAGGGCAAGTTATCCCTCTTTTGCAGGTAAAAGGGATTCTTTCCTTAGGCTATTAACCACCCCCAGATAAGAGCTAGGAACTGATAAATAGTGTTGAAAATGGCTAGGCATGTGCAAGAAAAATATGTTTCCTAATAATTTATTCAATTATTAGTGCCAGTATTCCTGAAAACATATTCAAGCAACTGTCAAACTAGCTGAATACCTAAACCTTCAGTTTAAAAAAAAAAAAAAGTAAGTTCTTTGATTAAAAGTGTAAGGATTAATTCTAAAATGTTTTCAGTCCAGCTGTCTTGCAAAGTGAGAGAACCAGAGCTTTTCCTGTATCTTCTGAGAACAAAAACTGACTAATTTTGTAAATGTTTGTACAGATTTGGTTGAATTCCTTTGATTCTAAATTGCAGATTAAATGATGAATATTGCCATTCCTCTTGTAGTAAAGGCTTGATGCACTATTAAAAAAGCTAAATAATTAATTCGATTAAAAATATGAGGCAAAAGCTTTAAGGCTGTGGTTAAATACCATTTCTTTTATGTTGATAGCAATATTTGTGTGTTTATCACTAGGCATACGTAAAAATAAATATTATTCCTAAGATCTACTGATCCATTTTGCTTACAGATACAACAAAGTTGATACAGACACTTTGTCGATAGTACAGAATGGATATGATCTCTTTATTTGTTTATGCCAAATAATTAGCAACTTGTCTTTTTTTGAAACATTCATAACAAGAAGAACTCTCACTATTGTTCTGAGAGCTTATTAACACAGTTTTTTACAGTATTTACATGGCCCTCTTGAGGCTGAGGAGAGATTGAGGGAAGAAGAGTCTCTTTGCTGTCTTCTACTCATTTTTTTTGAATGAAGTTCATATGAGTAACAGGATGCAGAGGAACTAGATGAGTTTAAGGTAGTTTAAACTGTGGAGGAGCCCTGATTCTTTACTCCTGGCAGTCCACTGTGCCCTGCAAGGTTTTGCAGATTGACCTGGAGCCCATCTTACATTTCTTGTCCTCTCAGCAAAATCTTTTGAACAGAACTTTGAGGCTGTTTTTTTCTCTTTATTTTGTGCTGTAAGTTATTCTCATATAGAGGTGAGAGAATGCAGGATATTTCTCTTTCAGTAAGTGAGATAGCTCAAGATGTGACTTAGATCAAGGGTCTAACTTATCTCTATCAGCCAAAAACAATCCAAGCCAAGGGAGCTGATGACAAATACATGAGAAATCAAACATATTTGATGATGAGGAAGTAATGCCAGAAACCTTGCATTGACTCGGTTCATCCTTATTCATGAACAGAAATGAGTCAAAATCAGGCACTAGTTTGAACTTAGTTCAGCTTTTTTACTCTGTTTCCCACCTCTATTTCTGCCATACAGAATAATGATTTTCTAGCATCATACAAGGAGACTAATTCTCTCAAGTTGGAACTAATTGGAACTTGGTTTTGTCTAGTAGTCTGTTTGAGGGGGCTTGATATTTTTATTTTGTTTGATTGAGTTTGTTGGTTTGTTTAAAGATGCATGTGCTCAGCAAACAAAACCTCAGCTTCAATAGATGCAGTTTCTTTAAGTAGTTGAAAACAGAGCATTGTAAAGGAAAATCACTGACTAGTTTTGATGGGAAAGGGCTGGTAACAACACTCATGTTGCCCATTCATGTAAAAGCGTGGTTGAAGATATCTCAGTGTTGAGTGAAGTGCTTCAAATAAGGCATCTGATTTATACTTTGAAAAAATAATGCTAGGGTGGAAACACTTGCAAGACCACTCATTTGGTATGGTTGGCCTGACTCAATAAGGTAAAATTGTTCTCTTCAGAATATATTTCTTGCCAACAAGGCCTGATTCAGTTTTCCAGGTCAGTGTTAGTATATATATTTTCTTAGTTAGGCTGTGACTGATCCGGTACTGGAAAGAAAAGAGAATCCCAGAAGCCATATGTCTATAAGCATGTGCCAAACCTATATTTTCAACTGATAGGTCCTATATGAAATAATAGCACTGCTGAATGCTTTGATGAAAATTAGCTTTTACAGTGAAAGTGAGCTTCCCTCCCTTGGCTTAATAGATGATGTTAAGAAGAAATCTGTGTTCTGAATTGAAGACTTGGTGCATTAGAGGCCAGAAACTGAAAGGCCAAGTGTTGGATGGTACTGCTTTATCTAGGACAGCTGAATGGTTTTGAAAATCTGATCTTCAGAGCTGAAGGACTTCCAAAAGCTGGAGGTTTTGCTCAGGCTCACTGCTAAATACAGGGATTGCAGAATCACACTCTTTCTTGATTTCACTCAGTGTGAAAGTATCTGCACCCCTTTTTCTTCTATAAAGGGACATTGGGTAGATGCAAGTTTCAGCAGAAGCATAAGCCTAGCTCTAATTCCCTTTTCTGTCACCATTTTAGGTGATCTGTAGTCAGTCACACCTGCATAGAATGGAAAAAATCAAGGCTGGGATTCAGTTTGGATCCTCAATATAAATGGGATTTTAAGAAAGAATCAAATTATTCCTGTCTGCTTCAGGGACGTTTACCTATATTTTTTTTCTTATTTTGTAAGGGAAATGGCTATTTTTCCTGTCAAAAAGAAAAAAAAGTAGTGTCAGATGAAGAGATGTTATCCTTTTTAGATTTCAGCATAACTGGTTTTCAATCATGTCCTCCCAAAATGGTTGGGCTATTGGTAATTAACAATATTAGAAGTGTAATTTCAAGAATTATAACAAGAATTAACTTCTTGTGAATTCAAGAAGTGTAACACAATTTGTGGGAGCTACATTTTATGATGGCTCACTTCCTTTCTACAACAGGAAACTCTGGAACTGAATTTTTTTTCTTGCCTGTTTCACCACAGTTCATGGTCACACATCTATCAGAAAAAACCCCATACTTATTTGGTAACATGAAGATATAGAAGTGATGGGGCTTTTTCATGGGAAGACATGTAAACTGTGTCATTTCATAAAGGCCAGTATTAGCTGGAAATAAGATTTACAGGAAGGAAAGGAGAAGAAAGTTGTAGCACTGCAAATAAATGGTGCATTTTCAAATACAGCTTGAATCATAAAATAAAAAAGGGTGAGGAGATTTCACTTTCTAAGACAGGAAAACAATTTGACCTTTACAAAAGATATTCACATTATATATTGCTCGGGCCCTTTCATGCTTTGTTGATAAAATCAAGAGCTGTTTAGAGCAAATTAGAGTTATCTTGATTGTGAAACAACTGAAAAAGAAAGAGAACAGTTTGCAGCAGTGATAAAAACAGACCTTCACTCTCCCAACCAAGACCACAGTTGTTTGCACTACAGTCTATTCTTTCCTCTGTTTCTTCTGACCCAATATTATTTCTTCTTCATCTTGTATTTTTGCGTTGCAGTTGAACAGAAAAGCTTTGCTGGATGGAACAGGGTTTGTTTGGGACTAGAGCTTTCTGAAGGGTTTTTTAGGCAATCCTTTTGAAGGCTGCTGTATATTTAGTAGTCCTCTCACTTGCCTATTAAACACAGGGCTGAACAATAGTAATTACTGCACAATTACCAAGGTCCAAAAGCAGTAGCATTCACCACAATGAAGAGCTGCTGTGAAAGCACATTTGAGAAATAACCCATGGTGATAAGAGCTGGGGAAGAAGGGAGAGAAACTGCAGTTCAGAGGGCTTTTTCTGAGGGAGCATAATTCATTCATGTGTGTACAAGATTCTCTTCCCTGTTGTTTGCATTTTCACTACAATACAATAGGCCTGTGGAAGTGCCTTGTGGGCAGAAAGCGAGTTCTTTAATGGAAGGGTTTATATGACTGAAATAAAGAGGGAGCATGAAATAGGGTGTTGCTGGGAGGCTGCAAACGAGCTGGATCAGCTCGAAGGGGATCAGCTATACAAGGAGTTGAAGGGAAATTCTTCTATAGGATGAGATGGAGAGAATAGCAGGGGGCACCAAGAGACCTACAAGATGTAGCAGGAGAGATGTCAGAGAGTGTCAGTGAAGACACAGTGTCGTTTCTGAACTGGAAATTTTAGGGACATCTTCTATCAATGTCCCTGTGCCAGGGCAATGACAGTGAGGGACCCCCAAGGTATTCAGGTGTGTGCTAGTTTAACCTCTATTTTGTTTGTAAATCCAATATAGCTTTGGTAAAAGTGAGCCTTTTTGTGGCATAATATTTTCATTATTTGCAAGCACACTGCAGTGGAAAACTCTGTGTTAATTTATTTTTCAGTTTATGTTTCTGCTCTTTCAATACTGCTGCAAACTACAGACTGTTGATTTTATTAAGCCTTTCTCTTTTTTAGAAAATTATTTGAAAGGCATTTTATTAAGATTTTTTCTTTTTTAGAAAAGCATTTGAAAAGTGTCACTTTAAGGGATTTATTTTTTCGGAAAAAAAAATCCCCTTAAATTTTTTTTTTGTGTTTATAGAGCTCACTATCTTTTTCTTTTAGGTTATAAAAGGAATTAGTAAAGGAAAGATTGAAAGAGAAAATGGAATATGTTCCCTTTTGTACCAAAATCTGAAGAATATAGAAGATAGGACATTTGATAACATTTTCAGTTATTCTAGCATTTCACATTTTCATACATTAGATACTCCAGATCACAAACAAAATTTTGTGTACATGCTAATAGTGTCTCAAGACAGGACCACTGCTCAGTTCAGTAGACCATGACATCACTGAACTTTGGAACTAGGAAAAAAGAAAGGCTCAGTGGATTTGCTCACATTTCTTTTTAAGCAGAATAGCTTTGTAGATCTGCCTCTGTCATGTTTAACCAGTGAAATAAAATCCATCATGAAACATAAAAAAGCTGCTATGTGCAAACCCTATTTATAACTAGATTTCTGCCATTTGGGTTGAAGACCCTACTGTGCTAACCCAGCAGCTGAACTGGGTGAATGAGACTCTCATCTTACAGGCACTTGGAAGAGATTTCAAGATTTGTAATGCACAAAAATAAAACTGATGAGACCATCATGACATAAACACTTAATTTCCTTTATAATACAAGCAGGAAATGAGACCGAATTTCAGATGTATTTCTTGAATTACTGTGGTTTTCTAAGTGCCCTTGAAATGTGTTGCCTGTAAACAAACCTGTCCTCTGGGTTGGATAACGAGGCTAACACATGCATTCTTGATTCTCAAAGCAGTTTCTTGCCAATATAAAATTGAACTCTAAAGTCTAGGAAAAGTTTGAAGACATATAATTTCAACAGATCTGCCTTTTTTTTTTTTTCTTTCTCCTGACCGAGATGAAAAATGCTGTCTGAATTGTTTATGATTTGAAACATGCTTGGAAACCTTAACTGTAGGTAAATTTATTACACCTCTAGAATGGCCCTGCTCTATCATAGTATATACCAGCTTTTCCACAGGAATTCTTATCAGAGTTTGTGCTAAGCAGACAGCACAGTAATAGAAAGTCCAGTTAACATGCAGCATTTTTATTTCAAGAATTTCATGCACGTAGATGTTTTCAACATGAGCTGGCAAAGTCACTCTACATAAAATGTGCAACAATGCTACCTTCCCTAAACAAAAAAAAAGGTGGTTCTGTTTGCTGGTTAAGTCAGTTTTTGCAGTTCTTAGAAATGTCATTTATTAAATGTCAAGCTAATTACTTGTAATATCAACCCTGGAAAGCAAACCTTTGTGGGTGCACTTTGAGAAGCCTCATTCTTCTCTATTCATAGTCTGTCTGGTACATGTCTAGTAAACAAATTGATGTTTTCTCAAAGATACTAAACTATTTGCTAAA
>WEIV01010877.1:7109-18218 GCA_013390005.1 Calyptomena viridis | reverse complement strand
AACACCGATTACTTTTAAAGACTGATATTATATTTTGGGCACTATGGCACTACATATCAGAGTCTGTTTTTCAGCTGGCAGCACACATTGCTGCTATGACCCTGTGGCATTGTATAGCCCTAGGCAGAGCTCAGATCCAAAACACATTGTTGTAGTGTCAGTGCCTCGGAGAAAGGCAAATTCCCTTAGGTGCAACTTCATATCAATGTAGTGACACTATTTCCTATTATAAATTTACCTTGGCTGTTGCTAGCAAAGAGATCTCTGCAACACGCACCACTGCACAATGTAAATATGCCCTCAAGCATGTGTATGTACATCAGTTTTTTAGTCTATAATACCAATTGCAAATATTAGCATGCATGGTTGTAGTGTCTGTGTTTGCAAACCGTAAAGAGGCTTAAGTGTTTATCCCCTTTATACACAGAGATATCCTGGACGTGTTCAGACAACCATACTCTGGCCCCCACATTCGTATTTCTCATGGTACAGGATGCACATTGTTTTTTGATTTACTAATTGCATGGTATTTTTACTAACTTTGCATTGGTGGGATTATTTATCCCAGTATTCTAGGATGTTCTCTGACTGATTGCTTCCCAAAAGATAACTGTCAAGTAAAATGACAGATATTATACTCAGTTTCTTTTACTTGCGAGCAATATCGATGTTAACTAGCCTCTCATGTTCCAGCTACGCAGTCTCCAATGCCTGATTTAAAATGTTGTGTTTTGTTCGGGTTCTTCTAAATGACACTTCAACCTTTGAAATTAACAGGTAATAGAAATAAAACAAGAAATAGATCCTAATCATGTTACGTATTACTTATTTTACAGTGAAACACAGAAATTGCAAAGGATTGATCCTCTACAATGCACACACCAAAAGACAGTATGAGAACTACTCATGTCAATGAAACAGCTTCAAATTCAGTTATTAATGTGATTTGATTTTCCATCAATGGGTTTTACATAAGCATTTAGAAGTAAAGGAATGAATCGATGGCACTATGTTTGACTAAGATCTAGTGAAGAACATAAAAAGGAGTTGTATCCCTGTTTTAGCCTTTAACTATAGCTTTACTTTAGATAGACTATATCGTTTCATACTATGAAACAGCTAGTGCAACTGTTTGAAATGTAGTTTACCTTCACATAATTAAGAGAACACCTATAATGTTAGTGAACACCTTTTAAGTAGAAACTGATCAGTTGTCTCACATTTCCACAGAAACTTTCAGATAAAAATCGTGGGTTTGAATTTGCACAGACCAAAATTTAGGGACAATCAGAATGGTGGTTCAGCTGAATGCAATGCCAAATGTCCCAGAACCATTCTGGAGCTTAAACATGGCTTCAGAAGTGGTCAAATGACCAGCCAGAGAAAAGCCCAACAGACAGGTCCTTGTTAACTTGCCTTTTAGCTTGGCACAGAGTAATTCCTATCAGTCACAGGTGTTTTCATCATTCCTTTGAAATGAATAGTCCCTACTCCAAGAGAGCACTAGGTTGACTAGACACCTTTTGTGTGGCTCTAAGTCCATCAGTCTTTTTTAACTATAAATGGAGACACTAATTTCAATCATTATTGCACCCAAAAGTTAACCAAATTTGCTATGACATGTTATGTGCATTCTACAGTGAGAATGTATGAAAATAAGATATGATGATCTCATTTTTTCTTATGAAGAACAAGATTCAAAAATCATGAGTAAGATGCAGAAATAATATCATCATCATGTAGTATTTGATCATGTAGGATTAAAAAGAATTGTTCTGAAAATGCTAACAACTCTTCTACTGAAATTTTTCATTCAATTTAATATTGCAGATGCAGATATTAAGAATATGATCCCATGAAAAACAAAGAGAAGATATAAAAAGAAGTGTCAGAAGTTTCAGATTAAATGTAATTTCAAAATATTCTATCTTTTCTGCTAAAAATCAAAAATAGGTACATCAATAAATTTTTCTAATATATTCATATTTCTGTTTATGTAGTCAGCTGTACTGATCATAAACAGTTACACAAATCGGACATGTTACTCCAAACCAATCTTAAAAAAATACACCCATATCACCTCTATATGTCTATTGAGTGAATGGAGGTGAAATAGAATTTGAAGAAGAATTGACAATTCCTTTGAATTAATTGAATAATTAATAATACTATTAAATTAATTTATCACAAATATTTGAGATTAATTTTGCAAGTCTAGTATGTTTTGACACATTTTATAATTATTTCTAAGAAGAAATAGCACAAGATAAGGAAGTTAACATGGCAAGAGAATTAATCAATGAATTAACCACTTAGGTGGTTAATAAGGATAAGGTGATTCATGACATATGTGGGATTTGAGAAGTCAAAAATGCAGATACAGGGAACCACTTCTGATGATGTCTTAAAGCTCAGTTAAAGGGGTTAAATTTAATTGTAAACCAGTTTCAGCCTGATTTGTGATGACCAAACTAGGACGTCTCAGAGATCACAGTGCTTCCCTGAACATTTCAGGAAATGTACATGAAACCACAGCATAGTAACTGTTGATATGAATTGATTTTTCAGTGGTAAGTAATGTAATGATTCATAAAGCATATTTTTCTTCTCACCAACATAATCTCTTAATAAGATTACGTGTGTTGCCCACCAGAGTTTACCGTACTATTTTAAAACTGTTTTAATTAAGCACCATTTATATCTATTAAAAATTTTTATTTTTTCTAGATCTTCATCCTGGAACTTCAATAATAACCATTAAAGACAATGATATTTCCTTAAATATTCACTGCATGTGTTTCCATATACACAAGTATCCTGTTGACATCTTTTTTTCCTTGTTAAATAATGCTAAGGCAAATTCTACAGACTTATACGTTAATGAAGTTGACAGAGGTATAACTGATGACTGAAACTGAACAATTCTTTTCCTCAACACTTCCAATTTCATTTTGTTATGTCACCTTTATTTAAATGTTAACAACCAGTTGTACTCTGAAAATGTTCAGGAAAACCGGCATATTTTCTTGCTTCTATTTGCTGCTTAGGGAAATATTGTGCCTTTTATTTCTCTCTTAGTGTTAAATTCACTTCCTGAAATCTAACTGTTCTGACAGAGGGTAGACTTCAATTAGATATTAGGAAGAAATTCCATTCTGTGAGGGTGATAAGACACTGGGACAGGTTTCCCAGAGAATCTGTGGACACTCCATTCCCAGAAGTGTTCAAGACTAGGCTGGATGGAGTTGCTTTGAGCAACTTGGACTAGTGGAAGGTGTCCCTGGTCATGACAGGGGGATTGGAACTAGATGATCTTTAAGGTCTCTTCAAACCAAGTAATTGTATGATTCTATGGTTCTGTGATTCCATGATTATTTTTCAGAACAAACAATAGAAAATCATATTTGAGAGAATTTCAAATGGACATTTAGCCTATTCCTTTGCCCCAGGGCACTATCAACAGCACTTACACCATTCTCAGATAGGTTTCTTACTATCCTGTTCTTATAAACCACTAGCGCTGGGAATTTGTAAGTCTTCTCAGGCAACCTATACGAGTATTTCAGCATCCTTGCAAAAAGAAATCTTGTTTCCAATGGCTAAAGTTGCTTTCTATATTTTAAACATAGTTATGTCTCCAAAGAATATGGAGACAACCCCAGTATCTTCTTCCTTGCAATAACTGTTTGAACCCATGTGGGATTATGGGATCTTTTCTCTTAATGAGAGACTGTTTCTCTGCACCCTGGGGTAAAACACTATAAAGAGTTAATCCACCAGAGTAATATAGCTGTAAATAACTATTTTAAAACACTCACAAAGCATTATTCACTCTCTCATTGTTCCTAAAGTAAGTAATATTCCAAAGGACATTCTTGCAGATCAGTCTTTTTTGTATCTCTAGGGTTAGCGATCACCAAGAAATTGGGGTTTTCTTATTATCTTAGGTAGGACGAATCTATTGTCTAATGATGAAATCATTTTTTACTCAGAAGGGAAACAGCTGAAATAGCACTAAAACTGCCCATGTGAAAAGAGGAGTCCCTCAAAGAGAGGTCCATATTACTGACTCTTCAATGCTGGAGGATTTTCATTTCATAGACCTGTGTTGTGCCTGGCTGGTGGGATAACTTCTGATCTTACGTGGCATTTGATTTCTCCAGTTTCACAAGCAAAGTAACTACATAGGCAGGTGCAAACCCACTTTAAAAAAAAAACAAAAACAAAACCACCAACCCACCAAACAAACAAAAACAAAAAACCAAACAAACAAAAACAAAAAACCAAACAACAACAACATAAAAAAAAAAAAAAAAAACCCACAAAAAACAAAACACCAAAAATTGTACCAGGTGGAACTTCTTTGGGTTTTTTTGAGAAGTTAATTATCATCATTTACCATAATGGGGGGGAGGGGGGGAAGTGAAGCAACTATTCCAAGTTCCTGCCCAAAAGTCACTCAGAAGCCCCTTAAATTGTATTTATCCCATATTATACAACAATTTAGGAAGACAAAACATAAGCAAAAATTCTTCCTGCTCGCTTCATGACATTTTGTCAAAAAGACCTGTAGAAAGAAGGCTCCTCCTAGACTGTAAATACCTGAGGGAAAGTCAGAGCATCCTCTGAGCACCTGCAAAGGAAAACTAAAATGTCTGAAGCCACACCTTTTAAAAGCCTTGTGAAACAATCTGGGAACTGAGCCAAAACCTACTCTCTCACTATATAAGACTCAGGAACAGACAGGTATTTCCTCAGAGGCAGGTTGTTCGGTAGTTTCTACCGGACTTCCAGAAGATGGGTAGAGGTGGTGGGACGCGAATACCACTATGGATATCAATACTAGCAGTTGTCTTCATACAGATCAAAGGTAGGAAGATTTACTTGCTTGGCATTTTTACTGTTTTAAAGAATTTATAACTTGATTTGGAGTTTTAGACATCTTTTTCCTTGGCTTTGTGAGGTTAATGAACCTGTTACATTTATGCAAGATTTTCTTTTCTGTTAGAAATATTTTCCTTCCTAAGAAGAGGAAATTAACTCTCTTCAAACTGTTGTCCTGTTTTCTCCAGTTGAAATCTGGAATAGCTCCACTGCTTTCAGTGGAACTCACTCAGAACTTATGTTTTGACAAAAATGCCTCAAGGTTTGCATTTACTTCTTGATGTCCATTTCAAGGTGGTACAGCATTTCTAAATGCACAAAACAAAAGATGCAGAAGTACCTTTAGAAAGGAACAAGTCAGTGGATGAGTCTGTCTGCCTGCATTATTAAAGATTTTGTTTATCAATTCATGACACAATATTGAAAAAAGGGAAGGTCTTCTTTGAAAATCATTGGACAATAGATTTTAAAGATTCATTTACTCTTTTCCAGGAGGTTGCATAAAAACTTAGCACACAGGGTTGGTTTGCAATGGCCTGAAAACAAATGGAACTGCTTTATACAGTCTAATAGGGCATTAATATTTACAGATGGATTGAAATATCTTTTTACTTTTTTTTTAAATTCTGTTTTTCACCAGATAATTTCCCTTAAAGTTAAAGGTAACGACAATGTTAGTTTTCTATTCTGATGTCAGGTGCAGGTCTTATTGTGTGATTTTATATATCTTTCCTACTCCTAGATAGTGCTATACTAATGTTAAAAAGTGGTAGTGTCAAAGAATAAACCATCAAAAGATTAGCTCTAGCATTTGCACACCATGCAGTAGAAGCAAGGACCTGCAGTGCACATGGCACGAGATAGAGTGGAACCATACAGTGTATGGAGAGAGAAGCAAACAGCTCTCTGAGGCTGGGCACAGAAGGAGCCCAGAAGCACTGGATGGTTTCTACCTTAAAAATGGGCATAGTGCATAGTGTGTCATTCCCACACCAGCTGCATACCACCAGACAGTACTAAAAGGAAGGGACTTGCAGAGCTCCATACAGCCCTAGTTTGAGCCTCAGCCCCTCCAGTGGTGCTACCCACAGACTGCTCTTGTGGGGTGCAGTGGGGGATGAGCCACCCTCCTTGGTTTTCTCTGGCCAGTGTAGTCTCCACTGCAACCTGCCCTCTGATGAACTCTTACTAAGCAGTGTATTAAAGGCCTCTCTGGTCCCTGCAGATAATGTATGTATTCCTATTGTGATGATACAGTGGAATGGGATGAAAAGTGTTTTCTTTGCTGGAAACAAAAAGTTTTGCAAAATCAACAGGCAAAAATGTGTCTATTGGAAAGACCTATTTATTTCTGTGTGGCTTTTGCATTTATTTTCCTGTGCTGCTTTTTACAAAGAGTGCTCGAAACTGTAAAATACAAAGTAACTTTGACTTTCAGTAAGAGAGGGCAGAGATCAGTCCTCTAAACCTAAACCTAGAGTTCTGCCTGTACAAAAGGGACCTATTTTAAAGCCCTCTGGCTAGAAAAAAAGGCTTGACTGATGCTTAAAGCACAGAGTGACCATAAAACCTAAGAAAATTAAGTCCTTTATCTGAAAAGTTTATAAGGGAATCCAGGGGTACATTGTGACAGTAACAGAATAAAGATCTGTTCAAATTACCACAGGCATGTTTTTGATGGCTTCTCCACAGTAATTTATTAGCCAAAAATAAATCAAAAAAAAGCAAAAGTTGAAGGAGTGTTTGGCCATCATGTAGCACAGGTCCTGATTCAAACTTGAACATACATGAGCATGTCTTTGATTTTTGCTGTACAGACTGTTGCATGTTTAAACAGACGTAATTGAGAAATTATGAGGGCAGCCAAGAAAAAGGGACATTAACATTTCCTTTTCTACTATTCTTGATGCAGTTCAAGCCCAGGGTGGTGAACAACTAACAAAGTCAAAGTACATTTCTCCATCTATCCTGCAGCGACAAAAATGTAAGTAGTTTTTGCTGATCTATTTTCTAAGATTTTGTTCCAAATAAAGCTGATAAATAATAAGATCACTAGAATGTTTTTATTCCTAGCTAGAATGTACCACACACACACTAAATGAGAAGTCCTTTGTAAAATATATCCAATTCTGAGCCAATGTCTGACTGCTCTAAACTTGAGAACTTCCTCTGAGGTTTAGCCCAGTGGATCTGCTCTACTGATATGATACAGTTATCTAATCTTTAACTTCAGAAAAGGTACATACCTTCTATCGAAAAGTGTATTTTCAGAAAAGGTGTGTGTTTACATACATATCACCAAGGTACTTGATAGTAAGTAAGACATGGCTACAATAAAAGACTTTTTTTTTCTTCATGGTGTCAAGATGACTGCATTGCTCACCAGAGAACAAGAAAATTGTAGCTACCCTAAATATTAGAAAAATTAGGCACTACAAAATCATGCACAACACATAACTGTACAGAGCAAAATATTGATGGAAGGATACAATGTGGACTGGTATATTAGTGATGACAGGCTAAAACAATGGATCATTAAGTCTGCTTTGTAAGAAGTGTGCAACAAATTATTTAAAAATAGCTGTTGTAATCATTATTACAACACTGTGCTCTAAGGATCATATTGTTGCTTTTGAATTCTGAACATCAGGCCCAGCATCAGATGGGAGTCTTGAACAATTAATTTAAGAAAGTACTGTAGCCAAAGAGCATAGTCTTTGGAATTTAGCTGTTAGTGAAATTTATAGGAAGACACACAACATTGTGTAAAACCACCAATAAAACCTTGTGGAAACTTCCCCCTAGAGTGGAAATAGTAGTAGGAAATGTTAATCACTGAAAAGATTAGGATATGTCTATCTATGTTGTAGGACTTTTAATACGGTTAAACTTGGTAATTTTTTTCTCATTTTGATTTTCCACCAGCTTTGAAATCCCAAGAAGTGACAATCATTCCACCTTTTCAAAACTCACTGAAAATAAAGGGTAAGTTAAACAAATATCATGGCACAGATATTTGTGTTCTTGTTGATCACAGAGGTAGAGCATGGAGTAACTGAAGAGATCAATAGACTTTGTAAGATCCTTTAGCACCATAAGACAAAAAAATTGACAGAAAAGTAGTCAGTTCATCAGGTAACATGAGTAATCTAAATGTGAATCCAGTGCTTTACCTGCATTGTGTTTATATGATGCAGCTGTAAAGAAAAAAATTGAAAAAATCAGGCACAGTAAAGAGAAAAATATTTATATGCTGAAAACACTGTGGAGACACCTTATTTAGGGTATAGGGTACAGTTCAAGCTGACTGAGTGTAAATGTGGAAAAACTGAAGAAAGGGACTGTGAAAATAATCAGGGAAATAGGAGAGCTTGCTTGTAAGGAAATGAAGACTGAAAAGAGATGGTATTTCTATAATTGGTGAGGGGAGTAGCAGGGAGGTGGAACTCCTTCAAGGTGAAGCATGATTTTGGCACAAGAACAAACGGGCACACATGAGACAGGAATAATATTTGGAAGATGCTGGCAAAAGTCTCCCATCCATTCAAAGGTTGTGGATATGACTGGCCTCCCCTATTAGGAGTATCAACTAGTTTTAAACTAAGTTGAAACTGGTTTGATGGTGAAACTTTAGAAGGAAGTTTCATAGGTTTAGGAAAGGATTTATAGAATATGCATGTCAACAGAACCAGAAGATTGGATCTAGTGACCCAGGAGGTCTCTAGATTGCAGGCCCTATATCCCTATGCAAAACAGACTAAACACAAAAAGTAACTGAATTAAATAAATAAATTATGATAAGTAAGCTTGACAAGAAGGAAAGCAGAAGATGGGCTTTTTGGACAGAGGCTAGAGAAAGAACTAGCAGGGGAAAAGCATCTAAAGAGGGAGGATTACTGCAAATTACAGAAAACTCATACTGCTTATTTTGAACACACAGCTGGCAACCCCTTTCACAATGGCCGTGTGTGCAGCACATGGGGTAACTTCCACTTCAAGACCTTTGATGGGGACATCTTTTACTTCCCTGGGACCTGCAATTACATCTTTGCATCCAACTGCAAGTCTTCCTATGAAGACTTCAACATCCAGATTAGGCGTACAATGGCGGAAAATGCTACTGTGATCACTCATGTCATCATGAAGCTGGACGGAACAGTGATTGAACTGACCCGTGGCTCTGTCCTGCTAGACAACAAACTGTATGTTCATAACTTGCAACTGTCATCACTGCTGTTGCTCCCAGTGGGCTCTTTGAGCAAGCTTCCCTTTCCCTCATCTGATATCACATTGCTCCCAAACAGCTGGAAGGCTCAGGTCCTTCCTGCAGTATTAACAAAAATGAGGGCTTGACAGTAAGCTGAGTGCCACTTCTGCAGATTATCCCTGTGTCCATTTTTTTCAAATGAGGTCTATCCCACATGCTGCCCTACTGCTTTAGTTGTGTGTGTATATATGCAATTATGTCTATAAGCTGGATTCAGTCAAAGCGTTAGGGTTTTACAGCCTTTAAGTTTCTACTTTCCATTAATTTTACTGGAACAGAATCCTTGAGAGGAATTGCTGACAGCTTTTGTCCTTGCACGAAACAGTGTGCAATAAAGCAATGACTGCAGCTTATATCTGAGTCAATTTAAAATTATTTTTTGTGGAAACTATCTATGTAGCAATTGTAGCACTGATTTTAGCATAGGGTGTGAAAACTGTCCAAAAGGCCTGGTAAATTTTTGGGCAGCTATCCCATGGTGACTTGTCTATTATAGCAGCTATGTATAGTGAGCTAGTCTAAGGGTTATCTTGGGTACAGCTTTCTGAATGTCACTCACGTCACAGAAAGCCTGGAGTCTATCCCTTTATCATCAAATGCTTTAAGCCCTGAAGCACACTGTCTGCAAAACAGCACTTTTTTTGAACAATACAACTGAAAACATGTGCCAACATTTCATCTAGAAAAACACCCTTGAGAGAGCCAAAAGGAACAACAGAGAAAGCAAGGTTGATCTGTTTGCACAATAAGAAGCAATTGCATAGGAAATGGAAAAGCTGTTACAAATCCATATTGTCTGTAGCTACTGCTCTATTTTCCTCACTGATGCATGTTTAAAATTCTCAAAGAGAATGAGAGAATATCAGTGTGGATAGTCAAAGAATATTCTCTCCCTGTCCCCGCTTACTTATGGTGATCTTTCTCCAGGATTCAGATGCCCTACAGCCATATGGGAGTCTTGATAGAGAGAAGTAACAACTATTTGAAAGTTTCTGCCAAGTTAGGACTTACCTTCCTTTGGAATGAACAGGATGCCCTCCTGGTAAGAAAACATCCAAAACATGGTAGAAAATCCATATTTTGAAAATAATCTGTTTATATCTTTGTAGTATTAATCAGCCTGGCAGGTATTAGTTACTTTTGGATTTGTGTTCATTTTTAGTGTATTGTTTTGTGTTCTGGTCTTCTCCCAATTTCCCTTTTTTCCCCCACCAATCTCAGCTCAGAATCAATAGACCCCAAATTATTCCTACCTCACAGTGAAGTACTCCTCAGATTCTAGAAGGAATGCAATGTAATGATGTTCCCAGTTCAGGGCTAGAATAAGAGGAAGTTTTTCTTCATCGTCACTGACCTTTTCACTGGTGCCTACCTTGTCTGCACAGAAAACATATGTCAAATTTTGAGTAAACAAGCAATGTTAATGTAACCTGTATTCCTAACCCTCAAGACTGACATTTGTATGAACCTCTTTCCTCATTTCTTTCAGGTGGAACTAGATAAGAAATATGCCAATCAAACTTGTGGGCTTTGTGGGGACTTCAATGGAATTCCAATTAGCAATGAATTTATTTCAGGAAGTAAGTAATAAAGGCATAAGTATTGGTGCTTGTTTTTCCTTTTTTACAATATACTGTAACACACGTTGTGGATTGTATTAACTGCAAAACTAGTGATACTTCTCCATGCATTTCTATGATATTAGTTATGTATACGGTCAGGACTTTGAGATGTATTAGACTGCTTCTGTCACTGCTAGATATTTTAAGACCTGCCACATAAAACTTCCTGCTTTTTACAATAGTTAGAGTCCAATTCCTTGTTCATTTTCTTTTACCTTTCATGTTATAGTGATATTATTTGGTAATCAACATTCATGTTATAGCAAGTAAACATTATTCTGATATTTGGTCTGTTTTTTACAGATACAAAACTAACTCCCATACAGTTTGGTAATA
>WEIV01010876.1:0-37162 GCA_013390005.1 Calyptomena viridis | reverse complement strand
TCTGTTTCACTCAAAACTCTCAGGCCGATGACAGAAGACTCAACTTCACGTGAAATTCTTCAAATTACATTTTAGCCTTTTCCTTGGCCTGTGTGTGCAGTGGGCACTAATAATCCTTTGGTTTAGTCATTGTTCTGAAACAACGTGGCAGTTTCCTGAGCAGTGCTAAGTTCCCTCAGACAAACTCTCCTTTTGTTAATATTCTTTCTACCTGAGTAAACACAGAACTGTAAATCCCTGCTGTATTTCACAGTATCGTAGGATGGTTTGGGTTTGAAGGGACTTTAAAGATCATTTTGTTCCAACCTCCTGCCATGGGTAGGGTGACTTTCCACTAGAGAGTTTGCTGTAATTTTAATTAATATGCTCTATGTTTTTCCTTGATTACTGAGGTATTTCCCTGTTTTAGAATGTAATGCTGATCTCTTTCTTCCTTAGCGTTTATACACGGAAGCGTGGAATAAAGACAAGACCTCAATCCATGTCATGCCTGACACCCCAGAGATCCTGCTGGCCAAACAAAACAGACTGAACTACAGTGAGGTGGGTGAAACTGGAGAGGTGAGACAATTGAAAGGTTTCTGACAAGTACAATCTTGTTGTCTCTAACTTTCAATCAATAGTAGAATATCATCAAGTTGTTCATTTTCACAAATTGCCAGTTCCAGTGCTGAAATCAGAGTTCTTCCACTAGAATTTAGATCCTGAGAGTCTGTTGGGCTTTTAAAAGATATTATTCACCCTAAATGAGAAATAATTTATATAGGAAGTTGTGGAAATGTTCCTTTCTTTGCCTTCTCTACATTATTTCCATTTCCCAAATGTCTACAATGAAATTACAAAGTCTTTGAAATCTGGTTTGTTTTTTTATTTTCTAGAGAAGAATATTGAGGTTGCCTGAAGATGAATAATACTGTTTAGGGACTTCATTTGTACACAGTTGTGCTTAACTGAGTAATCTTTTGCTCACAGAAAATGTACAGACTGGCCTTGGAGGAATCGAAGAAGAAGGGCCATGATTTGCGTTTTGATGCCATTCCCATTCAATCTGCCAAAGCCTCCAGAGAGATTGCCAGTGATGTAAGCAGCTTCTGTCCATTTTTGTATGGATTTGGTAATGGAAAAGAATCAGAAAGTTTGTTTCATTGTTTGTTAATGTCATACTTTATAGAATAGATAATACTGAAATCTATTTTCACAGGGATTTTACCACATGCCTTTAGTTCATGACAAGAATGTCTGGCCAGTATTTTTATGCATGAGGTTTATATCACTGAAATAAATAAATAGAATAATATAAAGATTATTTATATGCTCCCTGTAATAGTTCCATTGGTGTCCATTATTTATATGCTCCCTGTAATAGTTCCATTGATGTCCATGTTCAATCAGAATGATCAAATAGACATGGAAGTCTATGCTAGAGTTAGTCAAATGAATTTTTGATTCAAAATAGAAAATACTTCAAAATCTCTCTCCAGAGGAGATATATTAGTAAATCAATTCTAAAAGTTTAAATTATTGTATTTGCTGCAGGAAAAAATAATCTTTTGAAGTGTCGCATTGAAACTCCAAATGTCTGAGAGCAAAACCAGAAAAAAAGTACACAATGACTAGGACAGGCTTTGCTTTGAGGATGAGACAACATCACTCAGAGACAGAGGACAATAGATTTTTGTGCTCCTTCTTTTTCTACCAGGATTGGTAAGTGAATGGTTTGTGTTAAAAATAAACACATTTATGTTTTGTTTTCCCTGCAGTACAAGTACAAGGAAGGGTATCGGAAGCAGCTCGGGCACCACATCGGCGCCCGCAACATCGAGGACGACCCCAAGATGGTGTGGTCCATGCACGTGGCCAAGATCCAGAGTGACAGGGAGTACAAGAAGGACTTTGAGAAGACCAAGACAAACTTCAGCAGCCCTGTGGACATGCTGGGGATTGTGTTGGCCAAGAAATGCCAAGAGTTGGTCAGTGACATCGACTACCGGCACTACCTGCACCAGTGGATCTGTCTGCCTGACCAGAACGATGTGATCCATGCCAAGCAAGCCTATGACCTGCAGAGTGATGTGAGCAAAGCCCTAAATTTGTAATACATAATTAAATATACATTATCTTCGACACTCTAATTTGTAAAATATACTTTAAATGCTTTAGTGACTTCGTTTTGTGGGTAGAGGTGAAATGTTTGTTGTATCATCAAATTTATGTTTAATCCTCTTTCCACTGTCCTTAACCTGAGTTGTAATTTTTTTTCATAAAATTTATGTTCAATCCTCTTTTCTCAGTCCTTAACCTGAGGTATAATTTGTGTATAACTCTGATATTTGTGGTCTTCTCCAATAACTCTGTGCCTTTTGTTATTTATTCATTATTTTCCTTCATCTTCAAAAATAACAATTGTTTTCAAAAGCATATCCTGCTCCCAGTCAGAAACATAGACAATTGTTCATATAGTCTAGGATGTGCTTATTTATAATTATTTTAATATTTGATCACACTTGCACTTATATAATGGACTTTCATATCTTTTCAGGCTGTTTACAAATCAGACCTGGAATGGCTACGAGGCATTGGATGGGTTCCTATTGGTTCTATGGAAGTGGAGAAAGCCAAGAAAGCTGGAGAAATCCTGAGTGACAGGAAGTATCGTCAACCTGCAGACAAAATCAAATTTACCAGTGTGACAGATTCCTTGGCCATGGTCTTGGCCAAGCAAAATGCTGAGATAATGAACAAGGTGGGTTGTTTTTTTTTCTGGTCAAAATCACCAGTATTACCAGTTGATAGAACTTGTTCTTGAGGTGAAAAATACCAGATACAAAGTCAGGCTAAAGACTTTTGTTGTGGACTTAAAATGAACATCCAAATTCACCCGTTGTACAGGAAAGGTCTTATTTCAGGGCTATGTCTGAAGTGAGCACTTGGTAAAAATGTACAGAAAAGTCACCTAAACCACAGTTTTTCAAGAGTAATACTGAATAATGAACAAGTTGTGAGGAAATAGCTGAAGTTCTCTGCAAGTGAAGCTTTGTAATGTATCTCAGAGCTGGAGGATGAAGGTCTTTAAGCACCTCCTCCTTCTCCTTTATGAGAAACGTAATCACACAATTTATACAGATACAGCAGAATAACGAAGATATTTTTCCTCCTACAACAGTTTCTCAGCAATCCAAAATCAACCAATTGCTGCACCAACTTAGCTTGAGAAATAATGAGGAAGGACAAAGTTTCCTCCTCGAGCTGCTCACTGAGAAGCTTTCCTGAGTCAGAGTATTTTACTGCTTGAATTTTGTAAAATAAATTAGTGTTAATTTGGTTATATGCATCTTGCTGTGCTTCAAGGTTATTTTTCTATTATGGATATATTTTTTATCACTACTGCTTTTAAATTTGCAGTGTTTCCCTCATGACACACATAGAGAAGTGTTTCTAAAGGGCTGTTTTCTCTCTCGTAGCGTTTGTACACGGAGGCCTGGGATGCAGACAAAAAATCCATCCATGTCATGCCTGACACACCAGAAATTCTGTTGGCCAGGGCCAATGCAGCCAATGTCAGCAAAGTAAGAACATTTAAACATTTACTAAACTAAGGGAAACTCAGAATTAAAGAATTATTTCTTTCATCATAATGATATTCTAAAATACTCATTAATGAAAAGTTTGAGAAAAAAATATGAAATGTAGAAATCCCACCTTAATTATTGATAAGCCCTTTTCTGTCTTCTTTTGTGCAGAAGCTTTATATACAAGCCTGGGAAGAGGCCAAAAAGAAGGGTTATGACATGAGAGCAGATGCAATTCCAATCCAAAGTGCCAAGGCATCAAGAGATATTGCCAGTGATGTATGTTCTTCCTTCACACGCATTTTCAGTTACCTGCAAAACAAGAATCCATGTATTTGTGATCAGCACCAGTATGAAATGATGGGACCTTCACCCCAGTTTCTTGTAATCTTTCTTTTTGTATTCCTAGTACAAATACAAGCAAGCCCACGAGAAGCAGAAGGGCCACTACATCGGGTGCCCCAGTGCCAAGGACGACCCCAAGCTGGCGTTGGCCGCGCGGGCCATGGCGCTGCAGAACGACCGCCTCTACAGGAAGGCCTACCATGATTCCAAGACCCAGATCCACATCCCAGTGGATGCCCTGTCGGTGCAGGCGGCCAAGGAGTGCCAGACCCTGGTCAGTGACATCGACTACAAGCAGTACCTGCACCAGTGGACGTGTCTTCCTGACCAGAACAACGTGATCCACGCCCGGCAGGCCTACGACCTGCAGAGTGATGTGAGTGGGAATAACTGCAGGAAAGCTTTGTGGCACAGGCTCTGTTTGTTAGTGACTGTGCAAATGTCCTTTCAAATGCATATTCCCCAGCCTGCAGTCTGTCCTGCTGTGTTTATTTTGTCCTTTCCAAATCAGTAGTGCTTTCACCCTGGGGGCCAGAAATATTTGGGGCAGTGCATAAGGAAGGCATGTTTTGTTGGTCTGCTCTAGAATGTTTGTTTGCAGACTACTTGCAGATTATACCACTGGTTTGTATGTAGCAAGTGTCTTTAAAAGGATCTTTGTTGCTGTGAAAATCAGGGGTTTAGCTGTGTGTGGGAAGCACCTGTGTCATGGGTTGTATGTTTAATTGTGTGTTAGAAGGAATTTGGTGAAAGCCTTATTTGAAACCTCCCTGCACAAAGACAGAACCAGAGAATCCCAAAATGGTTTGGGTTGGAAGGGATCTTAAAGCTCATCTGATTCCAACCCCCTGCCATGGGCAGGAACACCTTCCATTAGACCTGGAGAGATTCATCCAGACCCGTCTTGAACACCTGCAGGGATGGAGAGTCCCCAGCCTCTGTGGGCCAAGAGTTGTGCCTGCAGTGTCAGTAAGCCTTGCTTTGTTTGTAGAACGTGTACAAGTCTGACCTGGAATGGTTGAGAGGCATTGGCTGGCTGACAGAAGGCTCTGTGGATGTGGTCAAAGCCAAGAAGGCCCAGGAGCTCCTCAACGACAGGTTGTACCGCACGCGGCCGGAGCAGCTCAAGTTCACCAGCATCACTGACTCCCCTGATGTCGTCCTGGCCAAGAACAATGCCCTGCAGCTCAGTGATGTAAGCCCACCTTGCACTCCCCTTTCATTTATGGGATGGCATTTCTTTTCCCTGGGGTGACCAGTAGCATTTCTATCACGGGAATGACTAGCTGGAAAGGTTTGCAAATCAGAATGCCCAAAGAATTCCTGGTGGTGGATTTTTTCCACCATGATGAACTGCCATTTTTTCTTCCTTTCTCCTCAGCGTCTGTACCGTGAGGCCTGGGATAAAGACAAGACCCAGATCTCTGTGCCTTCTGACACTCCTGTAATGCTGCAGTCCAAAGTCAATGCTCTCAACATCAGCAATGTAAGAGAATAAAATGAAATGCTTCCAAGGTGTGAGAAAATCAAGACTGACAATTGTTCTTCCAGTTTTTGGTCTGTGCCTTTTAGGTTTTGCTGGACATATTGGTGTACAAACACCATCTTCTAATGTGCTTGCAAAGAGGAAATTACATCCAGGGGCTCTTTAGGTTGGTAGGTTGTGTGCTCATGAGCAAACTGCAAAGTTCAGTGTGCAATTCCTGCCAAATACTTTCCCTGGAGGAATTGTTGGAGTTTGCAGACTCATCAACCCTGACACGTTTTGCAGACTTGTGTTGTTTTCCTCATTAGTTTTATGGGACTTAAACACTGGAGATTCTGTACAGCTGGAAACATTTCCCATTTGGAATTTTCAGTGGGGTTTGTCTGGAGCTTTGCCTGGAAAATGTATTTACTCCCAGCTTTTCTTGATGTAATATTTTTCAAAAGTGCCTGATGTGATTGGATTAGGCATGAAATATTTCAGGTGCTGTGGTCAGTGACTTTTCACTTCCCTTGTTTTTGTCTTGCTCATCCTTTGATTACTGTTTTTTAATGAGTTCCTTATAATGTGGCCTGCAATAGCATTTGGTTTCTGAGTTTTCCCAGATATGAAAAATAAAAATTCCTTCATTTACCCACCTGTGCTAATGACAAAGTTGCCAGCTGGGCTGACCAAGCTTCTGTAGACCACAAGGCAGGAGCCCTCATGTTTGTGGGCTTGGTGTCCTGGACAGGTTGGGTGTCTCACAAAGGGACTTTGGTTTCTGTTCAGTTTGAAAATGGACTGAGCCTCTCTGCCTACACTCACTTTCTTGACAGGAATAAAAAAGGCTGGTAAAGAAAGAAGTCCCTTTAGCTGTCAGGAGGCTTCAGAACTTAAGGACAGACTGGATATCTTTTGTCAGTAGAACAGATGTTCTGTCCCTGTAGCTGTGACCCTACAATCAGGTGTGTGTGACCTGAGCCTCTGGTTGTTGTAGGGTCATGGAGAATTCAGTGTTGGCTTCTTAGAGAGAACATAGTGAGATGTTTTCAGGAATATTTCTCCTGCCTCTCTGTGATTTAGATCTTGCACCTGCTTTAAGTCATGAGTTTTCTCTTAAGACACTTGCCAGGATTGTTATTGTTACCCTGCCACTTACAGGGGGCAAACAGGGCTCCCAAACTGGTCATTCCAAGGGGAGTAAGTTTTAAGGGAAGGAATTTCTATCAGAGAGACTTTGCTGTGTTTGACAAAGGTGATTAATTTCCTTTGCAGAAACATTATCAGAAAGCCTGGGATGAGGCCAAGGCAAAGAGCTATGACATAAGAGCTGATGCCATTTCCATCAAACAAGCCAAGGCTTCCAGAGACATTGCCAGTGAGGTACAGTCCTCTCCTAATGTGTGTGTGTGTCCAGCTCAGCAAAGCTCAGCTCAAGGGGCCGAGAGCTTGGGAAGCTGAAAAGCCTTTTGTGTGGTGGCCGTGTCCAGGTGAGCAGTGAGTGACTGAGTAACTTCTGTGACCTCTGCACCTCTAGTACAAGTACAAAGAAACCCACGAGAAGCAGAAGGGCCACTACATCGGGTGCCCCAGTGCCAAGGACGACCCCAAGCTGGCGTTGGCCGCGCGGGCCATGGCGCTGCAGAACGACCGCCTCTACAGGAAGGCCTACCATGATTCCAAGACCCAGATCCACATCCCAGTGGATGCCCTGTCGGTGCAGGCGGCCAAGGAGTGCCAGACCCTGGTCAGTGACATCGACTACAAGCAGTACCTGCACCAGTGGACGTGTCTTCCTGACCAGAACAACGTGATCCACGCCCGGCAGGCCTACGACCTGCAGAGTGATGTGAGTGGCTGTGCAGATGGGGGAGCTAAAGAAACTAAATAGCTCCTGCTCTTTCATGTATTGCAATCCTGGTTTGATATTATACAGTCATTATACAGTCACAACAGTTTTATCTTTAGTTTCCTTTAATTTTTTATGTGACTGCTACAATCCACTCTTTTCCACATTTAAAAGTCACTGGTTTTACCTCTGAATTTCATAAAACTTTAGTTGGTATCTGCTGTGTTTCATGTGCTTTTGGAGTGGTGTGGTTTGGAGAGGATGAGGGAGTTGACTCTCTTGCTTTGATGGGAGTTATGAATAACACCTGTTTGCTGCCTTGGACTCTGGTGGCTTTTATTACTCCTGTTTATTTGAGTCAGCTTGGAAATCTATTTAATTGGAAGAGAACAATGTAAGGCAGCAGGTGAGGTGTTTTAGTGGCTGACTGAGCAGGAGGAGTCAGTGCAGGTGATTCCCTGTCTTGCCTTTGCTGCTTATCACTTAACATCAGTCACTCTGCTACTGTTCCACTTATGAGCTTTGGAGGTGAGATTCGGGTTCTCTGCTTTTTCTCACATTTCCTCATGGATTTTGGGTTTGGGTTTTGGTTTGGACTTGTAATTTGTTGAAATTACTAGAGGAATAAGTATTTTGAAGGCTTTTTTTAAAGATCTTAATATTCACCATAATTAGCAGCAATTCCTTTCAGTTGTTTCCCCTCTATTTAACTTCACAAGGTTTAGAATGTGTTGTTCAAGAAAGAAACCACTTAAAACCTGGTTCCCACATTTAATTTTACTTATGACACTGAACATCTCTTGCATATAAAAAGGGTTGATCTGTCTCTAGCTTGGGTTATAACACATATTCTGCTTTGTATAGTTCAAAATTATTAAGACAACCTTTTCAAACACAAGGTTTTTCTTTTCTGCAGGCTGTGTACAAGTCAGACCTGGAGTGGCTCCGTGGAATTGGCTGGTTGCCCAATGAATCTCCAGAAGTTAAGAGGGTGAAGAATGCCCAGGACCTCCTGAGTGACATCGTGTATCGGACCCCCATCGACAGCCTGAAATACACCAGTGTGGTGGATTCTCCAGATGTTGTTCTGGCCAAAGCAAATGCTGAGCAGCTCAGTGTTGTATGTTACCACCTTCTTAAAGTTCCTTCCAGACCAGAAATGGTTGTAAAATATCAAACTGATCCCTGGTGTTTTAAGTTTAATGCTTTTCCGAGCATTTTGTTCTTTAGAGATGATAATTCAGCAGAGATTTATGGGGTTTTATGTCATTGACAAGTGAAATTTTGTAATTGTAATATTATTAAATAAACTGTTTTAACAGCCAAAATACAAAGAAGCCTGGGAAAAGGACAAGACCATGATCCATATTATGCCAGACACACCTGAGATCACACTAGCCAAGGCCAATGCTACTAATTATAGCCAGGTATGCTTATCATGATTTTGTACTTTTATTTTCTACATTCTTTTCTACCATTTTTTATAATTTTCTACATTACTCTAAAATAGTATGTGTGTCCTGTGAACTATATCATTCTGAGATGGTCCTTCCAAAGCTGAAGATTGAGTCACATGAATGTCATTGAAGTCTGTCCTCATATAGGGCTTGAAACATTCCCTTCCCTCTACTGAGTATCCTTAAAATATTTGACCACTTTAAAACAAATGCTTGTATAGAGCTGTTTAAAAATCATTAATATCATGCACCAGTCAGATAATATTTTGTTGATAAGAGCTCAAGGCATATAAATATTTTCTAAACTTTTACAAACACCCTTCTGTGCTTCATAGGCTGCAAAACTGGTGTTACAGCTCCTGGGTACGTTTTAAAGGCAGCAATATTTGCAGCACAATTTATAACTTGGAGCAGGAGTAATGCACAAAAAAATTCATGGTATTCCAGCAAACAAATGGCTGGAAACTCTGTATTTCCATAATAGCAAATGCCAGAGGATTTAGCATGTGTGTGACATTTTCCTATCTTTCCAGAAAAAGTATAAAGGAGCTTGGGATGAGGTGAAGATGAGCTACGACTTGAGAGCCGACGCGATCCCCATCAAGACAGCCAAGGCTTCCAGAGAGATTGCCAGTGATGTGAGTGCCACAGGAGACATGTAGCTCTCCTCATGCCCCAGGAGGTGTTTCTGATGACTTGTTACTGGTGACCTCTGCTCTTTCCCCAGTACAAATACAAACTGGAGCACGAGAAGCAGAAGGGACACTACGTCGGGGTTCCGAACGCCAAAGGAGACACGAAGATCCAGTTTGCCCTCGACGTGGCCAAAGTTCAGAGTGAACGAGAGTACAAGAAGCACTTTGCCAAGTGGAGGACCCAGTGCCACCTGCCAGTGGACATGGTGTCCATCGTGTCAGCCAAGCATGGGCAGGCTCTGGTCAGCGACACCGATTACCGGCACTACCTGCACCAGTGGATCTGCCTCCCAGACCAGAATGATGTCATCCATGCCAGGCAGGCCTACGACCTCCAGAGTGATGTAAGGCAGCATGAAAACATCCCTTTGTGCACTTCTAAGTTGTATCTTCTTATCCTGCTTGAGCTCTAAGCAGTGGGAAGCTGCTGAATTCAGGGAATTGTCTTTGCTCTTTGTTGGGAGTGCAAAATGCCCCTTATATATTGCCAAGTTTAAAGGGTGATAAATTCACTCCTGTTGGAATTACTGCTCTCCTTTTAACCACTGGAAGTAAGTGCCGTTATTTATGGATCTTGCTGGAACTGTAGCTCACAGCATGGACCTATTTTGTTTTCCCAGGCTGTTTATAAATCCGATTTGGAATGGCTGCGAGGAATTGGATGGTTGCCAAATGACTCCCTTGGAGTCAAGCACGTCAAATATGCTGGAGATCTCTTGAGTGAGGTAACAAAATGTTTTTCCATACTAAAATTTTCTTCAGGGTGTTTGTCATTCAAAGTATTTTAAATGGTTAAAATACATTTTTTTTTTCAAATGAAAAATACAACCGTAGTATTTTCACAACATGGATTGTGTATGGAGGGCTTTCTTTCCATGTTTTGTGTATGTATTTAGGATTGCTGGATTAGCTATGAAATATTTCAGGGTGATCAGACTGTTCTTGTATGGAATACTCCAGGGTGATCTGACTGTTCTTCTTTTCTCCTGTCCAGAGGAAGTACCGCACAAAGGCTGAAACCCTTCCTTTTACTCCAGTGGCAGACAGGGTTGATTATGTCACAGCAAAGAACAGTGGGGAAATTCTCAGTGCTGTAAGTTTGCTCCCAGGAGTCTGGGCTACATTTGGCATCTCTGATTCTGTATTTAATGTGCTTTGTCTGACAGCCTTGCAAATCCAGAGCTTTGTACATTATTTTGTGCAAAAGTTCTGGTGTTTTCCCAATCCTGTGATGGTGCTACAAGGGAGTAATTTCTTTTTCTCTTTTAGATTAAATACCACAAAGCATGGAATGAGGCCAAGTCAAATTATACACTAACAGATACACCACAGCTGGATATGGCCCGAGAAGCTGCCAGAATTCTAAATCAGGTACCTGATCCCTCCTTCACAGCTTCTACTCACGTTAGTAAATACTTAGAAAACCTGCCTTATCAAGAACTATCCAAAGGAAGGATTTATTATCCTTATACTTTAATACAGATTAGATATATAGGATGGTTTGGGTGGGAAGGGCTGCTCTCATTCCACCCCCTGCCATGGGCAGGGACACATTCCACTAGACCAGGTTGCTCCAAAACCTGTCCAATGTGGTCTTGATATGCTGTAATGGTTATCATTATCATAGTACTGAATTCTTCCCCACTTTTATTTCCTACAGAATTTATACAAGGAAAGTTGGGAGAAGGAAAAAGCCACTGGGTACCTGTTACCTCCTGACACGGTGCAGATCTCTCATGCCAAGCACTCGAGTGATGTCCAAAGTGAGGTAATGATTTTTCTCATTGGGAAAACAAGTGCTTGGAAGCCTGAAATATTAAAGTTAATTAATTAAAATTCACTGCCAGACTTAAAAAGCTTTCCATTTGGGATAACATCCAGGCTTTCCATGACAATTCAGCCATAGTTGTGATCATAGGTTTTGGAGGTACAAGTGCTGAAAGGTCAGACTGACCTTTCCATGTGACTCTCTCCAGAAACAGTCCTTTCAAAATTAACTGAGGGGGGACTTCCATATTTTATAAATGTTATTGAAGTGATATTATAATTGTAATATATAGCAGTGATTTCACTTTTTGGCATGTTGTGGAGGCTTCCTTCTTGCAAACCTGTAGGACAGTGAACATTTCACATTTTCAACTTGTACATAATGGATAGTGAAATTATTACATAACCTTTATTTGAAATATACATCTTATCTGATGTAAATACCTTAAATAAGCATCCACTCTTCAGACAATCTCAAATAATTGGCTGCCAAAATGAGACTAAATGCATTTATTAGCAAATATTTAACAAGTGTTTCCTCTTGTGTTGAAAATACTCTTTACTGGAAATTGGTAGTATACTGCCAATAATATATCTAAAAAAAGATACATTTTGAAGTGCAAGGCCTATAAAAAGTAACATCATTGTTTGTCTCACGTGTTCATCTGGTCATGTGCTAAAGAGCTGAGACTGCATTTGACAACTCCCTGTCCCATCTGCTCTTTGTGTTGCCAAACCTGTAGCTGTTGACAGATTCCAACCAAAGTGGGGAGAATCAGTGTTGATTTATCCATGTTTCTCCCCTCTTCCATCAGCTGAAATACAAAGCTGAGTACGTCAAGCAAAGAGGTCACTACGTTGGAGTGGCCAAAATGAGGGATGACCCCAAGCTGGTGTGGTACGAGCACGCGGGCGAGATCCAGAACGAGCGCTTGTACAAGTCTGACTACAACAAAACCAAGGCCAAGGTGCACATCCCTGCAGATGCCTTGTCTGTTGTAGCTGCAAAGGAAGGGCAGAACCTGGTCAGTGACGTTGACTATCGCCAACACCTCCATGAGTGGACGTGTCTTCCTGACCAGAACAACGTGATCCACGCCCGGCAGGCCTACGACCTGCAGAGCGACGTGAGTGCTGCTTATTTGGGATGAGGAGGTTGCCCATAGTCTATAATTCATCCTGAATTAAATCATTTCCTTCCTTTTCCATTCTCTGTGTGACTCAGAACATTTATAAATCCGACCTGGAATGGCTTCGTGGCTGTGGGTGGATCCCCCTGGATTCGGTGGAACACAAGAAAGTGAAGAATGCACAAGAACTGATAAATAAGGTAAGAGAGAATATTTCAGCAGTGGCACAACGAGCACTTCTTTCTCATGCCCAGTGTTTAAGGCATCATTTCATCTCTTTGCAGAGATCATACACCAAAGAAGCCCTGGATAACTTTTCCAACTACACCAGTGTGGTTGACACTCCCGACATCGTGTTGGCAAAGATGAACTCTGTCAATCAGAGTGATGTATGTCCTTTTTTTTAATATGTCTACAAGAATTAGTAGATGATTTGATTGCTTTTGCTAAATTATGTTATGTTTAGCCTTCCATGTGTGTGTGAAAATGTTGGTTTGTTAATAACAAGCTTTACTTGGGGTAAATAAATTTAGTAAGAAGTGATACAAATGAACAACAAAATATTCTATCCAAAATAATTTATCATTTTTTTGTAGAAGGATATAGCATGTCCCTGACTTAGTTTACATAGGTTTTGCTCATGGTAGTTGAAAATTGTCCTGTTCTCAGGATATACATAAGAGAAAATTAATGTATACTTCTAATTAATGATTAGTTGGAATAATGTATTTCCCCTGTGGAATTAACACTGTGGTTGTTGTCTTTTGTAGCTAAAATACAAAGAAACCTTTAACCTTGAGAAAGGCCAATACATTGGGTCTGATGATACTCCTGCACTGCACCATGCCAAGGACATGTCCTTACTACACAGTGAGGTAAATTCCAGAAACATCTCCCTAATCCTTGATTTCTGTGTTTGGAAAGGAGCAGAATGTGGAGGGGACTTCAGGAAACTCTTCTATCCCTGTTTCTGTCAGTGGTCTACTGGGTGGCACTGGGAAAGTTATTTAATTTCCTGGTTTGGATCATTGGAATCAGGATAATTTTTTTCCTTATTGAGCTGTTCTTAAAGCAGAGCTGGGTGATTGGAGCAGTAATAATAGTAGCAGAGTTATGTGGCAAACCCAATAATAATTCCATCAATAATGTCTTCCCTGACTGCTGATGCAATTTACATTTATTTTTTATAAGAAAGGAGATGATTTACATTATTAAACAGTTTCTTTTGCTTAATCTCACTAATTTTAATAGGAAACCTCTATTTTTTGAAAATGTAAGTGACACATTCATACAACTAGACACTTCATAATTTACTCAAAAGGTAAATGTATTTATTCTTGATCAAAATAAGAAGTATGAGAAAAGTCCCACTGACACAGTTAATGTTTCTATAATATTACTATATATTATAGATGTTCTATATATTATATAATGTTCTATAATATTACTTATATAATTGTATTATATATATAATTATATAAGTAGCTATATAATTATAATTAATATAATTTTTCCATGTTATATTAATAAAGATTTTTCACAATTTTGAATATGTATCTATAAAATTATCCATGTCAATTCTATACTGCACTTTTAAACAAGAGTTCATGTCTATATTTTGGATATTTTTATTACTCTTCTAGCTATAAATATAATAAAGAAAGCAGAAATCAGCTCAAATCTGTGCTCAGGTACCTTCCTGGAGTGGAACACTTAGTCTATTTGTCTTACACTGAAAAAAAACCCCATTGATTTGCTTTATTGGGAACCACTCCATAAAAATAATCACATTCCATGTGCATATGGATCTCGAGGTCATGTTTCTTGGAAAGTATAATTGATTTTTCATAATCAAACCCTGTATTTTGTCTAGAAACTTTACAAAAAGGCCTGGGAACTGAGCAAGCCCATTGGATACACCTTGGATGAGAAATACATCCCCCTCGTCGGAGCGAAACACGCAAACCACATCAACAGTGAGGTCAGCAGGAACATTCCAGTCTGTCCCTGTTCCCCCATATTTGCTGCTGGAATGAACACTGAAATTTCCACGTGGATATTTTGCAGCTTAAATATAAGGAAATCTATGAGAAGCTGAAAGGCCATTACCTGGCTGGGAAGGAAATTGGGGATTTTCCCAGTGTCGTTCACTCGCTGGAATTCCAGAAAATGAGGAGCATGGTAAGGGAAGGATCACTCTCACTGCAGTATCTTCCACTGTCTTTATTTCACTAATGGAAGTCTCTGGTTCATGATTTAAACATAAATAATTCAATGCTTGATAGAATTGTAGAATCCCAAAGTCATTAAGGTTGGGAAAGATCTCCAAGGTCAAGTTGGACTCATCAAGTCCAACCTTAACCTCAATCCACAAAAACATCAAAGTGATCTTAACATTTATGTTTTCTGAATGGTTATTTTATATGTGGGTCGAATAATTGAACTTTAGATCATTTTAATTTAGATTTAGGAGATTAAGAAGGGGTTTGTTTAGATATATGTTTTTGTTTATATATGTACATATTCTATTAGATATAATAGGAAAGACAGAATAGGAGAAGAAAGACATAGAATATGAAGAAAAGACACAGAATAGGGAAAAAGATTTCTATTTCTGTTTAAGATTATGAAGAGTAAGAAATACTATTGGAATTCTTCTGCTTTACAAATAAATGTGTAGATTTTGTGTTGAAATAGGAATTTAAGAACTGGAAAATTAAGTGCACATGTGGTGTTTTGCTGTTATCAACACTGCACATCCAGCAAGTCATGCAGGGCATAAAATTAGTGTAATCCCAAATATTCTGCCTTTAATTAGATGAAAATCATGTTTGTAGCATATGACTTTTTAAATCTTGAAGTCTCACTAATTTTCTCACCAGCTGTTAAATCTGCAAGTGAAGAAGGTCATTCTTGTCCTTCTAAAACCTCCTCAGAATAAATGATTAATTAATCAGAGTTAAGATTTCATCCTGTTGAATCCCATGGGAGTTTAGCTACTAAATCCAGAGATCACGTCCCACAAAGATGTGCAGAAAATCACTATTATTTGCTCTCCCCTTTCCCCCAATCTCTCCTTTTTAGTTGGCCTACAGAAAGAATTATGAAGACACCAAGAAAAATGTCCATATTCCAAGTGACATGATGAACCATGTCCTGGCCAAGAAGTGCCAGTACATCCTCAGTGACCTGGAATACCGAACTTACCTCCACCAGTGGAATTGCTCCCCTGAAGAAAATGATGTTATTCTAGCCAAAAAAGCCCAGGAAATCCTGAGTGATGTATGTTTATCACTTATTTAGACTCACAGAATGTGCTGAGCTGGAAGGGATCCACAAGGATCATCAGATCCAACTCCTGGTCCTTCACAGGACACCCCAACAATCCCACCCTGTCCCTGAGAGTGTTGTCCAAATGCTCCTGGAACCCTTTTGTTTGACATTATAGTAGCCTTTCATGGAATTTTTTCCAAGATATTTCAATATAAAATACTTTCCAATATCTTCTGAAATATTTAAAGATGAAATGAATAACTGTGGGTTTAGTTCTTAGTGTCAATCACTGCAGTGATCCTTGTGTGTGGTAATTAGGAATGCTGTAATTAGCACGGGGGCCAGGACAGCATCCACAATCCTTCTGGAGCCAGGACAGCATCCACAATCCTTCTGGAGCCAGTGGGTCTGGAAAAGATTCCTCCAGGGTTGGGGTTGTATCTGCCCACAGAGTCTGAGCTGAGGGGGTGGGCTCTGAGCCATAACATTTCTCATATCCTTAGTCAACAATTAATTCCCCTTACAAATCCTGTGGGTAAAAATCCCTCAGCAGACTATGAGATGGTCTCCTCTGTGCCCACAGGTCAAATTCCACATTGGAATTACTGAAGGAGCCTGGTCAGACTCAGTGGTGACCTTCTGCTTTGGATTTGCATGAGTCAAAGCTGCTGAATATAGAGCAGAAATAAATCCTATTTTTTAATCAGAGAATCCCAGAGTGGTTGGGGTTGGAAAGGACCTGTGGAGATCATCCAGTCCAACCCAGAGCAGGTTGCATGGGATCAGCTGGGATTGAAGGTCTCCAAAGCAGGAGACCCCACATCCTCTCTGGGCAGCCTGTTCAGTGCTCCCTCACCCTGAACAATATTCTCAGGAATAACATCCATCTTCTCCTTAGTTTTCTTCAAGCAGAAGGCAAATTTCTTCCTAACTTCCTGTTCTTTTTCCATCCATGTAGGCAGTGTATAAAGATGACCTGAACTGGCTGAAAGGACTTGGGTGTTATGTCTGGGATACTCCACAAATCCTCCAGGCTAAGAAATCCTATGACCTCCAGAGCCAAGTGAGCTTGTTTTCCTTGAATAAGTTATTATTTGTAGGACTTTTTTATGATTAACTGGGATTGACACCTGTTCTAGTCCAGAGCAGAATGAAATAATTCCTATTACACCAGAAATATTTTGTTAAATCTATGATAATACAATCTTTGAGTTTAATCTGCAGAGACACCACTTGTGTTATTGAAGGAGCAGAAAATTGAGGAGAATGGAAAGACAGCAAGGTTTTTAACAGTGAGAAAATACCACTTTTTTATTTTTGTGTGGACAAGGTACCTCAGGGAAACATTTTCTGTTGGGAAAATAGTGTCTCCTGCCTTGCTGGTTGTGCTCTGAGCCTGCCAGTGCTGCATAATTTTCATTATTCCTCAATTCAGACCAGCTGCATATTCAGTATTTCTATTTTCTGTCACTTTTGGAGTTAACTGAGCTGTAATCCTGGGCTTCACTTGTCCAGAACTGATTTTAAATGACCTGGTACGGGATTCCCAGGTTGTTTTCAGCATTAATGAGGTTTTTTTTTGTTTTTTTCCTTAGATAAAATACACTTCTGCAGGAAAGGAGAACTTGCAGAACTTCAGTGTAGTCACAGACACCCCTGTGTATGTGACTGCTCTGCAGAGTGCTGTGAATGCCAGTGAGGTGAGAACTTCTTCCACTCAGGCTTTCCTCATGTTTCATGGGAATTGAAACAATTAACTCCATCTGCCTTCCATTCCCAGGTGAAATACAAGGAAGAATTCCATAAAACTAAGGACAAGTACACGACTGTGACTGAAACAGTGGATCATGAAAGAGTTCAGAATCTGAAAAGTCTTTATAGCAACGTAAGTGGGGCCCTTACCACCCCCAATATTCTGGGATTCAAGTGTTTCTACAAATCTTCTTTCCTCCTAAGGATCTTCTGTGTGGGATTTTTGTTGTATTTTGTTTGTTCCCTCTGTCTGAAGACAAATATCCAAACAAGGAGCTTCTCAAAGCCAGTGATAACCCCCTTGAGGATGGGGGAGATTTGCATTTCAGGCAGAGGGTTTATTTTCTCACTGTCACTCCAGTCTTGTCCAAACACGTGCATTAATAAATGGGTTCCTGAATAAAATTGCACCTGAACAAAATTAAAACCTGGTAGGAGAACAGACATGAAGAGTTAAAAAGCATTTTTATCACCTTTTGCATGGACCATCAAGATTAAACTTGATATTAAGGAATAGTTCAGGCTATGAATAAAACCAAAAGAACTTTTGATTTCTATTGGTTGTTGGTTATTATTTAAAAGAATTATTTTTCCACTCACACAGACTTTCTATTTCCCACAGAATCTCTACAGGAAAGCCTGGGACAAAGTGAAGGCAACTGGATATGCAATACCTTCAGATTCTGTAGCCCTGGCACGTGCCAAAGAGCTGAAGCACAATGCCAGCATTGTAAGTGAATTAAACATTTTGTATTCATTAGTTTTACCAATGAAATCCTCCATGCCTTGCATATTCTATAGGTCCAAAAAACCTTTTTAACATTTAATTTATCTTCTCTTTTTAGTTGGGATATAATAAGTATCTGTAGAGAATCACTTTTCTGTGATAATAATTTGGATGTTTTTCCTTTGTGGCTTCTTGTAAAAGTCACATATTATAGTAATCAAAACTGTTTCTTGGAGATGTCTAGTTAGAGCTTTTTTTAGTCTAATTGTCAGGTCAGAAAACCACCTAAAATCTTTAATGTTTTACTAAATATAGAAGAATGTGATTTTAGGATTATGAGAGATCACTCTATGGATCTCTTCAAATGAAAGAGCTTGAACAATAAATAACTAAATACCTTACTCCACACCTATTAATTTTTTAAGACCTTCTAGTCAGGTGTTATTTTTACAATATGACTGTTATGATGTGCTTTCTTTGCCATTTAAGATAAAACAGAAAACCAAGAGCCTTTCTCTGCTTGTTGGACTCAACTAAACATTTTGCTACTGATGAATTTTGTTCCAAAATTACAGTTGACTCATTGGAGTGAGTTGTTTGTTGTGTTTCTTTGCTCCTGCTCAGGTAAAATACCGTGAGGAATATGACAAGTTCAAAGCCCTGTACACAATCCCCAGGGGTGTGGAGGATGATCCCAACACAGAAAGGTGCCTCCGAGTTGGAAAGCTCAACATTGATGTAAGTGTTGGCTTTGGATGACTCTTCTCCTGCTAAAACCATGCTTATCTCAGAGGAGGGCACTCAAAGAATCCACATGAATCCAGATATCCCATTTCCACATCCATGACAGTGTTCAGGATTTGCTGAATTCTAGAATACACCTACACATTTAAGCTTTGGACTCTTTTGCTTGCACAGCAAAACCTTTAGTATAACACAGGTAAAACTACATATTCTGCCTCCTTTATAACTCATCAGCACACTGAAAATTGAACAAATCCTGGTTTATCACCTGCAAATAATTGTTGGAGCAGACAAGATGTAAATTTTAGTCACGGCCTAAACGACATCCATGACTTTGCTCAGATTTACCAACAGCTTGTGCTCAGAGTTATTCATGCACTGCTCTAACTCTGCAGAGACTCTACAAAGAGGCCTATGAGAAGACTAAAGCCAAGGTGCACATCATCCCAGACATGGTGGACATCATCTCTGCCAAGGATGCTCAGAAGAAGATCAGCGAGGTCGATTATCGCACGCGGCTCCACGAGTGGATCTGTCTGCCAGACCTGCAGGTCAACACCCACGTCCGCAGGGTCACCGACCAAGTCAGTGATGTGAGTCCACAAACCTGCTGTTCACTTGGGAAAAGAGACTCAGCAAATCTGAAATCCAGCAAAAACTGAGTTGGAGTGCTCTGGAGTTGCCACTTGGCCCCGGCGGGCTGTTTTTGTAACACTTGGCAATAAATTTGTAGTTGAGATGGAGTTTAGTTATAGAAATGAATTCTAGAAATGCAGAATGGTTTGGGTTGGAAGGGTTGGGAGCCCATCCAGTCCCACCCCCTGCCAGGAGCAGGGACACCTTCCAAAGACATGTTGTTCCAACCTGGCCTTGGACACTTCCAGGGATGAGGAGTTCACAACCTTTCTGTGCAACAATTCCAGTGATTGCAGTGTTATCCCTGTAGGCATTGAGTCCTGGCATTACAGATCTACCAGCTCAGGCACCCCTGTCTGTAAATTGTCCTTTATTTGGTTGCACGAGGTGGGGAAACTTTGAAAGTCTGAGAAAATCCTGGTTGTGCAAAGCCTTGCAAAGACCAGCTCAGGAACAGGCCAGGGGTCTCTCAGTAAATCATTGCCCAGTGGGATGTGCAGGTTGTTTTTAAAAAAAAATCATTATATTTTTAATTTGTTGGCCAAATGGAAGTAATGAAGAAAAATTATTTAAATTCTGAAAGGAATTGTTTTGATTTTCTCCAACAAAAATATCAAAGTACTGGAAACCTCACTTGCCATCATTTGGCAGTTGTGTTTTAGGCTAGAAACAAGGGATGAGATCCTGGTGGAATTCTTACAGGTGGCTGCTCTGCTCTGCTTCCTTAGGTGATCTACAAGGATGATCTGAACTGGCTGAAAGGCATTGGCTGCTTTGTTTGGGACACCCCTGAAATCCTCCATGCCAAGCAGGCCTATGATCTCCGCAGTGATGTGAGTGCACACACTGAGTTCCCTTCTTAGGGGGGTTTTTCCCTCCATTGTGGCTTTATTCTACTCCACATATATTCTGGAAAATGTTATATATCCTTCTCTACTGAAGTAGTCATTAAATAACCAGCCATAATTTTAATATACTTTCTGTTTCAGTGCTGGTTCACTAATGGGATAGTTCAGTAATAAAATAAATAGCAAATACAAGAATATAATAAATTCAATTACTAATGATTAGCCTTACTAATTAGAGCTCTTGCATTTCTCTCTGCAGATTAAGTACAAATCTAAGGCAGAAAAAATGAAGAAGGACTTCACTGTGGTCACAGACACCCCTGTCTATGTCCAGAATGTCCTCAGTGCCTTGAATTTAAGTGAAGTAAGTGTTTGTGTCACCTTCCACCCCAGTTTTCCATATGCCACTACCTCACAAGTGCTAGAAATGTGACTTTTAATATATGATTTTGCTAACTTAATTTTAATAATTGCTGGTTATCTACAACTCATTGTAGACAGTCACTAAAATCATTAATTGCCTGAAGCTAAAAGCCCTCAATCCAGGGGTTTTTTTTCATACAAACAACACATACAGTGAGAGAACATCCCAACTGTGGCTTTTCCTCTTTCCCAGGCTGTGTATCGTGGGGATTATTTACGGAATGTCAGAGGGAAAATGATTCCTACTGATAAAACCATTGATCTGGAGAGGGCCTACAATGCCAACAAAATACAGAGTGAGGTAAGGGGGACACTTTGGCTTTCTGGTACTCAAACCTCCAATTCTTTACATGTCAATGTCTGGTTTTGGCTTTTCAGATGAAATTAGATGCAATGAAAATGTGGAAATTCCCTTGTTTAATTTACATTTTAATGCAGACACGGGGGAAATCTTTTGCCTGTTGTGATCAAGAGATTTCTGAGGTTGAGGTTTTACCCCCAAATGTTCCTCACAGTGATCACAAACTCTTCCCCTCTCCTCCTGCAGAATCTGTACCGCTGGGCTGGTGTGAGTGCCCTTCCCACTGGATACAGCCTTCCCACGGATACTCCCAACTTCCAGCATGCAAAACATGTCCAGCACATTGGCAGTGATGTAAGTCCTGCACTAAATCCTTCTGCACCATGGGAATGACCAACAAACTGACCAACAGTCCCACATTAGGGACTGTCAACTTGGGCAGTTAGTATCAAATATCAATTTCCTCAGGAACATGCAAATCCCTTATTAGGTACAAGAGAAATTTAATATATCGTTAATCTTAGGCCATATGATAAAGGTATTTAACTCTGATGTAGCCACATGTCACTTGTTTCTCTCTAAGAATCTGTCTTTATTACAGCATAAATTGCTCTCAGAACTGCAGTTTAAGTAGAATCACAATCAAATTTAGAATTTCTATTGTTTTTTTCTATTTTATAGCTGAAATATAAGGAAGCCTATGAACACATGAAAGCCAAAGGTTATACTCTGGGACCTAAAGATGTGGGCTTTGAAAATGTGAGGAAAGTGAATCAAGTCATTAATGAGGTACAGTAAATATATGTATTTCTTCAATTGTATCTGCAGTGCCCAAAATATGAATAATGAGAGTACATGGACTGGGAAGTTGTTCTTTGAGGCTTTTAAGAGCAGTTTAGATTAATATCCATCAAGATATTAGTGAGATCATTAATTCAGGGTAAAACTATTAAAATATAAATACAATATAATATTGCAATATAATATATTGCAATATAACAATATAATATACAATATATATTACAATATATATTACAGTATAATATAAAATTGCAGCCTAATTTTATTGGCCAATCTGCTGCTTCATCATTAAAGTTGAATAGAAATTCTAGTGTTTGAGTGACATTGGGTCTCAATAGTTTTTAGGTTTTATTTATGTGTATTCCCTTGATCATTTGCTTTAAAATTAAACATACACATTTACATGATTTTAGGATTAGAGTCTGAGATTCTCCATGTATTAAAGGTGCTGCTGTTGAAAATAATTAGGGAAAATCTTTGGCTGGATAAAAAAATGGTGTGTTTGTGCAAGAAGTACTTCCACTGTGCCAGACCTCTTTGCAATCTCAATGCTTTAAAATGTGTTAGACTGTTTTAAAATGGGTTGAAATGTTTTAAAATGGGTTAAAATGTCTCTTCTGTTACAGAGGCTCTACAGGGCAACCTACCACAAGAACAAGGACAAGATTCACCCCATCCCAGACACCCCCGAAATCCTCCAAGTCAGAGCCACCCAGGAGGCTGTCAGTGATGTAGGTGCCTCCCTGCCAGAACAGACACGGGAAATTTAGATTATCCAGTGGCCACACTTGTGAAAAGCTGTTTTTTCCTTTGCCTTTCAGCTGATCTACAAGTCAGATTTCTTTAAGATGCAGGGCCACCTCATCTCCCTGCCTTACACCCCTCACGTGCTGCACTGTCGCTACGTTGGGGACATCACAAGTGATGTGAGTGGCACCTGCTGGTGGGCACAGCAGGCTGAGACCTTTCCACTGCAAGTGGGATTTGCCTTCTCTCATTTCCATTCTGTTCTGTGTTAAACAAGTGGGGTTTTGCTGTGTTTAGGGACTGATTAATGACATTATCCCAAAAGTCGACTGTTGGTTTTTATTTCTATTGTAGAATAAATACAAAGAGGATCTGAGGTGGCTGAAGGGCCTGGGCTGTTTCCTCTATGACACCCCTGACATGGTCCGTGCTCGTGAGCTCAGAAAGCTTTGGGTAAGAATTTTCTTCTGGAACCACCTGTACCAACAACTGATTTATCTCTCTGCATTCAGGAAAGGAGCAAAGACCTGTCACAGAATTTCTTGCCAGTTAATTGTTTCAAAGCACTGTTGGGTTATACAAAAAAACTCCCTTTACACTCTAAAATTTCCTAAATAACTCTTCTTAAATAAAACTGCTTTTCCTTTCCAGTCTAATTATATATACACTGCTCCTGCAAAGAAGATGTGGGCTAAATACAACGTGGTGTTGGACACTCCTGGATACAGAGCAGTTCAGGAACTAAAAACCCACCTGAGTGAAGTAAGTTGGGGATTCTTTTGCACAATTTCACAGCTATAATTAACCTCCCACTGTTTGGTTTTGTTTATGAAAAGCTGAGATGTTTTAATTGCAAAGCTGTGATTGTGCAGCTATTGAACATATGTATATATATGTTGAACATATGTATATATGAACATAATGAACATATGTAACAGAAGCAAGAATTCATGGAATTCTCTCTTCTCAGCTGGTTTACAGAGCTGCAGGCAATGAGCTGAAGACAAAATACACTTCCATCCTGGACACACCTGACTTGATAAGAGCCAAGGAAGGACAGAAAATACAGAGCCAGGTGAAAAACTTGTGTTAATGAAAAAATAATCAGGGGATCCCTCTTAGCAAAATCTTCCCAGGCCATTTCAAATGGTAGAATTCCTAGAAAAATTGTGTGGTTATGTGCAAATTGTGAATTTACAGACATTTTTCAGAGACTTAAAGGAGAATTTACTTGAAATGGATTTTTTTTTGTTATTTTCTTCTTTCTGCAGTACTTGTATGTGGAACTTGCCACAAAAGAGAGGCCCCATCATCATGCTGATGGTCAGACTCAGGCCTTTAAACATGCCAGGCAGGTCAAGGACATGATCAGTGAGGTAAAATATTGCTTTTCAATTTGGTGCCACTATCCTGAACTCTTTAGAAGTTTTATTTCTAATTTTAGTGATCATTTCAAGGCTCGAATCTGTTTACCCTTCCTTTATTTTTTAATCTCTTAGAGTTAAATCCCACACTTCCTTTGTACTTTCTGGTAAAATAAAACATCCTAAAAACATGTTTTAGTGTTTTTTAAGATGCTCTTAAAAACAGGTTTGTTTGCAGTATGGAAAATGCTTTTAATATTGAACTTATGACTCTTCCCTTTTGCTGTCTCTCTTAGAAAAAGTATAAAACCCAGTATGAGAAGATGAAGGACAAATACACCCCTGTCCCTGACACCCCAGTCCTGATCAGAGCCAAGAGGGCCTATCTCAATGCCAGTGATGTGAGTACTCCAGCAGCACTCCCACTCCTGCTTTTCCTTGGATTCTTTACAAAAAGGACAGAGAAAACATCAATAGGGAGCAAGAATTCCAAGCACAGAATATCCCAGTGTGGGTCACAAATGCATTAAGTTTTCACTTGATGTCACTGTGATTTTTTTTTTTCAATTGTTATAATTCATTTTCATTTCCCACTGCACTGAACAAGAAAAAATAGATTTAAAGTAATTTTTCTTACACATCAAGTCTCCAAGTCGTGCAGAGTGAAGTGAAATGATTGATGTTGGAACCAGGATGGAATAGCTTTTATCAGTTTTTCATCTCTCTTTGTGTTACAAGTGAGTTGTCTTGTCACTGAGAGTGTGTTCATTTTTTAATTCAGAAGTGGATTAGAGAGAAAAATCATCTGAGCTGCTGCACAGAAGGTTATTAAAGTGAAATGAATTTTTTCCTTCAGACATGGAATAGTTATTTGTGATTTAAGGCGTGGTGAGATCTTTTCTATGTATTTCAGAACTAACAGGGTGTGAAAGGATGTGCTGGGCTGGTGTTTAGTTCTAGGGGTTAATTAGTTTTACTGCTTTCTTAAGAGGGATTTTTTAAATGCTGCAAAGGAGAATCCCAGCTCTTCTGCACATCTGAATTTCTCCTCTGAGAAAGTCTTTCTGCACAGACTGGGATGAACTTCCTGCTTCCTTCTAGACCAGGGCATGGCAGAAGGGTTAAATAGTGTTTTATGCTGGAAGTGCCACTTGTCCTGTGAAACAGGGATGTTCTTTCTAGTCTGAAAAGTGAATTATGGTGAGAACTTGACAGAATTTCACCCAAATCTCACCCAAATTACAACAGATTCCCATCAACTGCACCTTCTTAAAATCCCTCAGTGCTCCCACCAGCACGTTGGGCCCCAACACACCCCGGGGTGTCACTCCTGAGAGCTGAGGACTTTAAAACAGCTCCTGAGAGGTGAAAATATGGTTTTCTGTGTCCTTTCTCTGAGCAGCTGCGCTACAAGGAGACCTTTGAGAACACCAAGGGCAGGTACCACACGGTGAAAGACGCCCTGGACATCGTGTACCATCGCAAGGTCACCGACGACATCAGCAGTGTATGTACAGCATTCCCAGTGCTCAGCAGTGCTTGGCACTTCAGAACTGATCCCCAGCATCTTCTGCTCCACCTCAATGGGCCATAATTACAACAATCTCAGCACTTCTGCTGTTCAATCCTTCCCTCCTCTGGAATATTGGACTCGGTCGCCTTTGGCGCAAAGATGAATTCAAGTTCATCTCGTTGCCACTCTTAGTTCTGCTGTTTCACAAAAAAAAAATATGGAATCTGTGTGGTCTCTTGGATTGTTTCACTTGATTTTTTTCAATGTTTTTTTGCAGATCAAATATAAGGAAAATTATATGAACCAGCTGGGAATCTGGAGGTCGATCCCAGACCGTCCGGAGCATTTCCATCATCGCCTGGTCACGGATGCCATCAGTGATGTGAGTCCAAATAATCCCTGGAAAAGCTGGGAGTAGGCTTTCCAAATGAAACCCAAGCCTCCTTTCTTGAGAAAGGGAAGGCAGGTGAAATTTCAGAAGTGATTTACACTTTCACCTGGTCTGTGAAGTGACAGAGGGAAAATCTGATGGTTAAAATTGCAGCTCCTTTTTAAATTAACAAAACAATCTTTATTCATTTCAGCTGCATTTGTTTGTTAACCCTGTAATGACCTGTAATTGTACATATTTGTACTTACACAATAACCCCTTAACTGTACAAGAATAAATATTTTTAATTCACACAATAACTAATGATGGATTAGGTTTGTGAATACTCCGAGTCCATCAGAAAAATCTCAGTAATTTATTTTATCATGGAATAATGGCTGTGACTGTCACCCCTTGTGTGGGGGTGTCCTTTCAGCACTGATTATCTGCTTCAAACTGACTCCTTTTACTTCTTTTCTAAAGGTTAAATACAAGGAAGACTTGTCTTGGCTCAGGGGCACTGGGTGTTATGCCTGGGATACTCCAACTTTTGCCCTGGCAGAAAAGAATAAAGTGCTCTACAGTGGGGTGAGTAAAACAGACTGAACTATTGCTGAATTTTTTTTTAATAACATTTTCTGTACATTTACAACAATTGGCTGTTTGTAGAAAAGTGAAACACACATCTACAATAACCCTACCATGTCTCTAAAATCACATTTTCATTGCTTTTCCCTTCTTTGCATTAAAATTGAGGTGGTTTTGGTGTGTTTGGTTTTGTTTTTCTCCAGTGTAAGTACAAGGAGACTTTTGAGAAGACCAAGTCCCAGTTCAAGTACGTGGCTGACTCTCCAATTAATGAGCACTTCAAATATGCCACTCAGCTCATGGATGGGGTGAGTGCTCCAGGAGTAAAGTCTGTGTGGAAACACAGAGTTGGAGGTTGATAATCCTTATATTCAGGCTTAAAGGTATCTAAAGATCAGGTTAAAATCATGAAAGACAAGGTTGTTCTTGTTGTCTGAGAATTAGGATAAAAACCAGGTTTGCAGAACCTAAACAGGGAAATTCCCACTCCTGTCCCATTAATTTGTCATTGCAAAGGGGCTTTTCCTTTGCTGACTGGGAAACAAATGATAACTTCAATAAGTTCAATAATTTAACTGAAATAAGTTAAATAAGCTGGTTGTGGAGTAACACTGGCTGTTGATTTCCATCTGAGAAAGGTACAGAGAGAATTCCAGTTGCTTTCCCCAGACAGTGTTATGTCTGAAGTTGTTATAGCTCAGTTCATTTCAGATATTTTGCCTTGAATTTTTCTACTCTGCTACTTACTTTTATCTTCTTTTTCTCCTGTAGTGCTAAAGAAACAATAGACACACCTTGTAGTAAAGGGAGTTAATGAACATCCCTGAATTTAAGGTTAAAATCAGCCCTGGAATTTGTAGGATTTGTTCTTTACACCCCCAGGACAAAGAAACACCATGTTCTGGGTGATTCCCATCAGTTCAGAGCTGGAATTCCACACCAAACTCTGCTGCTTTTCATTGAACAAGCAGATATTGAGGTTCACATGTTGGCATTTCATTCTTTTTCACCAGCCATTAAGTTAAATTGTTTATCTGTCAGTAAATGTGTTATAGTTTTACCTGTTCTAAGAAAAACTGTTTCACAACAAATATCATTCCAATTCCATTGCTATAATTTCATACTCCATTTGACTAACGGTGAACCAGAATTTTTTATGGAATATTGTCCAGATTTCTTATTGTTCAGTAGAACAAATATGGAAAAAATTAATATAAAAACCATAAATTAGTAAAATTTTAGCAATAGGGGCTTCGTCCATTGAAATGAACTTGCCTAACTGTCCTTTGTTATAGAATTTATGGGTTTCTTTAATAAAGAATTCTAGGTTTTTCTTATGAAATGGCTGATGGTAAAACAATATTGTATTTTACCCCCACATCTCATTGTGGTCTCTGTACTCAAGAATCTACAATGCAGAATTCTGCAGTTATTTTTCATCAAGAAAGTCAGGGTTAAAATGACTTTATTGAATAACACAGGGATAAAATATAGACATCCCTAAATTATGGTTTGGTATAATTGCCCTAATAACCCTAAATTGCCTTCCAGTGGCAACTTAGAAATTAATGTACCTTTGGAAATATTCTCTCTCCTTTTTTGTCTTTAATATATTTTTCTCTTTCGGATGTGACCTCCCACCCCAGCCTGTCATAACCCCTGTAAAGGGGCTAGAAATGGTTAGAACTGTGATGTGTGTGTGTGTGCTCACTCTCTCTCTCACACTTTGTGGTGCCATTCTGAGCAGAAATTATATAAAGCTGCCTATGAGAAGCTCAAAGACAGGTACAGCGTTGTTGTGGATGAGCCCAGGCACCTCGTGGCCAAGTGGGGCAGCACACTGAGCAGTCAGGTACTCCCAGCACAGCCCCTGGGGTGGGCATGGAGCTCAGTCCTCTGTCTCTGTGGTGCCACCCAAAACCACCTCTGGGCCTTTTTGGGTGAGCTGCTCTGGACTCTATGTACTGCCACCACTGTGCAGCAGCTCCAGCAGGGGCTGAGCCTCCCCGGGCCTCTGCAAAGGTTTTAAGTGCTTGTATTTGGCAAGTGTTTGGGGTTTAATACCTCCTTTTAGTGGCCTTGACAAGGATTCTCTTTCTGGACAAAGCACAAAGATTGTCTTCTATCTAGACAAAGTCCAAAGAGAATTTTTCTCCTTTCTAGACAAAGATTTTTTTTCTCCTTTCTAAACAAAGTACAAAGACTTTTTTCTCCTTTCTAAACAAAGTACAAAGATTTTCCCCCTCCTTTCTAGGCAAAGTACAAAGATTTTTTCCTCCTTTCTAGACAAAGTACAAAGATTTTTTTCCTCCTTTCTGGACAAAGTCCAAAGGTTAACTCCTTTCTAGGCAAAGTACAAAGATTTTTTCCTCCTTTCTAGACAAAGTACAAAGACTTTTTTCTCCTTTCTGGACAAAGTATGAAGATTTTTCCCCTCCTTTCTAGGCAAAGTACAAAGATTTTTTTTCTCCTTTCCAGACAAAACACCAGTGCCATATTTGCCTTTTGAGTGCCCTCACCTTCCTCAATAATTTCCTCTCCTCTCCCCCCAAATGGACCATTTCCTCTCCTTCCCTACCCAATTTTTCCCCTGAGCTGCTGCCATTCCAAGCCCTGGAGCTGGAGCTGTGTGCACATGGGGATGAATACATAGAGTTCCCTGCCTAAATCTCTCCACTCTCCAAGAGTCTGGGATCTAGAGCTGTGGTGTTGGTTTGGTGTTCATGAGTCTCTCTTGTCCTTGGGTGCCATTTGCATGGACAGAAAAGCTATAAATCCTTTGCCAAGATGCTCCTGCAACATGGATGCAATGAAATTCAGAGGCCAGATATGCTGACAGCTCTCTACAACACTTACTTGTGGAGCCAGGTAATATGAAGAATTGCTCTAGGAGACCTAGAAATACAATTTAGCTGCTTGGGTTTCTAATCTTGACTGCTTTCCCATGGATTTCAGGCTCCCAGGATTTGCTGCTGTGCTTAATGCTGGCTGTGATGAGTATTTTGGGGAACAGAATGTCACATTTACTGTCCCTTGCTCACTCAGCTCAGGCTGATCTTGTCTCCATTTTCTCCTTTCATTAGAAATAATTGTTCTATATTTCCACATATTCCCATAAAAAAAACAATTTTCTGAATGTTTCAGATATTATAGCAAATATTTCCCCAACCCAGTTCTCATTCTGCCACCATTTCTTGGACTGACCACCCTTAATAACATGAATTCCTTAATTCAGGAGGAACAGGATGAAGTAATTTATTAATAGATGATAACATTTCCCTGCCTGGAATGGTGGCAGATAGAGACCAGAATTATTTGTGCTCTGAAATCACAGCTGCTGGCAGTAACTTGACTTTTGTAATGCTAAAAATGATGACTTTTTTAATGCTAAAAAGTATAAACTTGGAAATTAATAATAATAAATTATTAATAATATATAAATTATAAACTTACCCAATTTTTGCAGAAAACAACTACATAAGAGGAAGAAGAGTGTTATTTGTTACTATTAGCACAGATAATATTCTTCAGTTATAAATTGCTGAAGGTCTTTATTACATATTTTTGTTCAATTTTTCGGTGAATTTCTATTATCTCATTAAAAAGTCCCTCCAGGTAATTTTGAGTATGTTTGAATTAAAAAAACAAGTGTCTGACTGCACGTTCACTCCATGTTCTCATTATTTGTTTCTAAGTTGTTATATTTTGTCTGTCACAGTTGTGTTTCAAAAGCATGGTTTTGTTTTCTGATGCAAAGCAGAGCATGAAAGTTCTTTTTTTCAAAAGAAAAGTGGTTTTAAAAATATTTTCAAGCCTCTTCCAGCTGCCTTCAGGCTGCCTACAAGGAATTCCCATTCCTGGTGAACAGCCTGTTCTCACTGAACTCTGAAAAACAGGTTTAGAGTCCTCAGAAAGGCAAGAAAAATATTACCAAAAATCAAATCCTGCTGCCAAAGGCTTTAAAATATCCTGGCATTATGAATATATTTGCTGGATGTTTTTGTCTTTGGTTGTTTCACATTTCTTCTCATTCTGATTATAAAATCATTAAGGTGGAAAAGACCTCCAAGCTCATCAAGTCCAGCCTTTGACTGAATATAATGAATATTTAAAAATGAGATATTGTCCACTTAGGAGGTTTCAAAGTCACTGATCTGCCAAGATTGATTTTTTAGCTCAACCCTGGAGATAAATGAATAAAATTAACCAGACAAATGAATTACTCAGGCAGCAAAGAAGGGGTTTGCAAAGCTCAGCTCATGGTGCACGTTCAGCTTCCCTTGGCTTTGTGGGAGGGTTTTGCCATTTGATGTTGGGATAAAACCACACCTCTCCAAGAGGTTTTATCCTGGGCTGTGTGTTAACTTCCACTGTTCCCCCATCCCCAGATTCAATACAAAAAGGACTATGAGAAGAAAAAAGACAAATACACCACAGTTGTGGACACTCCAGAATATTTAAGGACCACCAAAGTGAACAAACAGATCAGTGACGTAAGTGTGGGGTGAACTCTGCTCATCCCAACCCTTGGAGGGGAACAATCCCACAGGGACCCTTCCCTGGGCCAGGGGCACCTTGATTAATCTCTGATTTGTCCCTTCAGATTATCTACAAGCTGGAGTATAACAAAGCCAGGCCTAAGGGCTACACCACCATCCAGGACACGCCGATGCTGCTCCACGTGCGCAAGGTCAAGGACAGGATCAGTGATGTGAGTAAATCATGGCTGTGCTGGCAAAACCACACAGAATTAACCTTTTTACCCTGATACCCAGTGGGTTTAGCTCATGTAACACCCCCAGTAAAAAGTACAACCCCTTTTATTTTGTTTGCTTGTTAAACTTTATTTTCGTTTCCTTTTTTTTTAAAAAACCCCACGTTTTTCCAGGAAGTTTTGTCATTCCTTTGTAGCTATCAGAATATTTTTTGCTGGGGTAAAACACCCCTCACTAGTCCTAAAAGCCATGAGCTGGAACTGGTCTCTAAATCATGAATCTGGGGAGTTTTTTCATAGGTTTTCTTCCTCTAGTGGCTTTTTTTGAGCCCTGAATAAAATATTTGATACATTACTGTGTTTATTAATTCCTTCCATGGATACTGTGAATATGAAAGGTAAATATTGTGATCTAAAATAAATGTGTTGTAGTTCTGGAGCAATGGAAGACTGAAAATGAGAGAGAAAGGAAGATGGAGTGGATAGAATAATACAGGATTTAGGAATCCTGGTGCTAATTCCTTCTCCTACCCTTTCTCCCTGACCTTTGTAGTGTTGTTCCTTGGATATCCATGAATAAAATGAGGATATTAACACTCCTGTTAATGTAGTACTGTCAGAATGAGTAGCCTGAATATCATTCAGATGCTCCATGAATTATCTACATATTTAGTAAATCTAAGAGGGAAAAATAACAATATCTTCCAAATAGTAATGTGGGAGACAGAGATGTTCCAAAATGAACTAAAGTACACTTTTTAACTTCCAAATTGATGCTGAGGTTCTCTAAAGTGGTTTTCAGGAAGTATTAATGCACCTCTCAGAAAATAAGTTTCTTTCAAGCATTTCTTGGAGCTGCCAAAAACTAGAACCAGGCAGAACTGATGGTCACAATCTCAGTCTGTGCTTTAAAACTTCCTATTCAGAGAACTGATGAAGGACAGATGGTTGACACCAAGCTGTATTGATTTCTTTTCCCTGGAATGATTTCTTTTCCATGGAATCCCAGGATCACTGAGGTTGGAAAAGCCCCCCAAGGTCACCAAGTCCCAAGTTTTGTCCCCCAGCCCAGAGCCCTCAGTGCCACAACCAGGCCTTTCCTTCCACTGAGATTTTACCTTGGCAGGAGCAATTTTAATAGGAATTTTTTCCCATTTTGCTGCTTTTGCTGTCCATGGGGATGTGCTCTTTGCCAGCATTGTTTCTGCTTGTCTGTCTTCAGCTGAAGTACAAAGAGATGTACGAGAGGAGTAAATCTCGCTGCAACGTCGTGGCAGATTCAGTTCACATCAAGACTCCAAGACATGCTTACAAGCTCAACAGCAACGTGAGTTCTGCTGCATTCATGGTTTAATTTCACTGTGGAGAGTGCTTTAGACTGGCAGCAGAGGCCTTGAGTTCCATTTTCATGGAATTTTTGGAGCTTGGAAATCGCTTCGAATTCTTACGCTGCTCGAGAAAAATATTTTAAATTATTTCACATTCAAGTTCTCATTCTTCAGAGTTGTCCTTGAGGTCCTTGTATGTCACATGTAATTATTCTTGTAGTTGTCCTCTATTCCCTCACAGACATATAAGTATCCCAGGAATTCTCTGGGATGATGTTCTTGTAGACAAACAAGTGTTTCATGGGAAGCTTTCCCATGTTTTGTGTTATTGGTGGCCCAACACCCATTTCAGTAGAAAGGATCTGAAATATCTCATCTTTCTCACAGCCATGACTTCATTTCAGTCCTTCATCCTTTCTTTTTCCACCTAAAATGGGAAAACTGGAGTAAATGGACTGTAATTCCTAGGAAAGCCCCACTTTGATGCAGATTCACTTTGTTCCCTCTTCTCTTTTTGGTACAGCCCAAAGAGAATTTCTATGTAAAATACAAAACATCCAATTAACTCTCTTTTTGTGGTTTTTTGCTTGCAAACAGCTGGATTATAAGAAGAAATATGAAGCAGCCAAAGCTCACTGGCACTTGATTGCTGACAGGCCTGACTTTGTCCAAGCAGCCAAATCATCTCTGCAGCAGAGTGATGTAAGAAAATCAGAATAAATACTCCCTTTTCCCACATCTCCCATGGCCAGAATATTTAAAAAAACTCTCTTTATCTTTTGTTTTTCTTCCTGCAGTATGAATACAAACTGGACAGGGAATTCCTCAAGGGATGCAAAATCTCTGTCACTGATGATAAAAACACAGTGTTGGCTTTAAATAATGCCATCCTGGCCAGTGATGTAAGTACTGAGTTCACTTCTCCTCTCTAAATAAAGTAAATGACATAAGAAGTAAAATTCTCTGTTAGAGTTTTACTTATTATGTCATTTTTTAATTGAAAATCTGATTCAGAGGGAAGCTTTGAACAATTGTTCTCAGTCTCACTCCATTATTTGACTTATTTATTACATTAACGAATCAACTAAATGTGAATAAATTTTGTAGATGCCACAATATGAAATTAATGTTCAAGGTTAACATTGCCTGAACACCCCAGAACTTGCACCCAGGTATATCTGAATTTCTGTTGTTGAAAGTGAAATATCTGGAGAAAACAACAAAAAAAGGTGAAGAAATAAATTATGCATAACACAAATTATCTTTAATTACTAACAATGTATTAATATTGAATATATTAATAAAAATCCAAGTGAGAGCCATGGGAATGTATAGACATAAATGAATTTATTTTGGAATATATTCAAACACAGCATTTTCTGCAAAATTTGGGACTAACAAGCAAACACAACTATAAGAATTACTTTTTACTCTACCAGAAGACAAGATAACCATGGCTTAAAACCAGCTCTTTTCTTCCTTTTAGATAAAATACAAAGAGAAGCACAACAAAGCCAGGGGAACATACCACGTTGTCCCAGACACCCCCCAGATCCTGCTGGCCAAGAATGTCAGCTCCCTTGTCTCTGAGGTAAAACACCTGCAGTTCTTTATTCAATTTAATTAATTGAAGCCCTGAATTGCTGGGCTCACCTCTTTTTGGGCTCTGCTTTCAGAACAAATACAAAGAATTCAGCAAGAAGCAGCTGCCACACGGGTCCTTCACCACCCTGCCCGAGACACGGGACACTGCCCACGTCAAAGAGGTCACCAGGAATGTCAGTGAGGTGAGTTTAACCCCCAGCATCCCCTCCAATTCACCAGCTTTTATAACCCCAGTTACCAGTCAGCACAGCCAAGAGGTGTTACCTCCTGTTTTGGGAAGGAGGAGCAGTTTCAGGGGGTTTGTTTCCAAATTAAGTCGTTTTTACCTCCACGTGCAGTTCAAAAAGTCACACGTGGCCCTTTTTGCTCTTCACAGACAAACTATAAAAAGAAGTTTGTGAAGGAGAAAGGCAAATCTAATTATTCTGTCATGCTGGAGCCTCCTGAAGTGAAACATGCCATGGAAGTTGCTAAAAACCAGAGCACAGTAAGTTTGCCCTTTTTTCCCATGAGTTAAGTAGGTTGTGTAATAAAATCCAACCAAAACCCCAAGTTTATGTGTTTCTGAATTTCCTCCCAGCCTCCATGTTCAGGCATAATTTTGAGAGATTTTATATCTCAAATCTCTCATAATTTTGAGAGATTTTATCTTTCTTTTACCAGAAGGATTTTACTTTTACTTTTATCTAAAAGTGCCAATATTTACAAATAAAAAAATTGCACTGAAATACAGGATTTGTACTTAATCACATGGCAGGATTTAAAATAACCTGGTGCAAATCACATCCAATATTTTTTTCAGCACTTTAAATACAAACAGATTTTCCCATATTTATTTTTTCATCTGTAGACAACTTGCAAAATCAAATTCCCAAACCCATTCCTTGTGAAATTAACTCAAAAATAAGCCTGTGCACTTTGTCAGCAGCAGTGCTGAGTCCTTCACGGGGCTATTCCTCATGGATAAACCTCAAGAATGTTCTTTTTCCTCTCTGTTTTCATGGATTAGATTGAATACAAGAAAGATGCCAAGTCAAAGCTCCACTACACACCAATAGCAGATCGACCAGATATTAAAAAAGCAACTCAGGCTGCCAAGTTAATTAGCAATGTAAGTGGGTTTTATGCATAATAACTCTTTCAAGCATTAATTTGGCTGCTAAAAGCAGTGTCAGTAAAGTAATTAAAAGGGAATGCCAACCACATATCCCTTTTCCTTGGCAGATTGAGTACAAAAAACGGGGAGCAGCTGGTGTGGGGGTGACCATGCTGGGACGTCCTGACATTGAACTGGCCAAGGAGGTGTCCAAACTCACCAGCCAGGTAAGCAAAAAGTGCCAGGTGGGTGAAACTTTGAAGCAGTGAGAGAAATGAGATCTAATATTAACTCATGGTGTCACTGGTATAACTGAAATTAGTTCTAGATTAGGGGGAAAGTTAAAAATGAAGCGAGAATTAAATCCCAGCGCGAGGGATTTCTTTGGGAAATAAACTTTTCTGCTGATTTACTGAATATCATTAATAGGGGTATAAAATCTTCTTTTAAATGCTGAGGCTGAAGTGTTTGCCATGTTCTTTTTTAGCTCTTCAGGATCTTGGCTTTACAAGAATCACCCTTTGACCCAACTCTTCTTATCCATCTTTTAAATGGACACTCAGTTCTTTCACCCACTTTCCTTCTGCTTTGTGTCTTTAAAAGAATCTTGTGCCAGGACCTCAGAACTTGGGATTTTGTCACTCCCTTCTTGCTTTAATCCTGGAATTTTGCATTTGATCTGATTTCTTGCTGCTAATTCCAGGCTGAATATCTCAAAGGACACTTGAGAGGCCACGGAGCTGCATCCTATGACACCCCCTGGATGAGAACCTTTAAGAAAGCCAATATGCTCAGTAGCCATGTAAGAGAATTTGAATTAAGTGACATTAATGCCATTGTCATGCACCTGCCTCTTGCTTGCATTTCATCTGCACTTCTCAAACACCACGTTGTTCAAATGTTATTATGCCCTTCAAAATGGTTGTGGAGCTTCCAGGTTAATTAAAGTTCCTGATGAATCTGAAAACTCTTCTTTTTCAGTCAAAAAAACCCCTAAAATTTGAGCTGTTTTTTTATGAAACTGTGCAAAAAAAAAATTGGAAATATATGTGTATGACAACCCTGACCAATGGTGCTGGAAATTTTCAGTGCACAGTCACTAGAACTTCATTTTAACTCTTCAGATTTCCATTAAAACTTCATTTAAATTATTCTGTTTGCATTGTGCTGGAATCTCATAATGGAAATATAGTGTGTGGCTGACTCAGTCCCACATTTCTTATCCTTCTTCCCATCTCAAAACCTTTGGAAAATGGAAAACCAGGGGCTGCATCCCAGATTTTGAGTTGGCAGCAACAGGTCTGTGCCTTTTCCATTTTCCACATGTATTTCCAAGTGAAAAAGGGGAATTTGTTTTTTCCATGTCTGCTGCATGTAACTGGTGCATGTTGGAATGTCAGGAAAGCCAAGGATCTCTCCAGGGATTCTCAAACTGAGCCACTGAACTACAAGAAAAAGAAGAAATTGTGTTTATTCCCATTTTGTGCTGAGATCCTCCTTTTCCCTGTTTTTTTTCCCACTCCTGACCAGTTCTTTGGGTCTTTTAAACCTCCTGGCTGAGATTATTTTAGTGCTGAGAGAAAATGAGCTGCTGTAGAGGCAGTGAGGGAGCAAGGCATTGGAATATCTTTATTTTGTAAAGCTTTATGTCCAGTTTGTTTATCCAGTTGTTTGTTTTCAGTTGGATTTTGTCTGTCTGCCATGTTTGCTTTAATTTGGCATTTTGGGGGGCTTAAAAATTCTCGTTCCTGTCAACATTTCTGTGTCTCCAGCCTGGATTTCCTGGATTATTGTGGCTGCCATCACCTGGCTGCTGCTGCTGTGCTTTGGGAGTGTCACTAAACCTCTTGTATAATCTAATTCCTGGGAATTAATTGTGTCCCTGTTGTGTCCTCCTTCATCCCTTAGAACACAGGATGTGTGTAACAATATCTAAAGAAGTATTTGATATACTGACATCTTCAGTGCTTATGTCTTAAACCTCTTATTTCTTCAAGAAATATGTAAAAAGTTCTTTTAAACACTCTTATATATCCTCTTATATTGTTATAT